>CATNNA010000113.1:0-227000 GCA_950106755.1 Climacium dendroides
TCTATCCGATCGAGTCGAAACCAGAAGAACAACCTGAGGAGCACTTGATTGATCCGAGGATGAAGAAGAGGAAGTGGACAGATCCGGGGTCACGGATCAAACCTCCAGTTGTGGAGAGAGGCGAGTCGAGCAAGGATCCAGAAGAGGACCAAGGATCTGCATTTTTCGAATCCGGCATTGAAAAATTACGCCAGGTTATTGTGAAGCACCTTGGCTTTTCTAAATCGGAAGACTTGAAGAACAAGGAGGACCGGATCCATGAGTTGGAGGCGGAATGGGATCAATTTCAATCTTGACTTAATTGGGCGGAAGGAGAGTTAGCGGCCACGAAGCAGCGGGAGAAAGAGGCCCTATCCCTCGTCAAGAACCTGTCGGGATCGATAGACACGATAGTAGATGTCATCACGAAGGCTGCCCTGTTTGATGCTAGATTATTACAAGAGAGTTACGTGATCGAAATGAAGGTGGTGACGATCTTGGTAGATTTCACCGACTGGATGGAACGGATCCTAGGAGAAATGCGGCATCTATTGCGTAGCGTGGATCCAAATTAGGTGATGGATTTCTCGAACTTTTCGGAACTTCTTTTTGTCACAAGCATTCTAGGGCAGCCATTAGCGCACCGACCAACTCGGATGGAAGAACTGAAGGAAATACTAGTGCCAGAGGAGCCCACTTCAAGCAAGATGCACATGACAGAGTTGAACTTGAGGCCAACATCGGATCTGGAGCACAAATCCAGCGCGAAGTCTGTTCTGGTGCCACCTAGAGCTTCGATACTGGAACCTCTTAGAGCCCAGATGGCACCCAACCTTTTAGGAGGAACCTTCAAAGTTCCAGGGAAGAGAGCCATGGATGATTTAATCAAACGGATCGAAGTGATGACCAATCCAACTCGGATAAATCCGGATAGTTTCATATATATATGCAGGAGATGACACTGAAGAAGGAGAGCTAACCAATGACACTGGAGGAGACGTCGCCGAAGAAAGAGACGGAGGTACAAGTCATCGAAGACTCCGAGGAAGAGAGCACTCAATCTACTTCCAGAATGGAGGAGGATAGCAATCCATCTCCAGCGCAACATCACATTCAAACTTGCGCAGCAACAAAGACAACTCTGACAAGGAGCATTAAAGGGACGCCGATTAGTCACGCAGGCAGCCGCTCAAAAAAGTCTCAAAAGGCGAGACAGTAGTGTTTTAGGGACGGATAATTTTGGATCCGAACACTATAAGAAAACTGTGTCTGCCGCGACATCGCAATTTGGACACCCGGACATCGCGTGTGACGCGTTCTATGTCTGCATTGATGTCCAATCACTTCGTGCTGTCGTGGACATGCCAAAAACATGGTACGTTGCATCAAATTTGCAGGCCCAGCATCGTGATGTCCAAAAAGACATCGATCAATGGGTAACTTCAGGAGTTGACATGTGGCTACCACCTAGGCGCGGGAAAGCCAGAGTGTCATTTTTTTCATCCATTGCCTGTCTATGATGTGGCATCTGACGTGTAATTGACGTGGCATGCCACATCGGTGCTCATGGAATTAGCTGACGTGGCATGCCACGTCGGTGCTGACGGGATTGGTTGACGTGGCATCCACGGATACTGACATGGCATTTTTTGGGGCCACTTGCTTGGTCTGCCTAGCATTTTAGGATGTCTTCTGAGACATCGCTGTAGACATTCAGGTGTCTTAAATGACGTCAAGTGAAACAATTCTATGCTGATTGAAATGTCCATCCGAGCATGTGGAATTTGCACATGCGTGCTTTTCAAAGCATACCCTGTCATAAGAGATGTTTGTTTGCACAAGCCAGCACAAGTACATGCTAGGGTAGCAGATGGCTTTTTGCATTGTAGGATGTCAGCGGCGACGTCCACTTATTTTTTGGGACATCTCCTGGAATACAAGTATGCATTGTATCAACACAATTACATGTTGGGGTAGCAGATGGCTTCTTGCATTGTAGGATGTCAACGGCGACGTCCACTTATTTTTTGGGACATCTCTTAGAACACATGTATGCATTGTATTGGACGTTCTAATGTTGTCAATGTAGTAATATGTTGTACACAATATAAAATATAAAATATATGGTATATCATATACAATACAACATATAAAATATACAATACAACATATAATATATATAATATGCCATACAAAATACACCATACAAAATATATATAACATGCCATACAAAATACACCATACAAAATATAATATATATACAACCTGCCATACAAAATACACCATACAATATATATACAACCTGCCATATAAAATACACCATACAAAATATACAACATGGCATACAAAATACACCATACAATATATATACAACATGCCATATAAAATACATCATACAATATGCCATACACTATATTTATCAAGTATATTGAATGGCTCAAAAATCTACTTATTAATTGATGAAAAGACAAGCCTTTTATACTAGTGGGGTGTAGGAGGCATGACAAACAATATGGGATATAAAAAACTAAAATATGAGCAGCAACATAAATACAATGATGTCTAAAATGATGTCTTAAAAAACATTTACATGTCTTAGTTATGTTTTTTTCAACGTCATTGTAAACATTTGCTTCAACAATTGAACATCTGTAGTATGAAATTCGACATTCACATCAATGTTGTTTTAAACATTTGCTTCAACAATTTTTAAATTTTCTACAAATCTTCTTTGTTGTTTATGATGTTATGATGAACATTTGCATGTCATTTCCAACATATATGGAGATGTCTCCTTGAACATTTAATTGATAAAGTCATATTTATTAAATCTAGGTTGTTTGCAACATCAACTTCAATATAGTATGACACAACAATACATCCAACATGGAATTTCAATTGTAGATTATATATTTGTCTATCTGGAAAGCTCTGATTCATTTCATTTGGATTTGTTATAAGAAAGTTATGGACATTTTTGTTTTTTAGGCAATTAGAGCATCTTCTTGAAAAAAATAACTTGTTGGATGCATTTCTGAATGCAATTTTTACAATTTTTTCAAAATAAAAATTTCACGTGGTTTGGTTTACTTGCTAGAACAATCTCACCATTGGGATTAGTGCATTCTAATTCCATCTAAAATTTATTAATAATTTAAATTTTCCTTCTATCTCATACCTACTTCTACTTAACAATTTTCTTGAGAATGAAATTTAAGTTTTTTTATTTTTTATTTATTTGCCTGAACTCTCAACTCAATTTTCTACTATAAATATTTAAATCTCAAAACTCTGTAGTGCGAAAATTTTACAAAGTCAAAAAATCTAATCCCTCAATGCGCTAAAAAACTTGTTTTTTCCACTTTAAATCTATGCGATCAAAAATTCTGAAATTTTTTCTACAATTTTTTCTACTTGTTAGGTGTAAGATCCTATAGTTAGATGTGAAAAAAAATTAAAATTTCTTTTACTCTTTGCTACAGAAATGGCAATTTTCAATGTTTTCTGGCAAAAAAAAGGCCTTGGTCCTTTAAAGGTTAAGATGTCAAGTATCTCAAAGTCCAAGAACACTAGAAAATCACCCCACATTAGATATTGATGCAAAATTTATGATTTTAAACTAATAAAATTTAGAATTTAAATCTTAAGTTAAAAATAATTTTTTTTACATAATATAATATTGATATGATTTTATAAACCTTTTTTCATAACAAATCCATTCATCTAATTTATATAAAATTGTTATATAAATTAAATCTATATAGCTTATAACATTTTGAAAAATTTTCTGAACATTTTTGAAAACATTTGATGTCCACAACAATGTCTTAGATTGCATCATTGTTTTTCATAGCACTAGTATGCTGTGACTAAAATTTAGCAATGCTTTCTATAACATCAAACCAAAATCTCTGCTTTTCCAGCGTCCGTCGACGTGACATCCCAATGTTTTCTCAGACGTATGATGTTATTCTAGACGTACAACGTTTTTGGCCTAACATTAGAAAAAACACAGTTTTCTTATATGGTACAGTTGGTGAATGATAGGGACTTCGATGGCCTACAACCACTGCAACAAGTCGTGGACCCGGTGCGCCAACCAACAGACAATGGTAGAGAGTATGTTGTTGTAGTTAGCGATGACATTGCATCTGAGGAGGAAACATAGGTTGTTCACATCATTGACATGTCTTTGCTATGCTAGCATTTTGACGTCACATAGGACGTTTGAGAACGTCCATTAAGCCATTAAGCCATTAAGCCATCAACATGTTCATATCTTTCAAGTAGACCTGTTACATCTTGAACGTGCATTTTGTGGCAGAGTTTGTCTTGCTTGGTGCTGCAATTGACATCATATGAATAGTGTGGAATTTTATCCTAATGAAGTTTGTTGAACGTGCGCAAATTGTAAGACTTCAATAGCCCAAAAATGAATCTAAACTAAGTAAATATATAGGTCATTTTGTATTCATAGAAAGGACGTGCATCATGTGCAAATTCAACTTTGGGCATAAAGTCATGTCATGCATCTATAGTCATTTTGACATCAAAGAAGACGCCTACAATTGCTTCCACAACATCCACATGTCTAGTCAGACGTAATGAAACACACAGTGGATAGCATGTGGTTTGAAGTTACATTCGTAGTAAGAAGTGATGTCAGAAGTATTGATGCCAGAAGTGATGTCAATGTGGACGTCAGTACGTCAGTTGTGACGTCCACGGAGACATCCAAGATCGAAATATGGATAGGCCAAGTATGCTGACGTTGTCATGTTGTAAATCTATACATAGTATAAAAATATATTGTTATATATTTTATTGTGTAGTTTCAAGGTGACGCTGTCTCAGTGAGGAGCAAGACATCCTTATAAGTGGACAGTTTGCCTTAGAGCTTCATTGAAATTTATTGATGACTTCTAATTCTCTACTATACTTTTAGAATGTCGAATTGGAGGGGTTTTTTTGAGTCTCAAGATGAAGAGCCTCAACCGGAAGCTGAATTTGAACTGTCATTGTCACAAGTGCCGGACCAACCACTTTTACATCGAGATCTTGCTTTGCCATTTGGGCATCCTCGAGATGAAGCTGAACCTTCTCGACCGCTAAAGCAACCTCGTGTGGAGCGGCGATGGCACGGTAATCTTGATGCTAATGCTCGTACTTTAGTAATCTTATTTCAAACTCGATGCGTTGAGCCGGGTACTCGTGATGTGACTTTTGAGGTGATCTATGAAGGAACAAACAAGGACCAATACGCTCGACCAGTAGAGGGTAGTCTTGGACACCGACGTTGGTTGGAAGGACTAGTCAACCCACTTACAAAGGCTGAGCGTTCAAGTTATGTTGTTGCCACCATCAAATGCATCCTTGATTTTCTACAGA
The DNA here is from genome assembly GCA_950106755.1 of Climacium dendroides. Classification (NCBI taxonomy): domain Eukaryota; kingdom Viridiplantae; phylum Streptophyta; class Bryopsida; order Hypnales; family Climaciaceae; genus Climacium; species Climacium dendroides. Next base: position 5,368 of record CATNNA010000113.1, read on the forward strand.
TGGAGTGAAGCTTTGATTGAGACTCTAGTTTTTTTTACCTTCACTAGATGTTTGCTAGATGTTAGTTTCCTAATTTTATTTTAAATTTTCTTCAAGAAAATTATAATGTATGATTTTTAGTGAAGGAGAAGTTAGTAGTGGAAGTATAGTTAAAGGATTTGAGGTTTGGAGTGAGTGTGAATGGGGGAAGTGGTTAGGAATCTTAGGTGGAGTTAAGGAAGAAAAGAAGGAAAAGGAGAAGGGAAGTGTGTGTGTGGTTGTTGGGGTGTAGGGGTTGGAAGCCGAAACTTTGATCGGCAACAATTCTTGTTGTATAAGGATTTTGATAATGAAATTTGGGGAGTTACTCTTTGTAAAATTGCGTTTCTTTTTACACCTTTTTTGCTTAATTTGGTATTGTGAGTAAAAAATTATTAAGAGGCGAAGTTGTGAAGATCCAAGGCCTTCTATTGAGTGGGCAGAGGTTTCGACCAACCATAACTTTTGTACTACATCTTAGCTTGACTTGAAACTTAAGGAGTGCATAGATCTTACTGATAGTTTTTTAAAAAGGTATCATACTTGTGATTTGAAGTTTTAAGCAAAGAGTTATGGAGTGTTGAAGTTTCGAGTAGTTCTTACCTTCTTCATTGGGGAAGCCGTGACCTCTTGGTTCACAACATTGGGACAGTAGTTTTGATTGTAGTGAAATTTTTAGGTGTTGTAGATGATGAAGAGAGATTTCTGAATTGCTCTCATACATGTCATTTGGAGTCTTATACTAGAAGTTATTGACATTAAAAAAGACGGTGTTTAGATGTAAAGGAGGAAGAGAGCACTAACTTTGTTACTCTATAACTCTTAGACAGTAGTTTCAATTCCATTGAAGCTTATAGGGTAGTTAATTTATATTTTTAGCTTTCTAAAATGCTATAGCACTTAGGAATTGGACTTGTAGAACTTCGTAAGCACGAGTTTGAAGGCAGCAGCTCACTTTGAAAAAGTTTCTTTTGAAACTACTTCAAGTTTCTTGAAGTTTAGGTGGAGAAGGATACAAGACTTGAAGATAGAGATACCTATGAGGTTCTCTTGTGTGATGTGGCTTGTGGTTCGGCAGAGTTGATGTTTTTTTTTGTTTTTTTTTTGTTATTTTCAGCCGGATTTAGAAGCTCGTTGTTATTTCAATTCTGCATTGTACATCTGTTGCAGGCCATGTAGTCTTAATGACAGTATTGGCTCCATTTTTGTGTTTGTGGTGGCGAAGTGGGGTTAATGGCCCACATGGTCGATCTTATATGTTGTTTTCATTGGTGAAAGGCGCTTCCTGGTCACCGTAGGTTTGAAGTTCAGGAGCCCAGCCCCGAACGGTTTCAACTCGTGGTCTGGCCGTTCCGATCTACCTGTCCGAGAATCGTGGTTTTTTATTACCCACCCGTAGAACCCTGACCTTGTAGAGCCAATACAGGTAGGACAACTGAAGATTCAACAACAAATAGAAGAGAAGACTGAAGTGAAGATCGAAGAGAAGATTCAAGTAAAGATTCAATTTTGTCACTTTCCTTCCATCGCTCATCAACCTGCAGCCAAACATCTCGTGTGTTCTCTAGACGTGCTCCTTTCTACACGACAACGTGGCATGCCACGTCATCACCCATGTCCACGTCACCCAATTTCCACGTCATCATGCCACGTCACACAATTTCCACCTCATCACGCCACGTCAGATGCCCAATAAGCTTTTTGAAGTCACCACCTACCTGTTGTCCTCTTTTTAACCTTGGGCAGTCATTTTACCTCTAACCGCACTAAAATTCTAAATCAACTTTTGAGCTAAGTTTGACTGTGGGAATCCGGAATCCGGAAACGGGTCAATAATACAAGAAGTAGGTGCGAAAAATAGAAAAAAAATCAAAAAAATTATAGTTAGAGTGTGATTTTTGGACCAGATAACTTGAATTAGGAAATAAGTGTTCCGGCACCACCCGGATCCAGAACTTATCCGGATCCGAAATCCGGACTCATCCGGAACACAGGAACCTACCGTATAGGTCCCGTAGCTACGGAAGTAGGATACCGTGGAGACAACGGACCTATAGCTGTTGTCCTTAAGACCGTAGAAAGGCGGTTTAGTACTTAAGCCGTCTTCCTAGGGTTTCCTCTTCACTTTTCTATTCTGTGTACCCGAGACTGTTTGTGTGAGTAGTTGAGAGAAAGAGTGGTGAGTTAGCGACTGAGGTAGAACTACTTTCCCTTCGTTCTCACTTAGATCTTATGGCATCTGGACCAGTACGGAAGATAGCGGTATCTGCCCGGGTTATCTCTCCGGCCATTCCGGATAGCCCGGAACTACACAAGCAGTTAGAGGAGGACTTGACTAGATTAGGATGTGTCGGTTTACTACACCGACCATGGAACCTCAAGAGTGAGGAGATGATTCAAGAGCTACTTCACGGTGTTCTGAATCAGTATGAACTCACTTTGAGAGGACGACCAGTCACGTGGACCGAGGACATCTGGACGGACGTCTATTAGTTCCGGAAGAGTGGGAACGGTTTAGCATCGAGGACGGACCGTTTTGTAGCTGGGAAGTTCACCGGGTCTGCAAACCCTAAGGACGGATTTGCTATCAGCGAGTGTAAGGACGAGAGACATAGGCGGATCCTAGAGTTTCTGATTCCGATCTTATATCCGGAAAAGCCAACGCGGGTTACCATTATGGTGGCCAATACTATCTTTGGGGCTATGGAGAACCGGGTAGTGCACTGGGGTAGGGTCATAGCCGGGATAGTGGCTAAATTAGCGGATCACGTGACTCGAGCTAAGGCGAGTCCAGTTAGCACGTATTTGTTTCATCTGTACCATCAACATGAACTTTTGAGTGCGGTGGAAATAATTCAGTATGACACCGGAAAGACGCTCCTGTCATACGGACTTTCCGGGGAGGAAGCGGAAGATCCGGTCGAGTCTGAACCGGAGGAACTTCTCGAGGAACGTCTGACCGATCCGAGGACCAAGAAGAGGAAGTCAACCGATCCGGGGTCGAGAATCAAGCCACCGACAATGGAGAGGGGGGAGTCCAGCAAAGGACCTGAGATGGAAATAGAATCCGCATTTTTCAATGCGGGGCTCGAGTGGATACGTGAAGCCAAGGTACTTCATGACGGGTTGTCAGATTTGGTGATAGATACCGCGGAAGTGTTGAAGGTGGATCCGGATCAGATCGTGGAAGCTGTCAAGCGACTGCCCAAGTCGGAGGATCTGAAGAAGAGGGATGAGCGGATCCAGGAGTTGGAGGCGGAACGGAACCTACTCCAGACCCGGGTGAATTGGGCGGAAGGAGAAATGGTAGCTGTGAAGGAGAAAGAGAAGGAGGCTCTCGCGCTGGTCAAGAATCTAACCGGGGCAGTCAACATCAAAGCCGACATCATCACGAAAGCTGCCTTGTTTGACTCGAAGATGATATCGGAAGGCCACATTATCGGAACCAAGGTAGTTACCATCCTCGTAGACTTCACCGCGAGGATAGAGCGAGTTTTCAAGGAGATCCAAACCCAAACCATGCGATGGATATCTCCACCTTTCCGGAACTTCCTTTTGTCGCAGGTACCCCAGGGAAGCCAGTGGCGGATCAGGCAACCCGGATGGAGGGTCTGAGGGGGATACTCACACCAGCCGAGCCTTCCGCTAGTAAGATACGGATGACGGAGTTGAATTTGAGGCCAGCCTCGGAACCGGAACCGGAGTCTAGCGCGAAAACGGTTCCAGTGCCATCTAAGTTCTCAACTCCGGAAGTTCCCAAGGCACAAACAATGCCGAATTTGATGATCGGATCATTCAAGGTTCCGGGACAGCAAGTTAGGGGAGATCTCATTAACCGGATTGGTGGAATGACCAATCTGGCTCGGACTAATCCGAAAGGATTTGTGCACATGCAAGAGACCATGCCGGAGAAAGGAAGCAAACCCGCAACATTGGAGGATACAACACCAGAGAAGGAGAAGGAAGTTCAAGTCATTGAAGATTCTGACGAGGAGAGTGCCCACTCCACTTCCGGAACCGAAGGCGACAGCGATCCGTCTCCAGCAACACGCCATATCCAGACTCGGGCCACAGCAAAAACTACGCCAGCAAAGAATACGAAGGGGACGCCTACCAACCAAGCGGGGAGTCGTTCAAAGAAAGGACGGAAGCCAAGACATTAGGGTTGGTAGGAGAAGAAGTATAGGATCCGGAATGGGGTTCCGAGCTTGGATCCGGTTTCCGAAATTTTAGGCGGATAGTAAGGAAATCCGGTTATCTCGGGCGGCAGTTAGCAATCTTTCCAGATATTTCGGGAGGTTTAGGAATTGGTGACCTTGATTTCCGGGTTTCCTTTTCAGGCTTTTAGGAGTTGACTTTGGGTTTTTGTGTTAGTATTTTAAGGGCAGTCAAGTTAGTGTCTGCCATTCCATTCCATCCTACTCCACTAGATTTTCGTGCTTTCACGTATGTATTACAATTTTCTTTTCTTAATGTAAGTCAACCAGGATACCTTTAGCTGTACTTTTGCTTAGACAGGGTCTTTTAGGCTGAGTGTATGCATGGGTGTATGGTCTAGTACTGGAGAAAGAGAAGGGAGGGAGAGAAGGAATCCGGATCTTGAGCTACGGATCATCTGGGGGTGGAGCTAGTGAGAAGGAATGCAAAGCTGAGTAAGGGAGTGTAAGTGCAACGTGCTTTTAAATTGACGGAACAGCAATCCGGATAAGACGGTAGAGGTCCGTGCGAGTCCGGAACCAGGAGGGTTCTGTGCGGAGTTAAGCACCCGCCAAAGGAAAGGATCTCCCGCTACTTCGGAAAGTCTGCCAATCTCCCCTTGGTAAATTGTCTTCTCTTGGAGGTTCTATTCTTTTGGGTCTATAAGTTCTGATCCGTCGTTGTAGTAAGAGAGGTGTGAAAATTGCTCTGTGTGACCTGATTCCGGAACGGCCAATCCGGAAACTGTGAGAGAATACTCCTCCCTCCTTCTACAACTGTGTTGTCTTGGGTGTATTGTTTAGTAGATTTAGAGTACAGAGAGGATTTTGCACAAGTGGTGAGTCCCCACCCCTTTCTAGATCAAGGGCGGATCCTCTGAGGGTAAAACAAAGGCAACAAAAACCAGTGACGGAAGAGAGACGAAACTCAGATCCGGGTGTGTCCGGATCCGGAACGGAATCCGGAATGTACTGAGTTTTCGGAACGAGATAGGGTGAGTGAAGAACGAGGATTAAGTGAGTAGTCACAATCCGGATACTTCTAACTTAATCGATATCTTACTAGAAGTTCCCTGGAACGATAATTCGTGTCATCTTGCAATCATTTGTCGTTGTAAGGATACTTACGGCTAACTGCGCATACGACAGGAAACAAGTCCGAAAGTGAAAGTTTAGAGAGCCGGACCGGAATCTCTCTCAACTTCTGGGTGCTCTCCACGATCCGGTCCGCTGACTCCCGTGCCTTGGACAGGAGCTTCTCCATCTGCTCCTCAAAATCGGTGAGGATGTACACCACCCTTGTTCTAGATATCTTCTTTTCCTTGTGCACCTCCTCTTCGAACAAGCGCGCCTTGGTGGTCGCGGCTCCGGGTCCTCCGAGCATGTCCTTTACCTCCGTGGCCAGCCTCTTCATTTCCTCCGCCATCTCCCTTGTTGCGGTGGCGTTCTCGAGCAAGGCGAAAAGCTCGGCTTTGAGGATGTCAACCTCATCATGCATTCGCTTGCTTTCCGCCTTTATCTTCCGGAGCTCATCTGGATTGATGACACTCTCAGCTACCCGGAGTGGTAGCTGATTGTCCGGATCCGCTCCAATCAATTGCGCGATCTCCCCAATCGTCCACTTCTTGATTTCCCAATCCGTCCGGATTCCGCACAGGATCCCAACCAACTCGTCGAACAGATCTCCGGTTCCCGATCCGGATAGCATATCCGGTCCAGTTGGAACCTCCTCTTTGCGCGGCTGGGGTTGAACCAGAGGCGTTTTTCGATTTCGGATCAACATGGTCTTCTACCTCTTGGAGGTGAACTACGGTTCCTCCTCTTCGTCTTCCTCTTCTTCCTTCTCCTCCTCGGTTTCGTTCCCAGAATCCGCTTCCTGGTCGGACTCGGATTCACCATACTTCATGGTCCGCTCCTAGGCCTTCCAAACCTTCATCTCCACTTCCGTTAGTAGTTCTTGTTGCTAGTAGAGGTGGTACACGTAAGGGCACAGTGGGATAGCCCTACTTTCCCCACTCTTGTAGTAAGCTGGGACACCAGATCGAAGAAGATCCGGCCCCAGTCTACTCTCCGGTTTCCGCACAGTGCTCCGAAGATTGTGTTATCCAGGGTGATGGTCACCCTGGTCGGCTTTTCCGGATGCAAGATCGGAACAAGGAATTGCAGCAGGCGACGCTCCCGGTCATCGATACAATCCTCTACCGCGTAGCCATCCTTCAGATTCACAACACTTCCGAACTTGCCCTGGATGTAATCATCCTTCCGGCTAGCAAGCCCGAGTCCTCCCGTCCGGAATCCGTAGACGGCTCGCCACAAATCCTCGGTCCACTGAATCAGATTCCCTCTTAGGGTGTTATCGAACTCGTTTGATACGCCACCTAGAAGCTCCCTAATCATCCTTTCATCCTTGAAACCCCAAGGTTTCAAGGCTAATCTTTGACAACCCATGGATGCTAAGTCATCCCTAAGTTCTCCTTGTTCCGGTTCCTTGGTCGACATGACCGGAACCACTTTCCTTAACTTCACTTCACTCGGGGGTGGGGTGCTAGAGCCTGGTCTCTTCCGGTTCAGCCGCGGCATGAGGGCGGCCCTACTCGGATTCACTCTCTTCTGTCCTAACAAGGGAGCGCTCACACTCTAGTCTTCCGCTTCACCTGCAAAACAACCTCCTTGCGCGCTCACACTCTCAGCCTCTCACTGTTCCGTATCCGCTCGCGCTCAAGTCTCACCCACTCGCGCCCGAAGGCGATCTCTGTGTCTCACACCTTTGTTCCGGACCCTCTCGTATTCTCAGCTCCTCGCCGCTGTAAACTGAAATGATGAGGTGCTAAGATAGGAAACGACAACATGTGAAAACCAAAGACTTGAAAATGGGTAGGGTCAGGCCTTATATAGTCCTGACGCCCTGAACTGGTCATTATGACAGGTCGGACATCCAGTCCGGTCCTTGTCATCTGGTTCTCTCCAATCCGGTCAAGGAGAATCCGGTTAAAAACCCATTCTGGTTGAAAATCCAATCCGGTCCGCTTCTACCTAGAACCGGATTAGTTCCGTAAGGTTTTCTTGTGACTATTTTTGATTTATCTCCCTCCCTTTAGCTGGATCCGGATACATGTTTCTAATTTCCGTTCCACTCAAAAGGTAAACGAAAAAAAATCAAAAATATGAGTTGTCACATTACCCCTTCCTCATTTGTGAGCACCCTCGTTATCGGAAGAAGTAGCAGCATTGTACTTCTTTACTCTCAAGCCGTTCACCCGAGCATCAAGCCACTGGCCCTACAATGTTTCCAGTTGCAAGGAGCCATTCTGAAAAACTTGATTAACTCGGAATGGTCCCATCCACCTTGTATGCAGTTTACTTGGAAAATCCTTGTGTCGGTTGTCGTACACAAGAACCAATCCTCCCACTTGGATTCCGTGGTCACCCGGAAGTTTCCGGTTGTAGATTTCCTTCCGCTTCTTTTGAACACCCTTAGTCTTCTCCAGTGCTGCATCTCGGATTTCCTCTAGTTCTTCAATGGCAATGAGTCGTGGAAGTGTTTCCATTCTTGACTCGGCATTCCGAGCTGCCATTACTCGGAATGTTTCCACTTCTAATTCCACTCCATGCATGGCTTCTTGTCCAAAGACCAGGAAGTACGGTGTCTTTCCAGTCGTGGTTTTCTCCGTAGTGTTGTATGCATGGACCGCCGAAGGTAGTTTCCGGTCCCAATCCGTCTTGTGCGCGGAAACCATTTTGTTCAGGATCTTACCAACAATATCGTTTGCTCATTCTGTCAATCCGTTCGCCTTCGGGTTGTAAGGAGTGGTCTTCCGGTGTTTGATGAGATACCTGCTTGTTAGGTCGAGGATGACATCATTGAGAAAATGAGTGCCCCGGTCACTGACTAATTCCAACGGGTGCCCAAACCGCATGAGGATTTCTTCAAACAAAAAGTTTGCTGAAGTTTCTGCATCGTTCTTCCTAGTTACCTTGGCTTCCACCCATTTGGTCGCGTAATCCGTGGCCAAGATAATGTATCTTTTCTTCCGTGCACTGACCGGAAAGATGGGTCCGATAAAGTCTATCCCCCATTTCTCAAAAGGTGCTAAAGGAATGATTGGGGTGAGCGGCCAATGGTTCCGGAAGGATGGTTCCCCGGTTCGTTGACACTGATCACAACTCCGCACATAACTTCTCACATCGTGGTGCAAGCCTGGCCACCAGTATCCGGTTGTACGGATCCGGTTGACAGTGTTTACAAACGCGAAGTGTCCTCCTGAACTTCCGAAATGAAGAGCTCGGATTACCTTCTTCCGTTCCGGAAGTTCTAGGCATTTCCGGAGCACGTCATCTGGTCCTAACTTAAAGAGAACTCCTCTAATCAAGGTGTAAGGAGCCACTTTTCTCTGAAAGATCTCTTTTTCCTCTCGGCTCATCTGATCCGGATATCTAGATTCCACTAAGTAATCTATGATATCCTGGTATTCTGATACAGACTCACTATTGAGGTGAAAGACATCTAACGAGGGAGTTTCCGGAAACTCATCCGGAAACCCAGCAGATATATCTGCTATGGATTCCTGTCCCTTTTGCTTGGAAAGGTAATCCGCATTTGAATTTTCCTTTCCGGGTTTAACTACCACTTCGTAGTTAAATTCCTGTAACAGCAAAATCCATCTAGCAATCCGGCCTGACAAATCCAGTTTGTTTACAAGGTATTTTAAAAAATCATGGTCCATGTGAAAAATTACCTTGTAACCCAAAAGGTAATGTCGGAACTTTTTACAAGAGTACACCATAGCCAACGCCTCCCGTTCTGTGGTGGTGTAATTCTGCTCCGCCAAACTCATTTGCCTACTTGCGTAGTAAATCGGATTCTCGCGCTTCACTCCATCAAACTGCTAGAGAATAGATCCGAGACACCAACCGGATGCATCGATGGTGACGTGGAACTCCTTCGTCCAATCTGGAACACAGAGGATCGGAGCTTTAGCAAGCTGGATTTTGAGGTCTTCAAAGGCTTGCTGCCGGATTCCGGTCCACTCGAATTCCGTATCCTTATTAAGGAGTTCTGTAAGAGGAATCGCTCTCTTAGCATATCCGTCAATAAACCTGCGGTAGTATCCGACACATCCAAGAAATCCACGGATCTCCCTAATGTTGGTCGGAGGCAGTAGGGTTAAAACTGCCCTGACTTTATCCATATCCGCCTGCAATCCAGATTTGCTCACTACATGTCCGAGTAGTATTCCGGAACTCATCCCGAAAAAATACTTGCCCGGATGCAACTTTAGGTTGGTCTCTCGACATCTTTCAAATGTTTTTCGTAAACATTCCAAGTGACCTTTCCGGTCACTGTAAATCACAAAGTCATCAATAAATACTTCGAGAAAATGTCGAAGAAAATCTCTGAAAATGTCCATCATGAGACGCTGGAAGGTTCCGGATGCGTTGCACAATTCGAACGGCATCCGTGTAAAAGCAAAAGTCCCCCATTCTGTTGTGAATGTGGTCTTCAACTGATCGCACCACCGGATGAAGACTTGATTGTAACCGGAAAATCCGTCCAGGAAACTGTAGCACTCGTGTCCGGCCACTTGGTCCAAAATGATATCGGTGAACGAAAGAGGAAAATAATCTTTCTTTGTGGCCGCGTTCAATTTCCGGAAATCCTGACAGACCCGGATATTGACTTTGCCATCCGTTCCCACCTTTTTTGGGACCACTACGATAGGGGAAACCCACTCGGAATTGTTGACCGGATATATGAATCCGGCTTCCAATAACCGATTAATTTCCTCCTTCACCATCAATGAGTACCTGGGGTTGAGTCGGTATTGTCGTTGACGGACCGAAATGGATCCTTCCGTCAAGTCGATGTGGTGTTCTCCTAAATGAGGGAGAATCTCCTTCAAATTGGACGGCTCCCAAGCAAAAATGTTGAGATACTCCTTCAACAGTTGGATGTATCCCGATCTCTTCTTTCCTTGCAACAGCCTATTGATGTAAAAGCTCTTACCCGGGTTGATTTCCACTTTCTCATAATCCATGGGCGAGGTTTGATCTTTTCCGGATGAACTCCTTCCGGATCGGAATCTAAACCTGCCCACTCTATTGTTTCCGTTCCGAGGATATTGGCCAGAAGATTTCCGGTTTGGATTTGTCTAGCGATCCACTCAGCTGTAAGCGGAACGCTTGACTCACCCAACGATCGGTCTTCCACAACCGGATCCCCGGTTCCGTTCGGAACATACTCTAGTACAGCATTGGGAAAGCCATAGCTAGCCTCGGACTAATCTCCAAATGAGTCCACATAATAGCTAGGGGCAGAGTCTTCCGGATCCGACCAATCCATGGTGTATCCTTCCGAGTCGCTGGTCTCCCCCAAATGTTTCTCCGTAGCCCAAGGAATACGGATAGGAGGTTTCTCTACCACCAATTCCTTGGTTCCCCAATCTACGAGTACCCGGGCCGAATATAGCCAAGGTCTTCCGAGCAACATTGGAAATGGCCTTCCTTTGTTAACTCGGATAATCACGTAGTTCAGCAGATACTCTATCCCTCGAATCCGGGTTGGTACATCTGATAACCTTCCGACCGGATTCACCCGAGACTGGTCCGCCATTCTAAGGACTTGATCCGTGGCTTCAAGAGTGGTGAAACCTAAGTCAAATGCCGTCTCCTCCAACATTAAGTTGACCCCGGATCCTCCATCGATCTAGGCACATGCGGAATCGAGCATCCCTCTATTTCCACAGTGACTTCTGGTGCTCTGGAATCTTCCGGTCTTGTAAAGTTCACTGCAACGAACAGAAGTTTCACTCGCCTCTTCCGTCTCTGCGTCCACGCATCCCAGATCAACTTCTGGTACGTCACATTGTCGTATAGTAGTTGACCGATGGTCACGTTTGCCTTTTGATCCTTGATGTCCTGGATGATGTTGTACTCCTGGGTACCCACATCCAGGTTGATAATGACTGGGGTGTCACTAAAACTCACCCTCTTTGGTTTAGATACAGGATTCGGTCCGGAAATTTCCGTTCGGATCTTTGCACTAATATCTCTTGGAATCCGATTCCTCTCCACCCCTTCCTCAGACTGAATCCTATCCGGTTCCGGTCTTATCTCTACAAGGACTGGGTCGGAATCACTACTTGATTTCGGTTTCTTCCTATGCTTCTTTCTCCTACTCCTACTCCTACTCGGCTGATCCGGTTCATTCCGGATGGAGCTGCGGGTGGTTACTCGGTTTACTATAGTCTCTACTTTTTCTGGCAGCTCCACCTCACACCGTCATTTTTCCAGATTCTCCGTGCCGGCCGTGTGTCCGTAGTTAAGGGCGGTTTTCTCCCTTGGAAGAATTTGCACTTGTTTATACACCACCTTGGTACAATCGGCTTCGGACATTGTTCTTCCGGATGTCCATACTCCTAGCAATTCTGGCAGGGAAGAACCCGTGGTGTACCTTGCCCTACTCCCTTGTTTGGACAGGAATTGGCATAGTGCCCTGGTTCCCCACAACCATAACAAATCACCACTTGTCTATCCGGATAATTGGGTGATCGCATCGACTGCTGCATCATCATCCCTTGACTTGGTCCGGGTAGAAAGTTCCAATTCAGCATGTTAGATCGGATCGGAACAGCGATCCCTTTTCCCCTTGCGTAAGTTGGTTGGACCTGGTAAACTTCCTCTTCCTCTTCCACCATGGTGTAGTACATCTCTTCTTCCGGGTACACAAAGTGAACCTGCTTCGAGGGGGTCCGTGGACATTCACTCGGGTAGTGACCCGGTTCTCCACATCTTCCGCACCAGATATTGGATCGGGAAGTTGGAACAATCCGTTTTGGTTTCCGGTTCTCTGCGAGGTTGACCTTGATCGCCTCTAGAGACTCCTAAATGCTTTTCATCATCTTCTTCGAATCCGCATCCTCCGTCTTCACCTTGACAGTGGTCTTCTCTCACTGACTCCGTTTTGATGAACACGGAGGGGGTGAGGCACTCCTCTCCTCATCCAAACTAGACGAATCCGGATCCGATGCTTCTGTTCCGGATGTATCAGAGCTGCTTTCCGAGTCTGAAGCCTTCTTCCGGTGCTTCGACTTCTGGTCGCCCTTCTTGTTTCGCTCTTTCTCCTTCTTCTCGCTTCTTCTCAGGGACTTCCGGAGTGATTGTACTCAGTTCTCATAGTTGGTGGCAGCATCCATAGCTTCTCTCAGTGTCCTTGGCCGCGTCTACTGGATTAGGAATCCCATGGATTCTGGCAATCCGGCCACGTACCACTCCACTTGTAAGTTTGGAGCGATTTTAGTGGTCAACTTCTACATCAGTGCCTTTACTCTCTGCCCATACTTACGTACGGATTCCGTTGACTTCATCGTGAGCGTGCTCAGCCACCCCAACGCTCTAGCCTCTCCTCCTACTTCCCGGAAAGCTTGCAAGAAATTCGCCTTCATCCGGTTCCAATCATTCCGGATCAGATCCGGAACATCTTGGTACCACCTGAGGGCTTCTCCTTTTAGCAGTCCTTGGAAAATCCTTCTCTGGGCCACCTCATTTTCTTGATTGGCTAGTGCGGTTGACTCAAACTCGCACACCCATTCATCCGCATCCTGGCTTCCGTCTCCCTTGAAACGTTTGTACCTTAACCGGGTCATGTTGTCCTCCTCGTTGAACCGCGGCTCTTCCCCTTCCGGTTCAGATCCGTGCTTGGAAGCTTGAGGTGTGTGTACCGATCTTGGACTCTCGTTTAAAACCCTTGGTGCAGGAATTGGTTGGTCCTCTGGATCCGAGAAATCCGGATCACTCAGATTTGGTGCAGCCGATCCCTTTGCTTGATGAATATCTTTCTCCCGTTCCGCCATCCGTTCGCTTCTTGTCCTTTTTCTCATGAGTACGGAATCTGGTTCTGATTCATCTAAACGAAAACAATAGTAACAAAATCACAACTCCCGCTTAGAGCTTGCTAGCTTTAGGATCCCCGGCAGCGGCGCCAGATTTTTGCGTGTCGCAGCACAGAGTAAGCAATTTCCCTATTATACTCACAAAAATCACTCTAGAGCATAACAAAATGACCCTACAGATCGAACCCACGAGATCCTGTGAAGTATCTAACCCTAACAAGGAGCTAAATCCAGTTAACCCTTAAATTCTAACTTCCGGTTCTACCTCTGGAAACCGGAACATCCAAAACCAACCGGAAGACTACGACCAAATTTTATCCTGATTCCAGTTTCATTAGTTTTTCGGTTTATTGGCTAACTTCCCAACTCCAGACCCTGCCACTTCCGATCCTAAGTGTCCTTTTGGGCAGATCCGTTCTGGTCCACCTTTTCGTACCCGGTTTAGTTTTGCCTCTGTTTTACCATCAAAGGGTTCGCCGCTTGCTTTTGAAAGTGGTAGGCCCACCATCCCTTCTGTGACTTATAGTGGCTGAAGACCCACTCTCCTATCTGCTAATCTCCTAACTAACCCGAATGCGGTTTGGTCCTTCACAGCAATCCGGATAGCAATCCGGATCATAGGTCACACAAAGACCTTCCAACACTATATTCAATATTTTGAGAGGTTTGGGGCCTCTCAAAATAATATTTTCTATTTAGGCCCTGAAAAATGAATTGTAATGTTAGCTAGTTTAGGGTGGCATATACTAACTTTTCTAGATATAATGCACAGTTTCCATTAAAATGAGAGTCTTTTCAGTGATGGATTGTTCAAACACTTGTTGTTTTGTTTAGGATAAATGTTTTGATTGATATAAGTGACAAGAATAACATCTCTTGAACACCAAGTCATGTGCTCCACGGTTGGTTGTAAGGGGTTGTAGGGTCTCATTGAAGCGGTCCGGGTTCGATTCCCGTTGGATTTGTATGAGCGCATAAGAGAAAAAACATGACTTGGTCCTACTAAGTGAGCTTTGCAGGCAAGAAAGTTGTAACAACCAACTGGTCCCCTACCCTAAATGTGACAAGTGCTTTACAAATTAACCAAATAAATAGTGGATATTTCCACTACATTTTTTTTCCCAAACATAAAGCAATATCAAATAAAATATATTCAATGAACTATATTAAGACTATATTTAATTTCCATTGTTTTATAAACACAAAATGTACACTTAGAAACATTCACGCAATACCAAGAAATAAAATATAATCAATGAACTCAAACCTGTATCTTCTAATAACACCTCAAACAACTATCATCTATTGCAATATTTAGAGTTCAACACTTATGCAATAAAAACAACTTAATATAAAAATGACGTAGAAAACAATAATACCCTCTATTTGAATGTCATAGTTAACATGCATCCAAATGATGTATGTCTACTATTTCTCCATATCATGTATATGAAGCCAAACTCTGGTTGATGATTTCGATTTGAACCGTAGGAATCTTGATTCTACATTGGCGAGTACCTCTTCTGTTATGAGATTTCCATACTGTAATCAAAACATTTGTTGTCTCCCACATAGGTTCTTCAGTTTCATCAACCCTCTAAAGCAAACCTCTGTCACTATCCCATCCTGCATAGAAGTCTTGAACTTCTTGATTGCGTGATGTTGGCCGAAAGTACTGAATGAGCACACAATTTGGTTGCTCAGGGTTAGAGTTTGGATCAGACAATGCTCTGGCAATCCAAACCGGTTTGCTATCACCATCTGCAAGGTGGACTGCAACAAAATACCCTTCATAAAGATCTCGAGCCACCCTAAAGGATGGTTGCGGGCGATCCCTCAAGGGCCCAACATAAGGCTCATCTTCTCCATACTCCTCGAGATCTTCCTCATCTTCATCAAAATGATCAGCTTCCGTTGCTTCAACACGAGTAGTTGGCCAAAAACCATCCTTTAAAACACTAGAAACAGGTAATGGCTCTTGAAAAGCTGCCTTCACACCGTGCCAATAGCACACCACATTCTCATAGCGCCTCCGATGTTCTCCACTCACGTCTGCTCTGCACAAGTCGTCCCAATAGTTTATAAATCCTGATAAACCTTTAACAATGTCATTGACACTTTTCATCGGCTTCAGTGGCACTAGTTTTGGCACACCACGTGGCCACAAACTTCGTCCTTCTTTGTCTTCTTTCCACAACTTGGTGGCTTGACCATGCCTGCCTAACCAATTTGCATCCGTGCACTTCAACTTGTACTTCATGACTGGGCATCCAGCAGCATCAAGGTAGAACTTCACTTGTTGTGGTCTTGTGTGCCCTACAAGGATCTCATCACCATCCATCCATTTTCCTACTATGAAATGCTTGAAATCAGGCACCTCCTCTATGAGGTGAGGGATAGTAGGAACGGACTCTACATCCATAAACGACTTCATGAGCACCGGGATTGTTGGGAAGTTCTCCTTCTTCAACTGCATGCTCCATCTTCCAAATAATGCATCAATGTCGTCGTGTGTGTGACCAACTATCATGAAGTTGACGTACACTTCTTGGAAGATCTTCTTAGCAACAAGTAGAGACCAGAAACAGAAAACATATCTGTTCTTGTTGTCGTCAGAGGCATTGTCCATTTGCACGTTCAATATAGGAGGCAAAGGTGTTGCTGGAACTGCAGACACTGGAGGCGGAGGAAGTGACACGTCGCACATCTCTTTACCTTGGAGTACCGCCTTGAACAAATTTGAAGACCCTGACCTAGAGAATAACTGCCTAGAAGAAGACTTGAGTGGCAATTCCAAATCCCGCAACAACTTTGCCATTGAACCAATTGTGTAGTTCGAATCGTGTTTGAAAAGATTCAAACCATAATGTGCATAATGCACATCTCCATGCCCATGAGCAATCATGCCGATGACAGACACAAGCAATTTCACAAGGCCATCAAGCTCTTTACTCCTATGGGAAAAAACTGGAGAAGTAGTCTTTGCATGATCCATTTTGTCATGCATATCTGCCAGACATTCATGTGGAAAAGCTACCAAACGGTGACGATTCGCGTAATACAACTCCCTATGAGCACGAGCAATCACGTGGTGCCTATCTAACTTCTGAGAGAACTTCACACTATAAGAAATCAGTGTTTTTTTTAACAAGGGAAAAAACGTGCTGTGATGTCTAATTTAACAAGGACGATGCCTGTAGTGACGTCTAAAAAAATCTGTTTAAAAAAACAGGCCAAAAACAGGCCATGTTATGTGCTAAAACGTGCTTAAATTTTTTGTGACATCGAAAACAACAGGGTCACCCAAGAGTTTCTGAGAGTGCCATGTGGAGGGGTTTTGGCATCCACGTAGGATTTTCAACGATGGACAGGGACACGTTGGACAACTTTTCATCCAACGACGTTCTGACGTGTCCAATGACGTGGACCCCTAAATATCCGACGTGGAAAATAATTTCTGGTGCACGCAGCCTACGTGGCAGCTGACGTGGCACTCTTCTGCGGTACATGCCGATGTTCTATGTGATGTTCTGTGTGATGTTCTCTGGGACGTCACATTTGACAAGAGGATGTTTTAAATGACATCAGAGTCAACGAGAATGTGCTTTAGGAAACGAGCTGGGTGGACAATATTGTGGAATTTATTCTTTGCTGAAATCGCAGACATCTTCTACATACACGTCTACTGTGACATTAAGTAGAGCAACCCGTGTACTGGGGTATGCATTGCTTTGCGCTCAGTGTTCCGTTCGACACGCACAGTGACATCTGCAGTGTTTTCTTGAGCATTACAGAAGACATACAATGCGAGAGGAAGGATGTTTTCTCGAACGACATGAACAACATGAATCATAAACCTCAACATCAAAGACGATGTCCTCTACAGCCCATATACATGAGTGAATGGAAGATTGAGATATGCCATTAGAAGATGAATTATGTGTCTTTGTAAGAGATGTCCAAGCATAGAAGCTTGTGTTTTCAATGGCATTGGGATTATAAGGCCACTTGCCAACTTCTGCACAAAATAGCTATGCACATGCCATAGTCTAGTACTACGAAGAAATCCACAACAACATTAACTACAGCACTTTCGATGAAAACATGGTGCGTTCTACTCAATGTTCTGAATAACATACTTGACCATCATATGCGATGTGAAGTTGGACACGCTGTGGCAAACAGAGACTCACTTCTTCCGAGGTGCATCCGATTTCTTGACAATAGCAGCCTGCATCGTACCACACCAAGTCAAAACCAGCAGTACCTACTCGTGCATATTTATTTCTGGGACTCTTATACAACCACAACAGATGTCAAGGAATGCTACACTTGCATTATTCTTTTAAGTTGCATACAGAAACAACTGAAAGTATGGGTGAATGGAATGCAGCCTTCCTAACCTTTTTAGTGGGTTGGGTAGGTTTAGGAAGACCCACCGCTTTGGGAATTGCTGCCTTCGGTGTAGCCTTCGTGCCCTTCGCAGCTTGCGTGGTCCTCACAGCACGCCGAGGCTGGCTTGAGGACTCACCAAGGACTTCAATGTCTTCCTGCAACACCATCACACAATTATTATTCACTTTTGACATCCTCTAATCACCTACACTTCCTAGCCTTATATGAGCACCATTGAGGCACTTGCTTTCCTGTAAGATGCACATAGTTATTGTAAAACATTCCTGCGCATTCAATGGAATGGGGGACTGAAAGGAAACTTCAACTTCTACTTACATAGTATTTTGATGTACTCGCTTTGAAAAGAACAGGCTGAGCCCTAGAGTGCATCAGCGTCTGCCACTAGTGACGTTCACTTCGATGTCCAATTTGACACGCACTTTTAAAAAAAAATGGAAGCATTGCAAACAAACGGTACTACGCTACGACACCATCCTCATACAAGGCAATTCATGGAAATAACGTCACTAGCCTAACAAAGGGAGTGCTTCACGTCGGTCACTTGGCACTTAAAATGAGAAGAGAGACGTCGCATCACCTGTTGCTCCGTGGAGGTCTCCATCGTGTTTTCTCGCCTCTCAAATGTTGCCTGCACCCCGGAGTCTTTCACTATGGCGTACACATCTTCCACTCCTTGCTGACCTTCAGCAGTTTCAGGGATGGCAACTTCACCGGCGCCTTGTACCTGCTCCTCCTCAGCGTTAGCTACAACGTCGTGAACAACATCGTCTTCAACAGCCTGCTTGTCGGAGTTAACGTCAACAAGAACATCGTCTTTGACATTGCTTTGGCCAGCTATGGGGACTGGCTCAACGACATCTACAAGAGCTGTGGGGTGCAACACGGGCACAAGACAGTCCTTCTGTGCCATTTTCCACGCCTCTGCCCTAGGTGACGTGAGAAGTGGTGGATTCCTTGCCCCGATTGGCGAGGATGGCTCCGTGACATCCAGGGTCCCCCCACCACTTGCTTTACACTGACTTGCGAGGATCTTACGTAGCATTTCCTCCATGCTTTTGTAGGACGTGCTCACGGTCTCAGTAAGGCGATTTACACTGAGTTCAAGCTCATCCAGCCGACTGCGCATCTCTTGCAGCTCTTTGCCATGGGGACTTCGACCTCTGCGCTTCTCTTCTTCCAGACGTTGTAACTCCTTGGCCATTTCTGCGTCCACCTCTGCTTCAAACGGTGCTCTGTTCCGCAACAAAGTCTACAAGGGGAAGAAGAATATGCACTTAGAGTTCACATGCAAAGGTTACATGCTTCAATGGCACCGTACAAGGGGAAGAAGAATATGCACTTAGAGTCCACATGCAACAATTACATGCTTGAATGCCACCCGACAAGGGGAAGAAGAATATGCAGTTACAGTTCAGATGCAACGATTACATGCTTCAATGCCACCCCACAAAGGTCCTTCCACGTGCGAAGAAGAAGGCCCAGTCCTCCACATCTACCATCATTTCTGACATTTTTTGGAACAACAAACGCAACATGTGTGATGAAAGTGGTGTCGACATGGGCAAGTAGGTGGACGTCAGTTACTACATACTTACCAGCCTCGAGATGACTTCTCTCTCTACAGCCTTATGCTGGGCTGTGTTGGATGCCTTCCCCTTAGAAATGGCAGACATATGGGCTGACTTCTCTTGGGAAGCATCAGTAGCACGAGCCTCCTTCAATGCCTCCCACACATCGTCATCCATTCCAATCGGCTTGGGTTTTCCGCCATCAATCAATCGATTGAGCTTCCAACGAACATGAATGAGCGCTTTTGTGATGAACGGCTGCATCCACTTCTCCGACACTCGCTCGGACTCTCCCTCTATACGCTAATCTGCAAGCCAGAGGACTTAGTATAGCTACCTCTGCATTGTGTACGACATTGATGTGCCAAAGAATAACAAGAGAATTTACATGGACACCCCTATATCTCCAAAAAACACTAGGGGATACACACTGCACGTCCCTGTGGTGCGGACGACCATAGGGACCACCCCTCACTGTAGAGGATCCTGCACTGATATCAGTCGTGACATTGTATTCGACGTCGCTGTGGACATTACAGGTGACATCCACTACCCCGCCTCATGGCCAATGAGCTACCTTCCACAACATTAACAGTCTTCTGAACTACATGCAACAATGAACTACAAGGTCTATAGTCCTCTTCATTTCACAAAGAAGGACTGAATACAAACCTGTATATAGGCGCCTAAATAAGCGCCGTCTGTCTTTTTTGGGCTGACCCTCCCATCCAAACCTGGGATCAAGGTCTCTTGCATATTTCTTGATGTCGTTGGAGAAAGGAACCTTCATAGGTCCGAATGGTTCCCCCTGTCGGTCTATTTACACAAGTTTCTTCATTACAGTGCTTAAGCCTTTTTCGCGAGCCTGTTCGGGGATCAGCTGCTCGATCATCTCTTCAGTATCAGCATTCGAAGCTGGTTCATCAGACCCTGTGTTGTAGCCCTTACTATAAAAGGTCAAATGCACTATCAGCTTCAGAAGAAAATGGGGCTACGTCAGTACAATCAAATCACTCCCGCAACTGGACCCCTGCAAAAGAGATGTCCACATACGCTATTTGCGGCTTCAAAGTACTCTACATGTTCCTCTGTTGCTCACTACGTTGAATCTAACGTCGATGTAGACACGCTTGGACGTTGTTTTGAACATTGTTGAGAGAAAGAGTGGTGAGTTAGCGACTGAGGTAGAACTACTTTCCCTTCGTTCTCACTTAGATCTTATGGCATCTGGACCAGTACGGAAGATAGCGGTATCTGCCCGGGTTATCTCTCCGGCCATTCCGGATAGCCCGGAACTACACAAGCAGTTAGAGGAGGACTTGACTAGATTAGGATGTGTCGGTTTACTACACCGACCATGGAACCTCAAGAGTGAGGAGATGATTCAAGAGCTACTTCACGGTGTTCTGAATCAGTATGAACTCACTTTGAGAGGACGACCAGTCACGTGGACCGAGGACATCTGGACGGACGTCTATTAGTTCCGGAAGAGTGGGAACGGTTTAGCATCGAGGACGGACCGTTTTGTAGCTGGGAAGTTCACCGGGTCTGCAAACCCTAAGGACGGATTTGCTATCAGCGAGTGTAAGGACGAGAGACATAGGCGGATCCTAGAGTTTCTGATTCCGATCTTATATCCGGAAAAGCCAACGCGGGTTACCATTATGGTGGCCAATACTATCTTTGGGGCTATGGAGAACCGGGTAGTGCACTGGGGTAGGGTCATAGCCGGGATAGTGGCTAAATTAGCGGATCACGTGACTCGAGCTAAGGCGAGTCCAGTTAGCACGTATTTGTTTCATCTGTACCATCAACAGGAACTTTTGAGTGCGGTGGAAATAATTCAGTATGACACCGGAAAGACGCTCCTGTCATACGGACTTTCCGGGGAGGAAGCGGAAGATCCGGTCGAGTCTGAACCGGAGGAACTTCTCGAGGAACGTCTGACCGATCCGAGGACCAAGAAGAGGAAGTCAACCGATCCGGGGTCGAGAATCAAGCCACCGACAATGGAGAGGGGGGAGTCCAGCAAAGGACCTGAGATGGAAATAGAATCCGCATTTTTCAATGCGGGGCTCGAGTGGATACGTGAAGCCAAGGTACTTCATGACGGGTTGTCAGATTTGGTGATAGATACCGCGGAAGTGTTGAAGGTGGATCCGGATCAGATCGTGGAAGCTGTCAAGCGACTGCCCAAGTCGGAGGATCTGAAGAAGAGGGATGAGCGGATCCAGGAGTTGGAGGCGGAACGGAACCTACTCCAGACCCGGGTGAATTGGGCGGAAGGAGAAATGGTAGCTGTGAAGGAGAAAGAGAAGGAGGCTCTCGCGCTGGTCAAGAATCTAACCGGGGCAGTCAACATCAAAGCCGACATCATCACGAAAGCTGCCTTGTTTGACTCGAAGATGATATCGGAAGGCCACATTATCGGAACCAAGGTAGTTACCATCCTCGTAGACTTCACCGCGAGGATAGAGCGAGTTTTCAAGGAGATCCAAACCCAAACCATGCGATGGATATCTCCACCTTTCCGGAACTTCCTTTTGTCGCAGGTACCCCAGGGAAGCCAGTGGCGGATCAGGCAACCCGGATGGAGGGTCTGAGGGGGATACTCACACCAGCCGAGCCTTCCGCTAGTAAGATACGGATGACGGAGTTGAATTTGAGGCCAGCCTCGGAACCGGAACCGGAGTCTAGCGCGAAAACGGTTCCAGTGCCATCTAAGTTCTCAACTCCGGAAGTTCCCAAGGCACAAACAATGCCGAATTTGATGATCGGATCATTCAAGGTTCCGGGACAGCAAGTTAGGGGAGATCTCATTAACCGGATTGGTGGAATGACCAATCTGGCTCGGACTAATCCGAAAGGATTTGTGCACATGCAAGAGACCATGCCGGAGAAAGGAAGCAAACCCGCAACATTGGAGGATACAACACCAGAGAAGGAGAAGGAAGTTCAAGTCATTGAAGATTCTGACGAGGAGAGTGCCCACTCCACTTCCGGAACCGAAGGCGACAGCGATCCGTCTCCAGCAACACGCCATATCCAGACTCGGGCCACAGCAAAAACTACGCCAGCAAAGAATACGAAGGGGACGCCTACCAACCAAGCGGGGAGTCGTTCAAAGAAAGGACGGAAGCCAAGACATTAGGGTTGGTAGGAGAAGAAGTATAGGATCCGGAATGGGGTTCCGAGCTTGGATCCGGTTTCCGAAATTTTAGGCGGATAGTAAGGAAATCCGGTTATCTCGGGCGGCAGTTAGCAATCTTTCCAGATATTTCGGGAGGTTTAGGAATTGGTGACCTTGATTTCCGGGTTTCCTTTTCAGGCTTTTAGGAGTTGACTTTGGGTTTTTGTGTTAGTATTTTAAGGGCAGTCAAGTTAGTGTCTGCCATTCCATTCCATCCTACTCCACTAGATTTTCGTGCTTTCACGTATGTATTACAATTTTCTTTTCTTAATGTAAGTCAACCAGGATACCTTTAGCTGTACTTTTGCTTAGACAGGGTCTTTTAGGCTGAGTGTATGCATGGGTGTATGGTCTAGTACTGGAGAAAGAGAAGGGAGGGAGAGAAGGAATCCGGATCTTGAGCTACGGATCATCTGGGGGTGGAGCTAGTGAGAAGGAATGCAAAGCTGAGTAAGGGAGTGTAAGTGCAACGTGCTTTTAAATTGACGGAACAGCAATCCGGATAAGACGGTAGAGGTCCGTGCGAGTCCGGAACCAGGAGGGTTCTGTGCGGAGTTAAGCACCCGCCAAAGGAAAGGATCTCCCGCTACTTCGGAAAGTCTGCCAATCTCCCCTTGGTAAATTGTCTTCTCTTGGAGGTTCTATTCTTTTGGGTCTATAAGTTCTGATCCGTCGTTGTAGTAAGAGAGGTGTGAAAATTGCTCTGTGTGACCTGATTCCGGAACGGCCAATCCGGAAACTGTGAGAGAATACTCCTCCCTCCTTCTACAACTGTGTTGTCTTGGGTGTATTGTTTAGTAGATTTAGAGTACAGAGAGGATTTTGCACAAGTGGTGAGTCCCCACCCCTTTCTAGATCAAGGGCGGATCCTCTGAGGGTAAAACAAAGGCAACAAAAACCAGTGACGGAAGAGAGACGAAACTCAGATCCGGGTGTGTCCGGATCCGGAACGGAATCCGGAATGTACTGAGTTTTCGGAACGAGATAGGGTGAGTGAAGAACGAGGATTAAGTGAGTAGTCACAATCCGGATACTTCTAACTTAATCGATATCTTACTAGAAGTTCCCTGGAACGATAATTCGTGTCATCTTGCAATCATTTGTCGTTGTAAGGATACTTACGGCTAACTGCGCATACGACAGGAAACAAGTCCGAAAGTGAAAGTTTAGAGAGCCGGACCGGAATCTCTCTCAACTTCTGGGTGCTCTCCACGATCCGGTCCGCTGACTCCCGTGCCTTGGACAGGAGCTTCTCCATCTGCTCCTCAAAATCGGTGAGGATGTACACCACCCTTGTTCTAGATATCTTCTTTTCCTTGTGCACCTCCTCTTCGAACAAGCGCGCCTTGGTGGTCGCGGCTCCGGGTCCTCCGAGCATGTCCTTTACCTCCGTGGCCAGCCTCTTCATTTCCTCCGCCATCTCCCTTGTTGCGGTGGCGTTCTCGAGCAAGGCGAAAAGCTCGGCTTTGAGGATGTCAACCTCATCATGCATTCGCTTGCTTTCCGCCTTTATCTTCCGGAGCTCATCTGGATTGATGACACTCTCAGCTACCCGGAGTGGTAGCTGATTGTCCGGATCCGCTCCAATCAATTGCGCGATCTCCCCAATCGTCCACTTCTTGATTTCCCAATCCGTCCGGATTCCGCACAGGATCCCAACCAACTCGTCGAACAGATCTCCGGTTCCCGATCCGGATAGCATATCCGGTCCAGTTGGAACCTCCTCTTTGCGCGGCTGGGGTTGAACCAGAGGCGTTTTTCGATTTCGGATCAACATGGTCTTCTACCTCTTGGAGGTGAACTACGGTTCCTCCTCTTCGTCTTCCTCTTCTTCCTTCTCCTCCTCGGTTTCGTTCCCAGAATCCGCTTCCTGGTCGGACTCGGATTCACCATACTTCATGGTCCGCTCCTAGGCCTTCCAAACCTTCATCTCCACTTCCGTTAGTAGTTCTTGTTGCTAGTAGAGGTGGTACACGTAAGGGCACAGTGGGATAGCCCTACTTTCCCCACTCTTGTAGTAAGCTGGGACACCAGATCGAAGAAGATCCGGCCCCAGTCTACTCTCCGGTTTCCGCACAGTGCTCCGAAGATTGTGTTATCCAGGGTGATGGTCACCCTGGTCGGCTTTTCCGGATGCAAGATCGGAACAAGGAATTGCAGCAGGCGACGCTCCCGGTCATCGATACAATCCTCTACCGCGTAGCCATCCTTCAGATTCACAACACTTCCGAACTTGCCCTGGATGTAATCATCCTTCCGGCTAGCAAGCCCGAGTCCTCCCGTCCGGAATCCGTAGACGGCTCGCCACAAATCCTCGGTCCACTGAATCAGATTCCCTCTTAGGGTGTTATCGAACTCGTTTGATACGCCACCTAGAAGCTCCCTAATCATCCTTTCATCCTTGAAACCCCAAGGTTTCAAGGCTAATCTTTGACAACCCATGGATGCTAAGTCATCCCTAAGTTCTCCTTGTTCCGGTTCCTTGGTCGACATGACCGGAACCACTTTCCTTAACTTCACTTCACTCGGGGGTGGGGTGCTAGAGCCTGGTCTCTTCCGGTTCAGCCGCGGCATGAGGGCGGCCCTACTCGGATTCACTCTCTTCTGTCCTAACAAGGGAGCGCTCACACTCTAGTCTTCCGCTTCACCTGCAAAACAACCTCCTTGCGCGCTCACACTCTCAGCCTCTCACTGTTCCGTATCCGCTCGCGCTCAAGTCTCACCCACTCGCGCCCGAAGGCGATCTCTGTGTCTCACACCTTTGTTCCGGACCCTCTCGTATTCTCAGCTCCTCGCCGCTGTAAACTGAAATGATGAGGTGCTAAGATAGGAAACGACAACATGTGAAAACCAAAGACTTGAAAATGGGTAGGGTCAGGCCTTATATAGTCCTGACGCCCTGAACTGGTCATTATGACAGGTCGGACATCCAGTCCGGTCCTTGTCATCTGGTTCTCTCCAATCCGGTCAAGGAGAATCCGGTTAAAAACCCATTCTGGTTGAAAATCCAATCCGGTCCGCTTCTACCTAGAACCGGATTAGTTCCGTAAGGTTTTCTTGTGACTATTTTTGATTTATCTCCCTCCCTTTAGCTGGATCCGGATACATGTTTCTAATTTCCGTTCCACTCAAAAGGTAAACGAAAAAAAATCAAAAATATGAGTTGTCACATTACCCCTTCCTCATTTGTGAGCACCCTCGTTATCGGAAGAAGTAGCAGCATTGTACTTCTTTACTCTCAAGCCGTTCACCCGAGCATCAAGCCACTGGCCCTACAATGTTTCCAGTTGCAAGGAGCCATTCTGAAAAACTTGATTAACTCGGAATGGTCCCATCCACCTTGTATGCAGTTTACTTGGAAAATCCTTGTGTCGGTTGTCGTACACAAGAACCAATCCTCCCACTTGGATTCCGTGGTCACCCGGAAGTTTCCGGTTGTAGATTTCCTTCCGCTTCTTTTGAACACCCTTAGTCTTCTCCAGTGCTGCATCTCGGATTTCCTCTAGTTCTTCAATGGCAATGAGTCGTGGAAGTGTTTCCATTCTTGACTCGGCATTCCGAGCTGCCATTACTCGGAATGTTTCCACTTCTAATTCCACTCCATGCATGGCTTCTTGTCCAAAGACCAGGAAGTACGGTGTCTTTCCAGTCGTGGTTTTCTCCGTAGTGTTGTATGCATGGACCGCCGAAGGTAGTTTCCGGTCCCAATCCGTCTTGTGCGCGGAAACCATTTTGTTCAGGATCTTACCAACAATATCGTTTGCTCATTCTGTCAATCCGTTCGCCTTCGGGTTGTAAGGAGTGGTCTTCCGGTGTTTGATGAGATACCTGCTTGTTAGGTCGAGGATGACATCATTGAGAAAATGAGTGCCCCGGTCACTGACTAATTCCAACGGGTGCCCAAACCGCATGAGGATTTCTTCAAACAAAAAGTTTGCTGAAGTTTCTGCATCGTTCTTCCTAGTTACCTTGGCTTCCACCCATTTGGTCGCGTAATCCGTGGCCAAGATAATGTATCTTTTCTTCCGTGCACTGACCGGAAAGATGGGTCCGATAAAGTCTATCCCCCATTTCTCAAAAGGTGCTAAAGGAATGATTGGGGTGAGCGGCCAATGGTTCCGGAAGGATGGTTCCCCGGTTCGTTGACACTGATCACAACTCCGCACATAACTTCTCACATCGTGGTGCAAGCCTGGCCACCAGTATCCGGTTGTACGGATCCGGTTGACAGTGTTTACAAACGCGAAGTGTCCTCCTGAACTTCCGAAATGAAGAGCTCGGATTACCTTCTTCCGTTCCGGAAGTTCTAGGCATTTCCGGAGCACGTCATCTGGTCCTAACTTAAAGAGAACTCCTCTAATCAAGGTGTAAGGAGCCACTTTTCTCTGAAAGATCTCTTTTTCCTCTCGGCTCATCTGATCCGGATATCTAGATTCCACTAAGTAATCTATGATATCCTGGTATTCTGATACAGACTCACTATTGAGGTGAAAGACATCTAACGAGGGAGTTTCCGGAAACTCATCCGGAAACCCAGCAGATATATCTGCTATGGATTCCTGTCCCTTTTGCTTGGAAAGGTAATCCGCATTTGAATTTTCCTTTCCGGGTTTAACTACCACTTCGTAGTTAAATTCCTGTAACAGCAAAATCCATCTAGCAATCCGGCCTGACAAATCCAGTTTGTTTACAAGGTATTTTAAAAAATCATGGTCCATGTGAAAAATTACCTTGTAACCCAAAAGGTAATGTCGGAACTTTTTACAAGAGTACACCATAGCCAACGCCTCCCGTTCTGTGGTGGTGTAATTCTGCTCCGCCAAACTCATTTGCCTACTTGCGTAGTAAATCGGATTCTCGCGCTTCACTCCATCAAACTGCTAGAGAATAGATCCGAGACACCAACCGGATGCATCGATGGTGACGTGGAACTCCTTCGTCCAATCTGGAACACAGAGGATCGGAGCTTTAGCAAGCTGGATTTTGAGGTCTTCAAAGGCTTGCTGCCGGATTCCGGTCCACTCGAATTCCGTATCCTTATTAAGGAGTTCTGTAAGAGGAATCGCTCTCTTAGCATATCCGTCAATAAACCTGCGGTAGTATCCGACACATCCAAGAAATCCACGGATCTCCCTAATGTTGGTCGGAGGCAGTAGGGTTAAAACTGCCCTGACTTTATCCATATCCGCCTGCAATCCAGATTTGCTCACTACATGTCCGAGTAGTATTCCGGAACTCATCCCGAAAAAATACTTGCCCGGATGCAACTTTAGGTTGGTCTCTCGACATCTTTCAAATGTTTTTCGTAAACATTCCAAGTGACCTTTCCGGTCACTGTAAATCGCAAAGTCATCAATAAATACTTCGAGAAAATGTCGAAGAAAATCTCTGAAAATGTCCATCATGAGACGCTGGAAGGTTCCGGATGCGTTGCACAATTCGAACGGCATCCGTGTAAAAGCAAAAGTCCCCCATTCTGTTGTGAATGTGGTCTTCAACTGATCGCACCACCGGATGAAGACTTGATTGTAACCGGAAAATCCGTCCAGGAAACTGTAGCACTCGTGTCCGGCCACTTGGTCCAAAATGATATCGGTGAACGAAAGAGGAAAATAATCTTTCTTTGTGGCCGCGTTCAATTTCCGGAAATCCTGACAGACCCGGATATTGACTTTGCCATCCGTTCCCACCTTTTTTGGGACCACTACGATAGGGGAAACCCACTCGGAATTGTTGACCGGATATATGAATCCGGCTTCCAATAACCGATTAATTTCCTCCTTCACCATCAATGAGTACCTGGGGTTGAGTCGGTATTGTCGTTGACGGACCGAAATGGATCCTTCCGTCAAGTCGATGTGGTGTTCTCCTAAATGAGGGAGAATCTCCTTCAAATTGGACGGCTCCCAAGCAAAAATGTTGAGATACTCCTTCAACAGTTGGATGTATCCCGATCTCTTCTTTCCTTGCAACAGCCTATTGATGTAAAAGCTCTTACCCGGGTTGATTTCCACTTTCTCATAATCCATGGGCGAGGTTTGATCTTTTCCGGATGAACTCCTTCCGGATCGGAATCTAAACCTGCCCACTCTATTGTTTCCGTTCCGAGGATATTGGCCAGAAGATTTCCGGTTTGGATTTGTCTAGCGATCCACTCAGCTGTAAGCGGAACGCTTGACTCACCCAACGATCGGTCTTCCACAACCGGATCCCCGGTTCCGTTCGGAACATACTCTAGTACAGCATTGGGAAAGCCATAGCTAGCCTCGGACTAATCTCCAAATGAGTCCACATAATAGCTAGGGGCAGAGTCTTCCGGATCCGACCAATCCATGGTGTATCCTTCCGAGTCGCTGGTCTCCCCCAAATGTTTCTCCGTAGCCCAAGGAATACGGATAGGAGGTTTCTCTACCACCAATTCCTTGGTTCCCCAATCTACGAGTACCCGGGCCGAATATAGCCAAGGTCTTCCGAGCAACATTGGAAATGGCCTTCCTTTGTTAACTCGGATAATCACGTAGTTCAGCAGATACTCTATCCCTCGAATCCGGGTTGGTACATCTGATAACCTTCCGACCGGATTCACCCGAGACTGGTCCGCCATTCTAAGGACTTGATCCGTGGCTTCAAGAGTGGTGAAACCTAAGTCAAATGCCGTCTCCTCCAACATTAAGTTGACCCCGGATCCTCCATCGATCTAGGCACATGCGGAATCGAGCATCCCTCTATTTCCACAGTGACTTCTGGTGCTCTGGAATCTTCCGGTCTTGTAAAGTTCACTGCAACGAACAGAAGTTTCACTCGCCTCTTCCGTCTCTGCGTCCACGCATCCCAGATCAACTTCTGGTACGTCACATTGTCGTATAGTAGTTGACCGATGGTCACGTTTGCCTTTTGATCCTTGATGTCCTGGATGATGTTGTACTCCTGGGTACCCACATCCAGGTTGATAATGACTGGGGTGTCACTAAAACTCACCCTCTTTGGTTTAGATACAGGATTCGGTCCGGAAATTTCCGTTCGGATCTTTGCACTAATATCTCTTGGAATCCGATTCCTCTCCACCCCTTCCTCAGACTGAATCCTATCCGGTTCCGGTCTTATCTCTACAAGGACTGGGTCGGAATCACTACTTGATTTCGGTTTCTTCCTATGCTTCTTTCTCCTACTCCTACTCCTACTCGGCTGATCCGGTTCATTCCGGATGGAGCTGCGGGTGGTTACTCGGTTTACTATAGTCTCTACTTTTTCTGGCAGCTCCACCTCACACCGTCATTTTTCCAGATTCTCCGTGCCGGCCGTGTGTCCGTAGTTAAGGGCGGTTTTCTCCCTTGGAAGAATTTGCACTTGTTTATACACCACCTTGGTACAATCGGCTTCGGACATTGTTCTTCCGGATGTCCATACTCCTAGCAATTCTGGCAGGGAAGAACCCGTGGTGTACCTTGCCCTACTCCCTTGTTTGGACAGGAATTGGCATAGTGCCCTGGTTCCCCACAACCATAACAAATCACCACTTGTCTATCCGGATAATTGGGTGATCGCATCGACTGCTGCATCATCATCCCTTGACTTGGTCCGGGTAGAAAGTTCCAATTCAGCATGTTAGATCGGATCGGAACAGCGATCCCTTTTCCCCTTGCGTAAGTTGGTTGGACCTGGTAAACTTCCTCTTCCTCTTCCACCATGGTGTAGTACATCTCTTCTTCCGGGTACACAAAGTGAACCTGCTTCGAGGGGGTCCGTGGACATTCACTCGGGTAGTGACCCGGTTCTCCACATCTTCCGCACCAGATATTGGATCGGGAAGTTGGAACAATCCGTTTTGGTTTCCGGTTCTCTGCGAGGTTGACCTTGATCGCCTCTAGAGACTCCTAAATGCTTTTCATCATCTTCTTCGAATCCGCATCCTCCGTCTTCACCTTGACAGTGGTCTTCTCTCACTGACTCCGTTTTGATGAACACGGAGGGGGTGAGGCACTCCTCTCCTCATCCAAACTAGACGAATCCGGATCCGATGCTTCTGTTCCGGATGTATCAGAGCTGCTTTCCGAGTCTGAAGCCTTCTTCCGGTGCTTCGACTTCTGGTCGCCCTTCTTGTTTCGCTCTTTCTCCTTCTTCTCGCTTCTTCTCAGGGACTTCCGGAGTGATTGTACTCAGTTCTCATAGTTGGTGGCAGCATCCATAGCTTCTCTCAGTGTCCTTGGCCGCGTCTACTGGATTAGGAATCCCATGGATTCTGGCAATCCGGCCACGTACCACTCCACTTGTAAGTTTGGAGCGATTTTAGTGGTCAACTTCTACATCAGTGCCTTTACTCTCTGCCCATACTTACGTACGGATTCCGTTGACTTCATCGTGAGCGTGCTCAGCCACCCCAACGCTCTAGCCTCTCCTCCTACTTCCCGGAAAGCTTGCAAGAAATTCGCCTTCATCCGGTTCCAATCATTCCGGATCAGATCCGGAACATCTTGGTACCACCTGAGGGCTTCTCCTTTTAGCAGTCCTTGGAAAATCCTTCTCTGGGCCACCTCATTTTCTTGATTGGCTAGTGCGGTTGACTCAAACTCGCACACCCATTCATCCGCATCCTGGCTTCCGTCTCCCTTGAAACGTTTGTACCTTAACCGGGTCATGTTGTCCTCCTCGTTGAACCGCGGCTCTTCCCCTTCCGGTTCAGATCCGTGCTTGGAAGCTTGAGGTGTGTGTACCGATCTTGGACTCTCGTTTAAAACCCTTGGTGCAGGAATTGGTTGGTCCTCTGGATCCGAGAAATCCGGATCACTCAGATTTGGTGCAGCCGATCCCTTTGCTTGATGAATATCTTTCTCCCGTTCCGCCATCCGTTCGCTTCTTGTCCTTTTTCTCATGAGTACGGAATCTGGTTCTGATTCATCTAAACGAAAACAATAGTAACAAAATCACAACTCCCGCTTAGAGCTTGCTAGCTTTAGGATCCCCGGCAGCGGCGCCAGATTTTTGCGTGTCGCAGCACAGAGTAAGCAATTTCCCTATTATACTCACAAAAATCACTCTAGAGCATAACAAAATGACCCTACAGATCGAACCCACGAGATCCTGTGAAGTATCTAACCCTAACAAGGAGCTAAATCCAGTTAACCCTTAAATTCTAACTTCCGGTTCTACCTCTGGAAACCGGAACATCCAAAACCAACCGGAAGACTACGACCAAATTTTATCCTGATTCCAGTTTCATTAGTTTTTCGGTTTATTGGCTAACTTCCCAACTCCAGACCCTGCCACTTCCGATCCTAAGTGTCCTTTTGGGCAGATCCGTTCTGGTCCACCTTTTCGTACCCGGTTTAGTTTTGCCTCTGTTTTACCATCAAAGGGTTCGCCGCTTGCTTTTGAAAGTGGTAGGCCCACCATCCCTTCTGTGACTTATAGTGGCTGAAGACCCACTCTCCTATCTGCTAATCTCCTAACTAACCCGAATGCGGTTTGGTCCTTCACAGCAATCCGGATAGCAATCCGGATCATAGGTCACACAAAGACCTTCCAACACTATATTCAATATTTTGAGAGGTTTGGGGCCTCTCAAAATAATATTTTCTATTTAGGCCCTGAAAAATGAATTGTAATGTTAGCTAGTTTAGGGTGGCATATACTAACTTTTCTAGATATAATGCACAGTTTCCATTAAAATGAGAGTCTTTTCAGTGATGGATTGTTCAAACACTTGTTGTTTTGTTTAGGATAAATGTTTTGATTGATATAAGTGACAAGAATAACATCTCTTGAACACCAAGTCATGTGCTCCACGGTTGGTTGTAAGGGGTTGTAGGGTCTCATTGAAGCGGTCCGGGTTCGATTCCCGTTGGATTTGTATGAGCGCATAAGAGAAAAAACATGACTTGGTCCTACTAAGTGAGCTTTGCAGGCAAGAAAGTTGTAACAACCAACTGGTCCCCTACCCTAAATGTGACAAGTGCTTTACAAATTAACCAAATAAATAGTGGATATTTCCACTACATTTTTTTTCCCAAACATAAAGCAATATCAAATAAAATATATTCAATGAACTATATTAAGACTATATTTAATTTCCATTGTTTTATAAACACAAAATGTACACTTAGAAACATTCACGCAATACCAAGAAATAAAATATAATCAATGAACTCAAACCTGTATCTTCTAATAACACCTCAAACAACTATCATCTATTGCAATATTTAGAGTTCAACACTTATGCAATAAAAACAACTTAATATAAAAATGACGTAGAAAACAATAATACCCTCTATTTGAATGTCATAGTTAACATGCATCCAAATGATGTATGTCTACTATTTCTCCATATCATGTATATGAAGCCAAACTCTGGTTGATGATTTCGATTTGAACCGTAGGAATCTTGATTCTACATTGGCGAGTACCTCTTCTGTTATGAGATTTCCATACTGTAATCAAAACATTTGTTGTCTCCCACATAGGTTCTTCAGTTTCATCAACCCTCTAAAGCAAACCTCTGTCACTATCCCATCCTGCATAGAAGTCTTGAACTTCTTGATTGCGTGATGTTGGCCGAAAGTACTGAATGAGCACACAATTTGGTTGCTCAGGGTTAGAGTTTGGATCAGACAATGCTCTGGCAATCCAAACCGGTTTGCTATCACCATCTGCAAGGTGGACTGCAACAAAATACCCTTCATAAAGATCTCGAGCCACCCTAAAGGATGGTTGCGGGCGATCCCTCAAGGGCCCAACATAAGGCTCATCTTCTCCATACTCCTCGAGATCTTCCTCATCTTCATCAAAATGATCAGCTTCCGTTGCTTCAACACGAGTAGTTGGCCAAAAACCATCCTTTAAAACACTAGAAACAGGTAATGGCTCTTGAAAAGCTGCCTTCACACCGTGCCAATAGCACACCACATTCTCATAGCGCCTCCGATGTTCTCCACTCACGTCTGCTCTGCACAAGTCGTCCCAATAGTTTATAAATCCTGATAAACCTTTAACAATGTCATTGACACTTTTCATCGGCTTCAGTGGCACTAGTTTTGGCACACCACGTGGCCACAAACTTCGTCCTTCTTTGTCTTCTTTCCACAACTTGGTGGCTTGACCATGCCTGCCTAACCAATTTGCATCCGTGCACTTCAACTTGTACTTCATGACTGGGCATCCAGCAGCATCAAGGTAGAACTTCACTTGTTGTGGTCTTGTGTGCCCTACAAGGATCTCATCACCATCCATCCATTTTCCTACTATGAAATGCTTGAAATCAGGCACCTCCTCTATGAGGTGAGGGATAGTAGGAACGGACTCTACATCCATAAACGACTTCATGAGCACCGGGATTGTTGGGAAGTTCTCCTTCTTCAACTGCATGCTCCATCTTCCAAATAATGCATCAATGTCGTCGTGTGTGTGACCAACTATCATGAAGTTGACGTACACTTCTTGGAAGATCTTCTTAGCAACAAGTAGAGACCAGAAACAGAAAACATATCTGTTCTTGTTGTCGTCAGAGGCATTGTCCATTTGCACGTTCAATATAGGAGGCAAAGGTGTTGCTGGAACTGCAGACACTGGAGGCGGAGGAAGTGACACGTCGCACATCTCTTTACCTTGGAGTACCGCCTTGAACAAATTTGAAGACCCTGACCTAGAGAATAACTGCCTAGAAGAAGACTTGAGTGGCAATTCCAAATCCCGCAACAACTTTGCCATTGAACCAATTGTGTAGTTCGAATCGTGTTTGAAAAGATTCAAACCATAATGTGCATAATGCACATCTCCATGCCCATGAGCAATCATGCCGATGACAGACACAAGCAATTTCACAAGGCCATCAAGCTCTTTACTCCTATGGGAAAAAACTGGAGAAGTAGTCTTTGCATGATCCATTTTGTCATGCATATCTGCCAGACATTCATGTGGAAAAGCTACCAAACGGTGACGATTCGCGTAATACAACTCCCTATGAGCACGAGCAATCACGTGGTGCCTATCTAACTTCTGAGAGAACTTCACACTATAAGAAATCAGTGTTTTTTTTAACAAGGGAAAAAACGTGCTGTGATGTCTAATTTAACAAGGACGATGCCTGTAGTGACGTCTAAAAAAATCTGTTTAAAAAAACAGGCCAAAAACAGGCCATGTTATGTGCTAAAACGTGCTTAAATTTTTTGTGACATCGAAAACAACAGGGTCACCCAAGAGTTTCTGAGAGTGCCATGTGGAGGGGTTTTGGCATCCACGTAGGATTTTCAACGATGGACAGGGACACGTTGGACAACTTTTCATCCAACGACGTTCTGACGTGTCCAATGACGTGGACCCCTAAATATCCGACGTGGAAAATAATTTCTGGTGCACGCAGCCTACGTGGCAGCTGACGTGGCACTCTTCTGCGGTACATGCCGATGTTCTATGTGATGTTCTGTGTGATGTTCTCTGGGACGTCACATTTGACAAGAGGATGTTTTAAATGACATCAGAGTCAACGAGAATGTGCTTTAGGAAACGAGCTGGGTGGACAATATTGTGGAATTTATTCTTTGCTGAAATCGCAGACATCTTCTACATACACGTCTACTGTGACATTAAGTAGAGCAACCCGTGTACTGGGGTATGCATTGCTTTGCGCTCAGTGTTCCGTTCGACACGCACAGTGACATCTGCAGTGTTTTCTTGAGCATTACAGAAGACATACAATGCGAGAGGAAGGATGTTTTCTCGAACGACATGAACAACATGAATCATAAACCTCAACATCAAAGACGATGTCCTCTACAGCCCATATACATGAGTGAATGGAAGATTGAGATATGCCATTAGAAGATGAATTATGTGTCTTTGTAAGAGATGTCCAAGCATAGAAGCTTGTGTTTTCAATGGCATTGGGATTATAAGGCCACTTGCCAACTTCTGCACAAAATAGCTATGCACATGCCATAGTCTAGTACTACGAAGAAATCCACAACAACATTAACTACAGCACTTTCGATGAAAACATGGTGCGTTCTACTCAATGTTCTGAATAACATACTTGACCATCATATGCGATGTGAAGTTGGACACGCTGTGGCAAACAGAGACTCACTTCTTCCGAGGTGCATCCGATTTCTTGACAATAGCAGCCTGCATCGTACCACACCAAGTCAAAACCAGCAGTACCTACTCGTGCATATTTATTTCTGGGACTCTTATACAACCACAACAGATGTCAAGGAATGCTACACTTGCATTATTCTTTTAAGTTGCATACAGAAACAACTGAAAGTATGGGTGAATGGAATGCAGCCTTCCTAACCTTTTTAGTGGGTTGGGTAGGTTTAGGAAGACCCACCGCTTTGGGAATTGCTGCCTTCGGTGTAGCCTTCGTGCCCTTCGCAGCTTGCGTGGTCCTCACAGCACGCCGAGGCTGGCTTGAGGACTCACCAAGGACTTCAATGTCTTCCTGCAACACCATCACACAATTATTATTCACTTTTGACATCCTCTAATCACCTACACTTCCTAGCCTTATATGAGCACCATTGAGGCACTTGCTTTCCTGTAAGATGCACATAGTTATTGTAAAACATTCCTGCGCATTCAATGGAATGGGGGACTGAAAGGAAACTTCAACTTCTACTTACATAGTATTTTGATGTACTCGCTTTGAAAAGAACAGGCTGAGCCCTAGAGTGCATCAGCGTCTGCCACTAGTGACGTTCACTTCGATGTCCAATTTGACACGCACTTTTAAAAAAAAATGGAAGCATTGCAAACAAACGGTACTACGCTACGACACCATCCTCATACAAGGCAATTCATGGAAATAACGTCACTAGCCTAACAAAGGGAGTGCTTCACGTCGGTCACTTGGCACTTAAAATGAGAAGAGAGACGTCGCATCACCTGTTGCTCCGTGGAGGTCTCCATCGTGTTTTCTCGCCTCTCAAATGTTGCCTGCACCCCGGAGTCTTTCACTATGGCGTACACATCTTCCACTCCTTGCTGACCTTCAGCAGTTTCAGGGATGGCAACTTCACCGGCGCCTTGTACCTGCTCCTCCTCAGCGTTAGCTACAACGTCGTGAACAACATCGTCTTCAACAGCCTGCTTGTCGGAGTTAACGTCAACAAGAACATCGTCTTTGACATTGCTTTGGCCAGCTATGGGGACTGGCTCAACGACATCTACAAGAGCTGTGGGGTGCAACACGGGCACAAGACAGTCCTTCTGTGCCATTTTCCACGCCTCTGCCCTAGGTGACGTGAGAAGTGGTGGATTCCTTGCCCCGATTGGCGAGGATGGCTCCGTGACATCCAGGGTCCCCCCACCACTTGCTTTACACTGACTTGCGAGGATCTTACGTAGCATTTCCTCCATGCTTTTGTAGGACGTGCTCACGGTCTCAGTAAGGCGATTTACACTGAGTTCAAGCTCATCCAGCCGACTGCGCATCTCTTGCAGCTCTTTGCCATGGGGACTTCGACCTCTGCGCTTCTCTTCTTCCAGACGTTGTAACTCCTTGGCCATTTCTGCGTCCACCTCTGCTTCAAACGGTGCTCTGTTCCGCAACAAAGTCTACAAGGGGAAGAAGAATATGCACTTAGAGTTCACATGCAAAGGTTACATGCTTCAATGGCACCGTACAAGGGGAAGAAGAATATGCACTTAGAGTCCACATGCAACAATTACATGCTTGAATGCCACCCGACAAGGGGAAGAAGAATATGCAGTTACAGTTCAGATGCAACGATTACATGCTTCAATGCCACCCCACAAAGGTCCTTCCACGTGCGAAGAAGAAGGCCCAGTCCTCCACATCTACCATCATTTCTGACATTTTTTGGAACAACAAACGCAACATGTGTGATGAAAGTGGTGTCGACATGGGCAAGTAGGTGGACGTCAGTTACTACATACTTACCAGCCTCGAGATGACTTCTCTCTCTACAGCCTTATGCTGGGCTGTGTTGGATGCCTTCCCCTTAGAAATGGCAGACATATGGGCTGACTTCTCTTGGGAAGCATCAGTAGCACGAGCCTCCTTCAATGCCTCCCACACATCGTCATCCATTCCAATCGGCTTGGGTTTTCCGCCATCAATCAATCGATTGAGCTTCCAACGAACATGAATGAGCGCTTTTGTGATGAACGGCTGCATCCACTTCTCCGACACTCGCTCGGACTCTCCCTCTATACGCTAATCTGCAAGCCAGAGGACTTAGTATAGCTACCTCTGCATTGTGTACGACATTGATGTGCCAAAGAATAACAAGAGAATTTACATGGACACCCCTATATCTCCAAAAAACACTAGGGGATACACACTGCACGTCCCTGTGGTGCGGACGACCATAGGGACCACCCCTCACTGTAGAGGATCCTGCACTGATATCAGTCGTGACATTGTATTCGACGTCGCTGTGGACATTACAGGTGACATCCACTACCCCGCCTCATGGCCAATGAGCTACCTTCCACAACATTAACAGTCTTCTGAACTACATGCAACAATGAACTACAAGGTCTATAGTCCTCTTCATTTCACAAAGAAGGACTGAATACAAACCTGTATATAGGCGCCTAAATAAGCGCCGTCTGTCTTTTTTGGGCTGACCCTCCCATCCAAACCTGGGATCAAGGTCTCTTGCATATTTCTTGATGTCGTTGGAGAAAGGAACCTTCATAGGTCCGAATGGTTCCCCCTGTCGGTCTATTTACACAAGTTTCTTCATTACAGTGCTTAAGCCTTTTTCGCGAGCCTGTTCGGGGATCAGCTGCTCGATCATCTCTTCAGTATCAGCATTCGAAGCTGGTTCATCAGACCCTGTGTTGTAGCCCTTACTATAAAAGGTCAAATGCACTATCAGCTTCAGAAGAAAATGGGGCTACGTCAGTACAATCAAATCACTCCCGCAACTGGACCCCTGCAAAAGAGATGTCCACATACGCTATTTGCGGCTTCAAAGTACTCTACATGTTCCTCTGTTGCTCACTACGTTGAATCTAACGTCGATGTAGACACGCTTGGACGTTGTTTTGAACATTACAGGAACTTTCTCTTCACAGAAACTAGAAAGACGCCGTGGTTTAGGGTCTGTCACCCTTACAGGGGGCTGACTCCCGTACGTCCTGATTGATCACTTCTGAATTCTTACAAATTTCTCTCTGACTAAGGAACAAACAATCACTTTTCTTTGTATAGAGTTCAACTCAAAGAACATGTCCTCTGTGACGAATACATGAACGTCACACAATTTATGTGGACGTCACATTAAACGTCTATGACGTTTAACATGATAGAGTCGACGTCATAAGAAATAGGGTGTGCGTTGCACTTGACGTCCGTACCAACGCGCGCCTCCCCCAAAACCTTGAATACCACTGGTTCTATACTCAAATTATTTCTTCTTCCAAACTTACCTCCAAGACTGCTCTTTGAGTTCCTCCTCTTCCTCTGCGCTGTGCCCTGCCTCCTCCGACAACTCCAACAGCACTTGAGGGGTCCTCTTCCTCTTCGGTGGAAGATTGTTGTCCCGATCTGAAGTACTTTCCAAGGGTGTTCAGGTAACTCCTCGAGAATGTAATGGAGATTTACCCAAATCTAAAACAAACAAATATCTTGTAAATCCAACAGAATGTTCAGACCTAGATATCGGCACGACCGGAATAAGGAGGATACTGATTCTCATGTGAGAAATGATCATTTCCAGATTCACAACTTTTGAGTGGATTGTGAAGTAAAACCTAACCACAAACTCCATAGTCAATGGAAAATGTAAAGGAAATTCATACAGTACTATACAAACGCTCATGAAAATTCTGTGGAAGCAGCTCATTTAAACATCCAAACTCAATCAACAGCATTATAAAGACTGCAATTGAACGCGAATCTCGTCTGGAGCAAATCACTTAATTCGGTCATTCATAACAACCAACAGTGAAATATTGATCTTATATTCTTGAGCACTTGGTTAGACTGCACATTGTGATTCTCAAACTAGAAACCCAAACCCTAATCTGTCCCTGCATTGAAAGTTTATCTCAATATCCAATGAGAACTAAGAACTTGTAAGATAGGGTAAATCCAACGTAATGAACCTCGGAGAATACCGATTCTCAGGTGAGAAAACGAAAATTGAAAGATTCACATCTGAAAAATCAGACTTTGCGAATTAAAACGTAATCACAACTCCATAGTTGATAACAATAATGTAAAGTACATTCAGAGAGTAATATAAGAAAACAAAGAAGAATATGAATAAATTCTCAAAAGGAACCTCAATCACACATTTACACTAAGAAAATAATAATTCAGTGTCGACAAATCTAGCTTGCCTGGAGCAAATCGTCGACTGGGGGCAGAGTCCGGAGTTGATCTGGTGCAATGTCGACAAATCTGGCTTGCCTGGAGCAAATCGCCAACTAGGGGCGGAGTCCGGGGTTGATTTGGTGCAGTGTCGACAAATCTGGCTTGCCTGGAGCAAATCGCCGACTGGGGGCGGAGTCCGGGGTTGATCTGGTGCAAGATCCTCGGGGTGAATCGGAATTGCCATCTTCTTTTTTTCTTTCTTCCAAGAAATTGAACAAATAGCAAAGCTAAGCTGCAATTTGACAGATTACAATGGCATGAGAGCAAGAGAATGCACGAAATTGAGAGGAGCGACAAATCCGCTGGCTGCAATGCAATTAAAACCCTAATTTTATTGAGCTTGTCAAATGGAACAGAGATGGATATCACCCAGGTATCAGATCAATTGAGGACCCTACGAGCATAAATTTGATGTCGAACAATACTTTGAAGTTAAATAAAACCTAACTAAGTTTCTATTTTTAGTATTTTATATTTTTGAATTTTTTTTTAAGTCTAGTATTAGCATTAAAAATTCAATTTTGAAAATGAACGATTATGATTTTTCTATTCAAGATTTTGTACAAGGCTGTCTATTGCACAATAGACAAGAGTAGATTTTGAGAAGCCATAAATTGGTTAGGATTTTGCATGTTAGGCCCTTATCCTCATATGTTTTTGGTGACCAACTTTTTAGATTTGGCATGTGAAAAGAGGATTGAAAGACTTCAAATTTCTTGTACAATTTTAGCATCCTTATGATGAAACATTATAATCTTTCAATCCATAAGTAATATTGTTGTGTTTTCTTTTCCTATGTGATCTCTAAATTGTTTAGTTTGAATTTGTACAATTATAATTCCAAAAAAAATGATACAACTTATCAAAATGATGTCTTTTTGTTCAATTTAGAACAAATTCCTCAAAGCTCAAAAAAGGCCTTGGGCATTTAGGGGTTAAACAAACATCTATACTATAAGAAGTTTTGTCCTTGTGATAAAGGGACACTAAAAATCACTACTTTTTCTATTGAAAATAGTTCCTATTATTCTATTGATAGGTAGGAACGAGTTTAGCTAATTTTTGAATGACTTTCGGGATTATAAAGGAGCTCATGGAGATGAAGTTGAAAGTTTAAAACTACCCTAAACCATAAGTAATTCTTCACGAATAGAAGCAAGGGAAAAAGTCAAACAAATATTCAAAATTTTGGAGATTTAAGCAGTAGCCATGCTACAGTATGTGAATGTAGTGCTTTACTCATCAAAAAATGAACATAAATATTATTTTTTGTGTCTTTTTTCCTCCACAAAAGATAATGTCCATCTGACTTCCACATTCCAATAGATATTGTAATTATAGTTCTACTATGACCAAGAAGCCCTTGCATAGTATATATATTCTATCTTTGTACAAACTATTGTGCTTTTTTGATCATTCATTTGGCCTGTACAAAGTCATTTGTAATTATTTTGCAAACCTAACACGCTTTTATTGTTGGTAAAGTACTTTGTCGAGGATGGATGAAACACTAAATTGGATTAGAATGTGGTAGAATACCTTCTTTACATAAGTACCTACCAATTGGATCAATTGAAAAGTGAAAATAATGTTTATTTTATCTAAAAAAAAGTACGTTATATAAATACATCCTCAAAAAGTACTTTTCTGACGTACTTTGTAGAGGGGCATAATGTGCTTTCACCCTATGGAGACTGCAAGTCACTCCCAAATTGTTTGGGCCATCCCTAAACCCAGGTGGGAAAGCACTTCCTAGCACTCCCTACACGACCATTCACCCCAATTTTTTGGAGTGAACCCCTGAGCCCCAACCCAATGGAATGAACTTGGCCATAACCCCCCCATGTTCTCCCCATTTAAATTTTTTCCCAACTCTCTAAATCCAAAAAGCACTGGAAAGAATTCACTGTGGGGACTTCAAATTACTCCCAAATTGTTTGGGCCATCCACGAACCCCCAATGGAAAGCACTTCTTCGCACTCCCCGTACTAACATTCACCCCCATATTGGGGGGGACCCCCAAGCTCCATCCCAATGGAATGAATTTGAACTGGACACCCCTATATTCTCCCCATTTAATTTTATCCCAACTCCGTAAATCCAAAAAATATTGGAAGGAATTCACTATGGGGACTGCAAGTCACTCTCCATTTTATGGGGCCTAATTTGCAATTTCAAAGCCAATGGAATAATGTCACATTGATCCCAACACTCCCAAGTAATC
The DNA here is from genome assembly GCA_950106755.1 of Climacium dendroides. Taxonomy (NCBI): domain Eukaryota; kingdom Viridiplantae; phylum Streptophyta; class Bryopsida; order Hypnales; family Climaciaceae; genus Climacium; species Climacium dendroides. The sequence goes on from CATNNA010000113.1 coordinate 47,209, forward strand.
CCCATTTTCTGTTCTCAAAACCCATCTCCAAATAATATTGCGTAACTTCACCTCTATGATAAGGTTATCCCAATGAGTCTCCATTTTTATTTCCCATATTTCATATTTTAGGACCTAAAATATTTAATTCTATACATCCTTTTTATTTTGGCATACCCTAGACTTGTAACACCAAAACACATTTGTTGAGTCATTACATGTGTCTATGTCACTTTCATCCTACCTTGTACCTATGACTTCACATCCTCCCAGAAAGCCTGAATTTTACAGCCTGAAGCTCTTTCCTATACTGATCAGGTGTTTTCCCTGTAGGGCAGTACCCCCCCTGCCCTCTTAGTGACAGTAGTGCACCTATCCGCAGAGAAAGACGCACCAGTGGCTGACGTGGCCGATTCGTGTTTTTTTGGACGTCATCTGAAACGTCCTTTATTTTTTTGGACATAGTGAAAAACGCGTCCGTTCAAAGTGACATCCCTATATTTCCTGACGTCTATTATGACGTTTCAGATGACATCACAAAAAATTGTCCCTAATCTGCGCGTTTGTCCAAAAACGTAGTAACGTCAAAAATAACGGTGATATCACAGCGTAACGCAGTAAAAAACATGGGTTTCTTATAGTGTCAATTCATTATGAGACCCACTTATAGCACCCTCTTTGAGGTCATTCAGTTTGTCACACGTCTCACACTGCGCAAAATTGTCTCCAGGCTTCTTCACCTCATACTCCGGGAACTTGGAGCACCTAATCTTATTCAAATTTGAAGCTGACACCTCATTCAGCCCAAAAGCAGCATTGATGTCATTGAGTTCTTTCATCTTACCCTTCCATTGGAAGGTAGAGGGTAGGATCTTGGCCACAACTTTCTCTCCCGACTTCAAGGTCTTTGTGCGATGAGGCATGTGATCAGCTTCTTTCTCCAATATGCACTTCAATGTTGTTGTAGCTTGTTGAGTGTGCTTCCTGGGCTTCACTGTTCCAATATTGCCATGTTCCTTTGCCTCTCGACCACGCTTCATGGACGATTGATAACGATAGAATGTGGCCTCAGGGACCCTAGCAATATGCATCTACGCTTGCATACATATCGGTGTGTTGTCAATTGACACCATCTGTCTACCACAGTCATTGATATGCACCTGTCTATGCACATTCATTTTCATGTAGGCCCTATGCTTGAAAGTGGAGTTGCGATACATGCGTTCATGGAAGGCTCGAATCTTATCTCTAGAAAACGGCTGAACACAGTTTCGACTACAACATAATTTGGTGGACACTGCAAGTATGGACTCTTGGGTAAGAAGCTCCTTCGACTTCAAGCTTGCCGGACGAGGTGCATTTTGGATGACACTAGTGTGTGGCCTCAAGGAAGTCGACGAGGGCGGATTCAAGAGAGCCTACTGGAGCTTGTTGAAGTCCCGAGCCTCATGATCCTTAAGGCTAGCACCACAACAATGGACCAGATGAATAGGCCAAGCCAACAATGAGCACACTTGTTACTCCGGTAGGTCTTCTTCGCTATGTGTTTTTGAGATGTGGATCGCCACATGTGTGTCACCCAGTGCACCATTGGCACCCAGAACGAGATCCAAGTTCACACTATAATAGACACCTTCACCTACAAGCGTTCCCGCCTCATTGTACAAGGTAACCACTCGAGTATTCCAAAGCCGACGCAGTAGACCTTCGCATTCTGGCACCCCAACATTCACTGCTTCGACATTTTGAAATTCATCCTCTGAAGACGCCATGAAATCCTCCTCAGCAGGCCTTAATTCACTGGATTCAGATTCCGATGACACCTCCATATTGTCAGGGTCACCCACGGTATCCATGGGTACTTGAGAAGTTGCAGTGTAGAATATGTTAATTGAATTGAAGCAAAGATAATGCAGTCTCATTTTGGTTCAAGTCGAACCGACCTGAATGATCAATCATTTAATGAATCCTTGGGATGAAATAATTAGAGTGTATTGTAGGAACACATTTGTCAGCTTGGTATTTAGATTGAATGGAACTGAAGTTCATAATTCTTTATAGGTGCACCCCTAATCCAAAAAGACGGACACATACAGAACCTCCTCCTAGTCCTCAACTTCAGGTCGGGTCGACCTAAAGTACCCCTTGTACTAGTCTCCACTTCAGATCGACCCGACCTGAAGTGTTTTTGGAGACCACAAGTGTCCCTAAATCCTAAATACCAAAATCCCATTTGATGAATGTACAGATTATGTTTGCAGAAATTATCCGTTTTCATTTTCAGAACTATTAATGATAGAATGAGAATGCTTAACTTCAGGTCAGGTCGACCTGAAGTGTCCTCCACAGTCGGTCTCACTTCAGGTCCATCCGACCTGAAGTGCTCCCTTGTAATGCTCCATACTTCAAGTTGGGTCGACCTGAAGTGGTCCCCTACCGTGCTCTAAACTTCAAGTCGACCCGACTTGAAATGCTCCCTTGCAATGCTCTGCACTTCAGGTTGGGTCGACCTGAAGTGTCCCCTGCACTCGTTGTACTTCAGGTCGACCCGACCTGAATTTCTTGGCAGCAGTGCTCTGCACTTCAAGTTGGATCGACCTGAAGTGTCCCCTGCAATCGTCTGCACTTCAGGTCGACCCAACCTGAATTTCTTGGCAACAGTGTTCTGCACTTCAAGTTAGGTCGACCTAAAGTGTCCCCTGCACTCGTCTGCATTTCAGGTCGACCCGACCTGAATTTCTTGGCAGTAGTGCTCTACACTTCAGATTGGGTCGATCGTCTACACTTCAGGTCGACCCAACCTGAATTTCTTGGCAGTAGTGCTCTACACTTCAGGTTGGGTCGACATGAAGTGTCCCCTGCAATCGTCTGCACTTCAGGTCGACCCGACCTGAATTTCTTGGCAACAGTGCTCTACACTTCAGGTTGGGTCGACCTGAAGTGTCCCTTGCAATCATTTGTACTTCAGGTCAACCCGACCTGAATTTCTTGGCAGCAGTGCTCTGCACTTGAGGTTGGGTCAACCTAAAGTGTCTCCTGCAATCGTCTACGCTTCAGTTTCGGGTTTTTCGGACCTTGATCGGGCAATCCCATTGTAATCTTAACCTCGCATTCCGAATTTTCCGGCGACAAAATCGGACAAAACACTCTCAGAACTCTAGAACTCTGATGTCGAGGAATGACCACTCAATACAAACTTGGTCACTATCAGTTCAAGAAGTCCCAAAGTCGATGCTGTGCAAGTAAGGATTTGGAGAATGTGAAATGGAATCACGCGCACTTTGACTTGAACAACTCACAACTTCAAATCTATACAATATACATTATCCTCACGCGCATTACTACTAACTTCCGGAAAGAGATAGAGTGCAATTCATTGCATGGAAACAGTTGACGGTGCTAAAAGTTTCATGGAACATATCAAGATCAACAATCGCATTCACCGAAGCGCAACAATTCGACACTACAGATACGAGGAGTGTACTCTCCGACGAACGTTGACGCACTTGCGATGGAGAAAGAGAATGACCTACTCCGCACGGACGCAGCATCACTTCCAAAAAATTGGGCGGGAATGCATTGGCGCGAATGAGAAGGCGGGAGGTGCGAGATAGAGTTCGAAAGTCCTGAATACCATCCACAAATTCCTACTCGGGTACGACAAATTTGATTCCGCAGTATATTATTATTGACAGAAAAGCCACTGACAAGTATGATGTACTCACGAAGTCGCTTCAATGCATCGTTCGGCAATAATTTGTAGATTTTATTTCCAATATAAGGAAGAGAAGAAGTACTTCTTCGACCTCTTTCTTTTTCAATTTCTAGAAGTCAAATTTTGGGGGGGGAATTAGGGTTCACTTGTAAATTTAGATAACCAAACCCCTGTGCACCACCGAATTCTCTCCATTTGATTTCATGTAAAAGATTTACAAGGGTTTAGGGTTTTAGGGTTTAGGATTGAGGGTTTAGGGTTACGGTTTACGATCTACGGTTCTAGGGCTTTGAGCGTTTTAGTGTTTAGGGTATGGCAATTACATTTAGGTATTTTACGAAAATCATCCAATATCATATTCCTAAAGTTTATTAAAAACACTAGAAGCACAAGTTGAATCCAAGGTCTTCAATGGTACTCCATGAGAAACTCACCAAAAAAAAATGTAATTGAAATTTTTAACATGGCCCCATGTTCATGCACAAATGGCCAGTTATGGATTTATTTGGGAAAGGTCCAAAATAATATGCAACGAAAGCTCTAATGGGGAACCAAAAAATAGGCACAAGTTGAATGCAAGGTCTTCAATGGTACTCCATGAGAAACTCACCAAAAAACTGGCTAACATTACAATTTAATGTTTAGGGCCTAAATGGAAGAATATTATTATGAGAGGCCCCAAACCTCTCAAAATATTAAATATTGTGTTATTTGAATCAATTGTTACAAACTATGGCAATCCAAATTGAAGAATTGAAAAGACAAACTTGTAAATCTCATGAACTTCTTAGACAATTTAATTATTGTGAAATCAAAAATCAATTTAATTGAATAAATTTCTGAAGTTCAAAGAGAACTTGGATAGTGTGCAAATAAAGAACGCAAGCAAGCAAGCGAGAATTAAACTAATTTGGAAACGTTTTAGTTAGCTTTAAATGCTCATACTCTACGGAAGTTCATGTAGGTCACCTAAATCCAACTATAAGCAGACAAATTAATTCAAAAATAACATTTCAAATTTGTTGAAAAAGGTACTAATAAATAAATGCATTCATTCCTTTAGAATAAATCAAATTACATTGAACTTGCCCTTTTTCACAGTCATACTTCTCTGAAAATAATACATGTGTTCATTAGTAAAAAATACATTCAATTAATTGTAAATTCACTTTTAATCGTGAAAATATGAACTTATAATTATTTTCTATCTTTAATTTCTCTTAAAACTCTCAAGAAATTGATATTGGAAATCTTTTATAATCTATTGAAATGAAATGACCCTAAACTGAAAACATTAAAGAACTTGAATCACCCATGTACCCTAAACCCTAAACCCTTCTACATAAAATTAGATTCAAACTATTGGGCAATCCACAAGGGTGTGGTTGCCAAAATTTAAAAGCAAACGCTGCTTTCCCCCAGAAGAAATTGACTTCCGGAAATTTAATATAGTATTCACTAAAGACCTTGCATTGAATGAGATGAACAACCCCTTACAATCAACATTGGACCACATGACTTTTGGTTTCGCAGATGTAATTCTTGTCACTTATATCAATCAGAACATTTATCCATTATTTTTTGGTGACCTTCGCATGGATTATCATTAAAGACCATGCATTCAACTTATGCCTATTCTTAGGTTCTATATTAGAGGTTCCGTTGCATATTTTTTTTGACCTTTCCCAAATAAATCCATAACTGGCCATTTGTGCATGAACATGGGGCCACAAGAAATATTTCAATTACATTTTTTTTGGTGAGTTTCTCATGGAGTACCATTGAAGACCTTACATTCAACTTGTGCCTATTATTCGGTTCCCCATTAGAGCTTTCGTTGCATATTATTTTGGACCATTCCCAAATAAATCCATAACTAGCCATTTGTGCATGAACATGGGGCCATGTTGAAAATTTCAATTACATTTTTTTTCTGGGGAGTTTCTCATGGAGTACCATTGAAGACCTTGCATTCAACTTGTGCCTATTTTCTGGTTCCCCATTAGAGCTTTCGATGCATATTTTTTTGGACCTTTCCCAAATAATCCATGATTGGCCATTTGTGCATGAACAAGCGGCCACATGAAAAATTTCAAGTACATTTTTTTTCGTGAGTTTCTCATGGAGTACCATTGAAGACCTTGCATTCAACTTAAGCCTATTATTCGGTTCCCCATTAGAGCTTTCGTTGCATATTATTTCGAACCATTCCCAAATAAATCCATAATTAGCCATTTGTGTATGAACATGGGGCCATGTTAAAAATTTCAATTACATTTCTTTTTTATGAGTTTCTCATGGAGTACCATTGAAGACCTTGCATTCAACTTGTGACTATTATTCAAATCCCCATTAGAACTTTTGTTGCATATTATTTCGGACCATTCCCAAATAAATCCATAACTAGCCATTTGTGCATGAACATGAGGCCATGTTAAAAATTTCAATTACATTTTTTTTTCATAAGTTCTCATGGAGTACCATTAAAGACCTTGCATTCAACTTGTGCCTATTTTTTGGTTCCCCATTAGAGCTTTCGATGCATATTTTTTTGGACCTTTCCCAAATAAATCCATAACTGGCCATTTGTGCATGAACATGGGGCCATATGAAAAATTCCAATTACATTTTTTTCGGTGAGTTTCTCATGGAGTACCATTGAAGACCTTACAGTCAACTTGTGCCTATTTTTAAGATCCCATTAGAGCTTTCGATGCAAATTTTTTTAGACCATTCCCAAATAAATCCATAACTGGCCATTTCTACATGGACATGGGGTCATATGAAAAATTTCAATTACATTTCTTTTTGGTGAGTTTCTCATGGAGTACCATTGAAGACCTTGCATTCAACTTGTGCCTATTTTTAAGATCCCATTAGAGCTTTCGAAGCATATTTTTTTAGACCATTCCCAAATAAATCCATAACTGGCCATTTGTACATGGACATGGGGCCATATGAAAAATTTCAATTACATTTCTTTCTGGTGAGTTTCTTATAGAGTACCATTGAAGACCTTACATTCAACTTGTGCCTATTTTTAAGATCCCAATAGAGCTTTCGATGCATATTTTTTTAGACCATTCCCAAATAAATCCATAACTGGCCATTTGTACATGGACATGGGGCCATATGAAAATTTTCAATTACATTTCTTTTTGGTGAGTTTCTCATGGAGTACCATTGAAGACCTTGCATTCAACTTGTGCCTATTTTTAAGATCTCATTAGACCTTTCCATGCATATTTTTTTGGACTTTTCCCAAATAAATCCATAACTGGCCATTTGTACATGGACATGGGGCCATATGAAAAATTTCAATTACATTTCGTTTTGGTGAGTTTCTCATGGAGTACCATTGAAGACCTTACATTCAACTTGTGCCTATATTTAAGATCCCATTAGAGCTTTCGATGCATAATTTTTTAGACCATTCCCAAATAAATCCATATTTGGCCATTTGTACATGGACATGGGGCCATATGAAAAATTTCAATTACATTTCTTTTTGGTGAGTTTCTTATGGAGTACCATTGAAGACCTTACATTCAACTTGTGCCTATATTTAAGATCCCATTAGAGCTTTCGATGCATATTATTTTAGACCATTCCCAAATAAATCCATATTTGGCCATTTGTACATGGACATGGGGCCATATGAAAAATTTCAATTACATTTCTTTTTGGTGAGTTTCTTATGGAGTACCATTGAAGACCTTACATTCAACTTGTGCCTATATTTAAGATCCCATTAGAGCTTTCGATGCATATTATTTTAGACCATTCCCAAATAAATCCATATTTGGCCATTTGTACATGGACATGGGGCCATATGAAAAATTTCAATTACATTTCTTTTTGGTGAGTTTCTTATGGAGTACCATTGAAGACCTTACACTCAACTTGTGCCTATATTTAAGATCCCATTAGAGCTTTCGATGCATAATTTTTTAGACCATTCCCAAATAAATCCATATTTGGCCATTTGTACATGGACATGGGGCCATATGAAAAATTTCAATTACATTTCTTTTTGGTGAGTTTCTTATGGAGTACCATTGAAGACCTTACATTCAACTTGTGCCTATTTTTAAGATCCCATTAGAGCTTTCAATGCATATTTTTTTAGACCATTCCCAAATAAATCCATAACTGGCCATTTGTACATGGACATGGGGCCATATGAAAAATTTCAATTACATTTCTTTTTGGTGAGTTTCTCATGGAGTACCATTGAAGACCTTGCATTCATCTTGTGCCTATTTTTTGGTTCCCCATTAGAGCTTTCGATGCATATTTTTTTAGACCATTCCCAAATAAATCCATAACTGGCCATTTGTACATGGACATGGGGCCATATGAAAAATTTCAATTACATTTCTTTTTGGTGAGTTTCTTATGGAGTACCATTGAAGACCTTACATTCAACTTGTGCCTATATTTAAGATCCCATTAGAGCTTTCGATGCATATTATTTTAGACCATTCCCAAATAAATCCATATTTGGCCATTTGTACATGGACATGGGCCCAGATGAAAAATTTCAATTACATTTCTTTTTGGTGAGTTTCTTATGGAGTACCATTGAAGACCTTACATTCAACTTGTGCCTATATTTAAGATCTCATTAGAGCTTTCGATGCATATTATTTTAGACCATTCCCAAATAAATCCATATTTGGCCATTTGTACATGGACATGGGGCCATATGAAAAATTTCAATTACATTTCTTTTTGGTGAGTTTCTTATGGAGTACCATTGAAGACCTTACACTCAACTTGTGCCTATATTTAAGATCCCATTAGAGCTTTCGATGCATAATTTTTTAGACCATTCCCAAATAAATCCATATTTGGCCATTTGTCCATGGACATGGGGCCATATGAAAAATTTCAATTACATTTCTTTTTGGTGAGTTTCTTATGGAGTACCATTGAAGGCCTTACATTCAACTTGTGCCTATTTTTAAGATCCCATTAGAGCTTTCAATGCATATTTTTTTAGACCATTCCCAAATAAATCCATAACTGGCCATTTGTACATGGACATGGGGCCATATGAAAAATTTCAATTACATTTCTTTTTGGTGAGTTTCTCATGGAGTACCATTGAAGACCTTGCATTCATCTTGTGCCTATTTTTTGGTTCCCCATTAGAGCTTTCGATGCATATTTTTTTAGACCATTCCCAAATAAATCCATAACTAGCCATTTGTACATGGACATGGGGCCATATGAAAAATTTCAATTACATTTCTTTTTGGTGAGTTTCTTATGGAGTACCATTGAAGACCTTACATTCAACTTGTGCGTATATTTAAGATCCCATTAGAGCTTTCGATGCATATTATTTTAGACCATTCCCAAATAAATCCATATTTGGCCATTTGTACATGGACATGGGGCCATATGAAAAATTTCAATTACATTTCCTTTTGGTGAGTTTCTTATGGAGTACCATTGAAGACCTTACATTCAACTTGTGCCTATATTTAAGATCTCATTAGAGCTTTCGATGCATATTATTTTAGACCATTCCCAAATAAATCCATATTTGGCCATTTGTACATGGACATGGGGCCATATGAAAAATTTCAATTACATTTCTTTTTGGTGAGTTTCTTATGGAGTACCATTGAAGACCTTACACTCAACTTGTGCCTATATTTAAGATCCCATTAGAGCTTTCGATGCATAATTTTTTAGACCATTCCCAAATAAATCCATATTTGGCCATTTGTACATGGACATGGGGCCATATGAAAAATTTCAATTACATTTCTTTTTGGTGAGTTTCTTATGGAGTACCATTGAAGGCCTTACATTCAACTTGTGCCTATTTTTAAGATCCCATTAGAGCTTTCAATGCATATTTTTTTAGACCATTCCCAAATAAATCCATAACTGGCCATTTGTACATGGACATGGGGCCATATGAAAAATTTCAATTACATTTCGTTTTGGGGAGTTTCTCATGGAGTACCATTGAAGACCTTGCATTCATCTTGTGCCTATTTTTTGGTTCCCCATTAGAGCTTTCGATGCATATTTTTTTAGACCATTCCCAAATAAATCCATAACTGGCCATTTGTACATGGACATGGGGCCATATGAAAAATTTCAATTACATTTCTTTTTGGTGAGTTTCTTATGGAGTACCATTGAAGACCTTACATTCAACTTGTGCCTATTTTTTCGTTCCCTATTAAACCTTTCGATGCATATTTTTTTGGACCTTTCCCAAATAAATCCATAACTGGACATTTGTGCATGAACATGCGGCCATATGAAAAATTTCAATTACATTTCTTTTTGGTGAGTTTCTTATGGAGTACCATTGAAGACCTTACATTCAACTTGTGCCTATATTTAAGATCTCATTAGAGCTTTCGATGCATATTATTTTAGACCATTCCCAAATAAATCCATATTTGGCCATTTGTACATGGACATGGGGCCATATGAAAAATTTCAATTACATTTCTTTTTGGTGAGTTTCTCATGGAGTACCATTGAAGACCTTGCATTCAACTTGTGCCTATTTTGGGTTCCCCATTAGAGCTTTCGATGCATAATTTTTTAGACCATTCCCAAATAAATCCATATTTGGCCATTTGTACATGGACATGGGGCCATATGAAAAATTTCAATTACATTTCTTTTTTGTGAGTTTCTTATGGAGTACCATTGAAGACCTTACATTCAACTTGTGACTATTTTTAAGATCCCATTAGAGCTTTCGATGCATAATTTTTTAGATCATTCCCAAATAAGTCCATAACTGGCCATTTGTACATGGACATGGGGCTATATGAAAAATTTCAATTACATTTCTTTTTGGTGAGTTTCTTATGGAGTACCATTGAAGACCTTGCATTCAACTTGTGCCTATTTTTAAGATCCCATTAGAGCTTTCGATGCATATTTTTTTAGACCATTTCCAAATAAATCCATAACTGGCCATTTGTACATGGACATGGGGCCATATGAAAAATTTCAATTACATTTCTTTTTTGTGAGTTTCTTATGGAGTACCATTGAAGACCTTGCATTCAACTTGTGCCTATTTTTCGGTTCCCCATTACACCTTTCGATGCATATTTTTTTGGACCTTTCCCAAATAAATCCATAACTGGCCATTTGTGCATGAACATGGGGCCCCGTGAAAAATTTCAATTACATTTCGTTTTGGGTGAGTTTCTCATGGAGTACCATTGAAGACCGTGCATTCATCTTGTGCCTATTTTTTGGTTCCCCATTAGAGCTTTCGATGCATATTTTTTTAGACCATTCCCAAATAAATCCATAACTGGCCATTTGTACATGGACATGGGGCCATATGAAGAATTTCAATTACATTTCTTTTTGGAGAGTTTCTTATGGAGTACCATTGAAGACCTTACATTCAACTTGTGCCTATTTTTTCGTTCCCTATTAAACCTTTCGATGCATATTTTTTTGGACCTTTCCCAAATAAATCCATAACTGGCCATTTGTGCATGAACATGGGGCCATATGAAAAATTTCAATTACATTTCTTTTTGGTGAGTTTCTTATGGAGTACCATTGAAGACCTTACATTCAACTTGTGCCTATATTTAAGATCCCATTAGAGCTTTCGATGCATATTATTTTAGACCATTCCCAAATAAATCCATATTTGGCCATTTGTACATGGACATGGGGCCATATGAAAAATTTCAATTACATTTCTTTTTGGTGAGTTTCTCATGGAGTACCATTGAAGACCTTGCATTCAACTTGTGCCTATTTTTCGGTTCCCCATTACACCTTTCGATGCATATTTTTTTGGACCTTTCCCAAATAAATCCATAACTGGCCATTTGTGCATGAACATGGGGCCACGTGAAAAATTTCAATTACATTTCGTTTTGGTGAGTTTCTCATGGAGTACCATTGAAGACCTTGCATTCAACTTGTGCCTATTTTTTGGTTCCCCATTAGAGCTTTCGATGCATAATTTTTTAGACCATTCCCAAATAAATCCATATTTGGCCATTTGTACATGGACATGGGGCCATATGAAAAATTTCAATTACATTTCTTTTTGGTGAGTTTCTTATGGAGTACCATTGAAGACCTTACATTCAACTTGTGCCTATTTTTAAGATCCCATTAGAGCTTTCGATGCATATTTTTTTAGACCATTCCCAAATAAATCCATAACTGGCCATTTGTACATGGACATGGGGCCATATGAAAAATTTCAATTACATTTCTTTTTGGTGAGTTTCTTATGGAGTACCATTGAAGACCTTACATTCAACTTGTGCCTATATTTAAGATCCCATTAGAGCTTTCGATGCATATTAATTTAGACCATTCCCAAATAAATCCATATTTGGCCATTTGTACATGGACATGGGGCCATATGAAAAATTTCAATTACATTTCTTTTTGGTGAGTTTCTTATGGAGTACCATTGAAGACCTTACATTCAACTTGTGCCTATATTTAAGATCCCATTAGAGCTTTCGATGCATAATTTTTTAGACCATTCCCAAATAAATCCATATTTGGCCATTTGTACATGGACATGGGGCCATATGAAAAAATTTCAATTACATTTCTTTTTGGTGAGTTTCTTATGGAGTACCATTGAAGACCTTACATTCAACTTGTGCCTATATTTAAGATCCCATTAGAGCTTTCGATGCATATTATTTTAGACCATTCCCAAATAAATCCATATTTGGCCATTTGTACATGGACATGGGGCCATATGAAAAATTTCAATTACATTTCTTTTTGGTGAGTTTCTTATGGAGTACCATTGAAGACCTTACATTCAACTTGTGCCTATATTTAAGATCTCATTAGAGCTTTCGATGCATATTATTTTAGACCATTCCCAAATAAATCCATATTTGGCCATTTGTCCATGGACATGGGGCCATATGAAAAATTTCAATTACATTTCTTTTTGGTGAGTTTCTTATGGAGTACCATTGAAGACCTTACACTCAACTTGTGCCTATATTTAAGATCCCATTAGAGCTTTCGATGCATAATTTTTTAGACCATTCCCAAATAAATCCATATTTGGCCATTTGTACATGGACATGGGGCCATATGAAAAATTTCAATTACATTTCTTTTTGGTGAGTTTCTTATGGAGTACCATTGAAGACCTTACATTCAACTTGTGCCTATTTTTAAGATCCCATTAGAGCTTTCAATGCATATTTTTTTAGACCATTCCCAAATAAATCCATAACTGGCCATTTGTACATGGACATGGGGCCATATGAAAAATTTCAATTACATTTCTTTTTGGTGAGTTTCTTATGGAGTACCATTGAACACCTTACATTCAACTTGTGCCTATTTTTAAGATCCCATTAGAGCTTTCGATGCATAATTTTTTAGACCATTCCCAAATAAGTCCATAACTGGCCATTTGTACATGGACATGGGGCCATATGAAAAATTTCAATTACATTTCTTTTTGGTGAGTTTCTCATGGAGTACCATTGAAGACCTTGCATTCAACTTGTGCCTATTTTTAAGATCCCATTAGAGCTTTCGATGCATATTTTTTTAGACCATTCCCAAATAAATCCATAACTGGCCATTTGTACATGGACATGGGGCCATATGAAAAATTTCAATTACATTTCTTTTTGGTGAGTTTCTCATGGAGTACCATTGAAGACCTTGCATTCAACTTGTGCCTATTTTTCGGTTCCCCATTACACCTTTCGATGCATATTTTTTTGGACCTTTCCCAAATAAATCCATAACTGGCCATTTGTGCATGAACATGGGGCCACGTGAAAAATTTCAATTACATTTCGTTTTGGTGAGTTTCTCATGGAGTACCATTGAAGACCTTGCATTCAACTTGTGCCTATTTTTTGGTTCCCCATTAGAGCTTTCGATGCATAATTTTTTAGACCACTCCCAAATAAATCCATAACTGGCCATTTGTACATGGACATGGGGCCATATGAAAAATTTCAATTACATTTCTTTTTGGTGAGTTTCTCATGGAGTACCATTGAAGACCTTGCATTCAACTTGTGCCTATTTTTAAGATCCCATTAGAGCTTTCGATGCATATTTTTTTAGACCATTCCCAAATAAATCCATAACTGGCCATTTGTACATGGACATGGGGCCATATGAAAAATTTCAATTACATTTCTTTTTGGTGAGTTTCTTATGGAGTACCATTGAAGACCTTACATTCAACTTGTGCCTATATTTAAGATCCCATTAGAGCTTTCGATGCATATTAATTTAGACCATTCCCAAATAAATCCATATTTGGCCATTTGTACATGGACATGGGGCCATATGAAAAATTTCAATTACATTTCTTTTTGGTGAGTTTCTTATGGAGTACCATTGAAGACCTTACATTCAACTTGTGCCTATATTTAAGATCCCATTAGAGCTTTCGATGCATAATTTTTTAGACCATTCCCAAATAAATCCATATTTGGCCATTTGTACATGGACATGGGGCCATATGAAAAAATTTCAATTACATTTCTTTTTGGTGAGTTTCTTATGGAGTACCATTGAAGACCTTACATTCAACTTGTGCCTATATTTAAGATCCCATTAGAGCTTTCGATGCATATTATTTTAGACCATTCCCAAATAAATCCATATTTGGCCATTTGTACATGGACATGGGGCCATATGAAAAATTTCAATTACATTTCTTTTTGGTGAGTTTCTTATGGAGTACCATTGAAGACCTTACATTCAACTTGTGCCTATATTTAAGATCTCATTAGAGCTTTCGATGCATATTATTTTAGACCATTCCCAAATAAATCCATATTTGGCCATTTGTACATGGACATGGGGCCATATGAAAAATTTCAATTACATTTCTTTTTGGTGAGTTTCTTATGGAGTACCATTGAAGACCTTACACTCAACTTGTGCCTATATTTAAGATCCCATTAGAGCTTTCGATGCATAATTTTTTAGACCATTCCCAAATAAATCCATATTTGGCCATTTGTACATGGACATGGGGCCATATGAAAAATTTCAATTACATTTCTTTTTGGTGAGTTTCTTATGGAGTACCATTGAAGACCTTACATTCAACTTGTGCCTATTTTTAAGATCCCATTAGAGCTTTCGATGCATAATTTTTTAGACCATTCCCAAATAAGTCCATAACTGGCCATTTGTACATGGACATGGGGCCATATGAAAAATTTCAATTACATTTCTTTTTGGTGAGTTTCTCATGGAGTACCATTGAAGACCTTGCATTCAACTTGTGCCTATTTTTAAGATCCCATTAGAGCTTTCGATGCATATTTTTTTAGACCATTCCCAAATAAATCCATAACTGGCCATTTGTACATGGACATGGGGCCATATGAAAAATTTCAATTACATTTCTTTTTGGTGAGTTTCTCATGGAGTACCATTGAAGACCTTGCATTCAACTTGTGCCTATTTTTCGGTTCCCCATTACACCTTTCGATGCATATTTTTTTGGACCTTTCCCAAATAAATTCATAACTGGCCATTTGTGCATGAACATGGGGCCACGTGAAAAATTTCAATTACATTTCGTTTTGGTGAGTTTCTCATGGAGTACCATTGAAGACCTTGCATTCAACTTGTGCCTATTTTTTGGTTCCCCATTAGAGCTTTCGATGCATATTATTTTAGACCATTCCCAAATAAATCCATATTTGGCCATTTGTACATGGACATGGGGCCAGATGAAAAATTTCAATTACATTTCGTTTTGGTGAGTTTCTCATGGAGTACCATTGAAGACCTTGCATTCAACTTGTGCCTATTTTTTGGTTCCCCATTAGAGCTTTCGATGCATAATTTTTTAGACCACTCCCAAATAAATCCATAACTGGCCATTTGTACATGGACATGGGGCCATATGAAAATTTTCAATTACATTTCTTTTTGGTGAGTTTCTTATGGAGTACCATTGAAGACCTTACATTCAACTTGTGCCTATTTTTAAGATCCCATTAGAGCTTTCGATGCATAATTTTTTAGACCATTCCCAAATAAGTCCATAACTGGCCATTTGTACATGGACATGGGGCCATATGAAAAATTTCAATTACATTTCTTTTTGGTGAGTTTCTCATGGAGTACCATTGAAGACCTTGCATTCAACTTGTGCCTATTTTTTGGTTCCCCATTAGAGCTTTCGATGCATAATTTTTTAGACCACTCCCAAATAAATCCATAACTGGCCATTTGTACATGGACATGGGGCCATATGAAAAATTTCAATTACATTTCTTTTTGGTGAGTTTCTCATGGAGTACCATTGAAGACCTTGCATTCAACTTGTGCCTATTTTTAAGATCCCATTAGAGCTTTCGATGCATATTTTTTTAGACCATTCCCAAATAAATCCATAACTGGCCATTTGTACATGGACATGGGGCCATATGAAAAATTTCAATTACATTTCTTTTTGGTGAGTTTCTTATGGAGTACCATTGAAGACCTTACATTCAACTTGTGCCTATATTTAAGATCCCATTAGAGCTTTCGATGCATATTAATTTAGACCATTCCCAAATAAATCCATATTTGGCCATTTGTACATGGACATGGGGCCATATGAAAAATTTCAATTACATTTCTTTTTGGTGAGTTTCTTATGGAGTACCATTGAAGACCTTACATTCAACTTGTGCCTATATTTAAGATCCCATTAGAGCTTTCGATGCATAATTTTTTAGACCATTCCCAAATAAATCCATATTTGGCCATTTGTACATGGACATGGGGCCATATGAAAAAATTTCAATTACATTTCTTTTTGGTGAGTTTCTTATGGAGTACCATTGAAGACCTTACATTCAACTTGTGCCTATATTTAAGATCCCATTAGAGCTTTCGATGCATATTATTTTAGACCATTCCCAAATAAATCCATATTTGGCCATTTGTACATGGACATGGGGCCATATGAAAAATTTCAATTACATTTCTTTTTGGTGAGTTTCTTATGGAGTACCATTGAAGACCTTACATTCAACTTGTGCCTATATTTAAGATCTCATTAGAGCTTTCGATGCATATTATTTTAGACCATTCCCAAATAAATCCATATTTGGCCATTTGTACATGGACATGGGGCCATATGAAAAATTTCAATTACATTTCTTTTTGGTGAGTTTCTTATGGAGTACCATTGAAGACCTTACACTCAACTTGTGCCTATATTTAAGATCCCATTAGAGCTTTCGATGCATAATTTTTTAGACCATTCCCAAATAAATCCATATTTGGCCATTTGTACATGGACATGGGGCCATATGAAAAATTTCAATTACATTTCTTTTTGGTGAGTTTCTTATGGAGTACCATTGAAGACCTTACATTCAACTTGTGCCTATTTTTAAGATCCCATTAGAGCTTTCGATGCATAATTTTTTAGACCATTCCCAAATAAGTCCATAACTGGCCATTTGTACATGGACATGGGGCCATATGAAAAATTTCAATTACATTTCTTTTTGGTGAGTTTCTCATGGAGTACCATTGAAGACCTTGCATTCAACTTGTGCCTATTTTTAAGATCCCATTAGAGCTTTCGATGCATATTTTTTTAGACCATTCCCAAATAAATCCATAACTGGCCATTTGTACATGGACATGGGGCCATATGAAAAATTTCAATTACATTTCTTTTTGGTGAGTTTCTCATGGAGTACCATTGAAGACCTTGCATTCAACTTGTGCCTATTTTTCGGTTCCCCATTACACCTTTCGATGCATATTTTTTTGGACCTTTCCCAAATAAATTCATAACTGGCCATTTGTGCATGAACATGGGGCCACGTGAAAAATTTCAATTACATTTCGTTTTGGTGAGTTTCTCATGGAGTACCATTGAAGACCTTGCATTCAACTTGTGCCTATTTTTTGGTTCCCCATTAGAGCTTTCGATGCATATTATTTTAGACCATTCCCAAATAAATCCATATTTGGCCATTTGTACATGGACATGGGGCCAGATGAAAAATTTCAATTACATTTCGTTTTGGTGAGTTTCTCATGGAGTACCATTGAAGACCTTGCATTCAACTTGTGCCTATTTTTTGGTTCCCCATTAGAGCTTTCGATGCATAATTTTTTAGACCACTCCCAAATAAATCCATATTTGGCCATTTGTTCATGGACATGGGGCCATATGAAAAATTTCAATTACATTTCTTTTTGGTGAGTTTCTTATGGAGTACCATTGAAGACCTTACATTCAACTTGTGCCTATATTTAAGATCCCATTAGAGCTTTCGATGCATATTATTTTAGACCATTCCCAAATAAATCCATATTTGGCCATTTGTACATGGACATGGGGCCATATGAAAAATTTCAATTACATTTCTTTTTGGTGAGTTTCTTATGGAGTACCATTGAAGACCTTACATTCAACTTGTGCCTATATTTAAGATCCCATTAGAGCTTTCGATGCATATTATTTTAGACCATTCCCAAATAAATCCATATTTGGCCATTTGTACATGGACATGGGGCCATATGAAAAATTTCAATTACATTTCTTTTTGGTGAGTTTCTTATGGAGTACCATTGAAGACCTTACATTCAACTTGTGCCTATATTTAAGATCCCATTAGAGCTTTCGATGCATATTATTTTAGACCATTCCCAAATAAATCCATATTTGGCCATTTGTACATGGACATGGGGCCATATGAAAAATTTCAATTACATTTCTTTTTTGTGAGTTTCTTATGGAGTACCATTGAAGTCCTTACATTCAACTTGTGGCTATATTTAAGATCCCATTAGAACTTTCGATGCATAATTTTTTAGACCATTCCCAAATAAATCCATATTTGGCCATTTGTACATGGACATGGGGCCATATGAAAAATTTCAATTACATTTCTTTTTGGTGAGTTTCTTATGGAGTACCATTGAAGACCTTACATTCAACTTGTGCCTATTTTTAAGATCCCATTAGAGCTTTCGATGCATATTTTTTTAGACCATTCCCAAATAAATCCATTACTGGCCATTTGTACATGGACATGGGGCCATATGAAAAATTTCAATTACATTTCTTTTTGGTGAGTTTCTTATGGAGTACCATTGAAGACCTTGCATTCAACTTGTGCCTATTTTTTGGTTCCCCATTAGAGCTTTCGATGCATAATTTTTTAGACCATTCCCAAATAAATCCATAACTGGCCATTTGTACATGGACATGGGGCCATATGAAAAATTTCAATTACATTTCTTTTTGGTGAGTTTCTTATGGAGTACCATTGAAGACCTTACATTCAACTTGTGCCTATTTTTAAGATCCCATTAGAGCTTTCGATGCATATTATTTAAGACCATTCCCAAATAAATCCATATTTGGCCATTTGTACATGGACATGGGGCCATATGAAAAATTTCAATTACATTTCTTTTTGGTGAGTTTCTCATGGAGTACCATTGAAGACCTTGCATTCAACTTGTGCCTATTTTTTGGTTCCCCATCAGAGCTTTCGATGCATAATTTTTTAGACCACTCCCAAATAAATCCATAACTGGCCATTTGTGCATGAACATGGGGCCACGTGAAAAATTTCAATTACATTTCTTTTTGGTGAGTTTCTCATGGAGTACCATTGAAGACCTTGCATTCAACTTGTGCCTATTTTTTGGTTCCCCATTAGAGCATTCGATGCATAATTTTTTAGACCATTCCCAAATAAATCCATAACTGGCCATTTGTACATGGACATGGGGCCATATGAAAAATTTCAATTACATTTCTTTTTGGTGAGTTTCTTATGGAGTACCATTGAAGACCTTACATTCAACTTGTGCCTATTTTTAAGATCCCATTAGAGCTTTCGATGCATAATTTTTTAGACCATTCCCAAATAAGTCCATAACTGGCCATTTGTACATGGACATGGGGCCATATGAAAAATTTCAATTACATTTCTTTTTGGTGAGTTTCTTATGGAGTACCATTGAAGACCTTACATTCAACTTGTGCCTATTTTTAAGATCCCATTAGAGCTTTCGATGCATATTATTTAAGACCATTCCCAAATAAATCCATATTTGGCCATTTGTACATGGACATGGGGCCATATGAAAAATTTCAATTACATTTCTTTTTGGTGAGTTTCTCATGGAGTACCATTGAAGACCTTGCATTCAACTTGTGCCTATTTTTTGGTTCCCCATTAGAGCTTTCGATGCATAATTTTTTAGACCACTCCCAAATAAATCCATAACTGGCCATTTGTGCATGAACATGGGGCCACGTGAAAAATTTCAATTACATTTCGTTTTGGTGAGTTTCTCATGGAGTACCATTGAAGACCTTGCATTCAACTTGTGCCTATTTTTTGGTTCCCCATTAGAGCATTCGATGCATAATTTTTTAGACCATTCCCAAATAAATCCATAACTGGCCATTTGTACATGGACATGGGGCCATATGAAAAATTTCAATTACATTTCTTTTTGGTGAGTTTCTTATGGAGTACCATTGAAGACCTTACATTCAACTTGTGCCTATTTTTAAGATCCCATTAGAGCTTTCGATGCATAATTTTTTAGACCATTCCCAAATAAGTCCATAACTGGCCATTTGTACATGGACATGGGGCCATATGAAAAATTTCAATTACATTTCTTTTTGGTGAGTTTCTCATGGAGTACCATTGAAGACCTTGCATTCAACTTGTGCCTATTTTTAAGATCCCATTAGAGCTTTCGATGCATATTTTTTTAGACCATTCCCAAATAAATCTATAACTGGCCATTTGTACATGGACATGGGGCCATATGAAAAATTTCAATTACATTTCTTTTTGGTGAGTTTCTCATGGAGTACCATTGAAGACCTTGCATTCAACTTGTGCCTATTTTTCGGTTCCCCATTACACCTTTCGATGCATATTTTTCTAGACCTTTCCCAAATAAATCCATTACTGGCAATTTGTGCATGAACATGGGGCCACGTGAAAAATTTCAATTACATTTCTTTTTGGTGAGTTTCTCATGGAGTACCATTGAAGACCGTGCATTCAACTTGTGCCTATTTTTAAGATCCCATTAGAGCTTTCGATGCATATTTTTTTAGACCATTCCCAAATAAATCCATAACTGGCCATTTGTGCATGAACATGGGGCCACGTGAAAAATTTCAATTACATTTCTTTTTGGTGAGTTTCTCATGGAGTACCATTGAAGACCTTGCATTCAACTTGTGCCTATTTTTTGGTTCCCCATTAGAGCTTTCGATGCATAATTTTTTAGACCACTCCCAAATAAATCCATAACTGGCCATTTGTGCATGAACATGGGGCCACGTGAAAAATTTCAATTACATTTCTTTTTGGTGAGTTTCTCATGGAGTACCATTGAAGACCTTGCATTCAACTTGTGCCTATTTTTTGGTTCCCCATTAGAGCATTCGATGCATAATTTTTTAGACCATTCCCGAATAAATCCATAACTGGCCATTTGTACATGGACATGGGGCCATATGAAAAATTTCAATTACATTTCTTTTTGGTGAGTTTCTTATGGAGTACCATTGAAGACCTTACATTCAACTTGTGCCTATTTTTAAGATCCCATTAGAGCTTTCGATGCATAATTTTTTAGACCATTCCCAAATAAGTCCATAACTGGCCATTTGTACATGGACATGGGGCCATATGAAAAATTTCAATTACATTTCTTTTTGGTGAGTTTCTCATGGAGTACCATTGAAGACCTTGCATTCAACTTGTGCCTATTTTTAAGATCCCATTAGAGCTTTCGATGCATATTTTTTTAGACCATTCCCAAATAAATCCATAACTGGCCATTTGTACATGGACATGGGGCCATATGAAAAATTTCAATTACATTTCTTTTTGGTGAGTTTCTCATGGAGTACCATTGAAGACCTTGCATTCAACTTGTGCCTATTTTTCGGTTCCCCATTACACCTTTCGATGCATATTTTTTTGGACCTTTCCCAAATAAATCCATTACTGGCAATTTGTGCATGAACATGGGGCCACGTGAAAAATTTCAATTACATTTCTTTTTGGTGAGTTTCTCATGGAGTACCATTGAAGACCGTGCATTCAACTTGTGCCTATAATTAAGATCCCATTAGAGCTTTCGATGCATATTTTTTTAGACCATTCCCAAATAAATCCATAACTGGCCATTTGTGCATGAACATGGGGCCACGTGAAAAATTTCAATTACATTTCTTTTTGGTGAGTTTCTCATGGAGTACCATTGAAGACCTTGCATTCAACTTGTGCCTATTTTTTGGTTCCCCATTAGAGCTTTCGATGCATAATTTTTTAGACCACTCCCAAATAAATCCATAACTGGCCATTTGTGCATGAACATGGGGCCACGTGAAAAATTTCAATTACATTTCGTTTTGGTGAGTTTCTCATGGAGTACCATTGAAGACCTTGCATTCAACTTGTGCCTATTTTTTGGTTCCCCATTAGAGCATTCGATGCATAATTTTTTAGACCATTCCCGAATAAATCCATAACTGGCCATTTGTACATGGACATGGGGCCATATGAAAAATTTCAATTACATTTCTTTTTGGTGAGTTTCTTATGGAGTACCATTGAAGACCTTAGATTCAACTTGTGCCTATTTTTAAGATCCCATTAGAGCTTTCGATGCATAATTTTTTAGACCATTCCCAAATAAGTCCATAACTGGCCATTTGTACATGGACATGGGGCCATATGAAAAATTTCAATTACATTTCTTTTTGGTGAGTTTCTCATGGAGTACCATTGAAGACCTTGCATTCAACTTGTGCCTATTTTTAAGATCCCATTAGAGCTTTCGATGCATATTTTTTTAGACCATTCCCAAATAAATCCATAACTGGCCATTTGTACATGGACATGGGGCCATATGAAAAATTTCAATTACATTTCTTTTTGGTGAGTTTCTCATGGAGTACCATTGAAGACCTTGCATTCAACTTGTGCCTATTTTTCGGTTCCCCATTACACCTTTCGATGCATATTTTTTTGGACCTTTCCCAAATAAATCCATTACTGGCAATTTGTGCATGAACATGGGGCCACGTGAAAAATTTCAATTACATTTCTTTTTGGTGAGTTTCTCATGGAGTACCATTGAAGACCGTGCATTCAACTTGTGCCTATAATTAAGATCCCATTAGAGCTTTCGATGCATATTTTTTTAGACCATTCCCAAATAAATCCATAACTGGCCATTTGTGCATGAACATGGGGCCACGGGAAAAATTTCAATTACATTTCGTTTTGGTGAGTTTCTCATGGAGTACCATTGAAGACCTTGCATTCAACTTGTGCCTATTTTTTGGTTCCCCATTAGAGCATTCGATGCATATTTTTTTAGACCATTCCCAAATAAATCCATAACTGGCCATTTGTACATGGACATGGGGCCATATGAAAAATTTCAATTACATTTCTTTTTGGTGAGTTTCTCATGGAGTACCATTGAAGACCTTGCATTCAACTTGTGCCTATTTTTTGGTTCCCCATTAGAGCTTTCGATGCATAATTTTTTAGACCACTCCCAAATAAATCCATAACTGGCCATTTGTGCATGAACATGGGGCCACGGGAAAAATTTCAATTACATTTCGTTTTGGTGAGTTTCTCATGGAGTACCATTGAAGACCTTGCATTCAACTTGTGCCTATTTTTTGGTTCCCCATTAGAGCATTCGATGCATAATTTTTTAGACCATTCCCAAATAAATCCATAACTGGCCATTTGTACATGGACATGGGGCCATATGAAAAATTTCAATTACATTTCTTTTTGGTGAGTTTCTTATGGAGTACCATTGAAGACCTTACATTCAACTTGTGCCTATTTTTAAGATCCCATTAGAGCTTTCGATGCATATTTTTTTAGACCATTCCCAAATAAATCCATAACTGGCCATTTGTACATGGACATGGGGCCATATGAAAAATTTCAATTACATTTCTTTTTGGTGAGTTTCTTATGGAGTACCATTGAAGACCTTACATTCAACTTGTGCCTATTTTTAAGATCCCATTAGAGCTTTCGATGCATATTTTTTTAGACCATTCCCAAATAAATCCATAACTGGCCATTTGTACATGGACATGGGGCCATATGAAAAATTTCAATTACATTTCTTTTTGGTGAGTTTCTCATGGAGTACCATTGAAGACCTTGCATTCAACTTGTGCCTATTTTTCGGTTCCCCATTACACCTTTCGATGCATATTTTTCTGGACCTTTCCCAAATAAATCCATTACTGGCAATTTGTGCATGAACATGGGGCCACGTGAAAAATTTCAATTACATTTCTTTTTGGTGAGTTTCTCATGGAGTACCATTGAAGACCGTGCATTCAACTTGTGCCTATTTTTAAGATCCCATTAGAGCTTTCGATGCATATTTTTTTAGACCATTCCCAAATAAATCCATAACTGGCCATTTGTGCATGAACATGGGGCCACGTGAAAAATTTCAATTACATTTCTTTTTGGTGAGTTTCTCATGGAGTACCATTGAAGACCTTGCATTCAACTTGTGCCTATTTTTTGGTTCCCCATTAGAGCTTTCGATGCATAATTTTTTAGACCACTCCCAAATAAATCCATAACTGGCCATTTGTGCATGAACATGGGGCCACGTGAAAAATTTCAATTACATTTCGTTTTGGTGAGTTTCTCATGGAGTACCATTGAAGACCTTGCATTCAACTTGTGCCTATTTTTTGGTTCCCCATTAGAGCATTCGATGCATAATTTTTTAGACCATTCCCGAATAAATCCATAACTGGCCATTTGTACATGGACATGGGGCCATATGAAAAATTTCAATTACATTTCTTTTTGGTGAGTTTCTTATGGAGTACCATTGAAGACCTTACATTCAACTTGTGCCTATTTTTAAGATCCCATTAGAGCTTTCGATGCATAATTTTTTAGACCATTCCCAAATAAGTCCATAACTGGCCATTTGTACATGGACATGGGGCCATATGAAAAATTTCAATTACATTTCTTTTTGGTGAGTTTCTCATGGAGTACCATTGAAGACCTTGCATTCAACTTGTGCCTATTTTTAAGATCCCATTAGAGCTTTCGATGCATATTTTTTTAGACCATTCCCAAATAAATCCATAACTGGCCATTTGTACATGGACATGGGGCCATATGAAAAATTTCAATTACATTTCTTTTTGGTGAGTTTCTCATGGAGTACCATTGAAGACCTTGCATTCAACTTGTGCCTATTTTTCGGTTCCCCATTACACCTTTCGATGCATATTTTTTTGGACCTTTCCCAAATAAATCCATTACTGGCAATTTGTGCATGAACATGGGGCCACGTGAAAAATTTCAATTACATTTCTTTTTGGTGAGTTTCTCATGGAGTACCATTGAAGACCGTGCATTCAACTTGTGCCTATAATTAAGATCCCATTAGAGCTTTCGATGCATATTTTTTTAGACCATTCCCAAATAAATCCATAACTGGCCATTTGTGCATGAACATGGGGCCACGTGAAAAATTTCAATTACATTTCTTTTTGGTGAGTTTCTCATGGAGTACCATTGAAGACCTTGCATTCAACTTGTGCCTATTTTTTGGTTCCCCATTAGAGCTTTCGATGCATAATTTTTTAGACCACTCCCAAATAAATCCATAACTGGCCATTTGTGCATGAACATGGGGCCACGTGAAAAATTTCAATTACATTTCGTTTTGGTGAGTTTCTCATGGAGTACCATTGAAGACCTTGCATTCAACTTGTGCCTATTTTTTGGTTCCCCATTAGAGCATTCGATGCATAATTTTTTAGACCATTCCCGAATAAATCCATAACTGGCCATTTGTACATGGACATGGGGCCATATGAAAAATTTCAATTACATTTCTTTTTGGTGAGTTTCTTATGGAGTACCATTGAAGACCTTACATTCAACTTGTGCCTATTTTTAAGATCCCATTAGAGCTTTCGATGCATAATTTTTTAGACCATTCCCAAATAAGTCCATAACTGGCCATTTGTACATGGACATGGGGCCATATGAAAAATTTCAATTACATTTCTTTTTGGTGAGTTTCTCATGGAGTACCATTGAAGACCTTGCATTCAACTTGTGCCTATTTTTAAGATCCCATTAGAGCTTTCGATGCATATTTTTTTAGACCATTCCCAAATAAATCCATAACTGGCCATTTGTACATGGACATGGGGCCATATGAAAAATTTCAATTACATTTCTTTTTGGTGAGTTTCTCATGGAGTACCATTGAAGACCTTGCATTCAACTTGTGCCTATTTTTCGGTTCCCCATTACACCTTTCGATGCATATTTTTTTGGACCTTTCCCAAATAAATCCATTACTGGCAATTTGTGCATGAACATGGGGCCACGTGAAAAATTTCAATTACATTTCTTTTTGGTGAGTTTCTCATGGAGTACCATTGAAGACCGTGCATTCAACTTGTGCCTATAATTAAGATCCCATTAGAGCTTTCGATGCATATTTTTTTAGACCATTCCCAAATAAATCCATAACTGGCCATTTGTGCATGAACATGGGGCCACGTGAAA
Source organism: Climacium dendroides (assembly GCA_950106755.1). Lineage (NCBI taxonomy): Eukaryota > Viridiplantae > Streptophyta > Bryopsida > Hypnales > Climaciaceae > Climacium > Climacium dendroides. Next base: position 73,510 of record CATNNA010000113.1, read on the forward strand.
AATTTCAATTACATTTCTTTTTGGTGAGTTTCTCATGGAGTACCATTGAAGACCTTGCATTCAACTTGTGCCTATTTTTTGGTTCCCCATTAGAGCATTCGATGCATATTTTTTTAGACCATTCCCAAATAAATCCATAACTGGCCATTTGTACATGGACATGGGGCCATATGAAAAATTTCAATTACATTTCTTTTTGGTGAGTTTCTCATGGAGTACCATTGAAGACCTTGCATTCAACTTGTGCCTATTTTTTGGTTCCCCATTAGAGCTTTCGATGCATAATTTTTTAGACCACTCCCAAATAAATCCATAACTGGCCATTTGTGCATGAACATGGGGCCACGGGAAAAATTTCAATTACATTTCGTTTTGGTGAGTTTCTCATGGAGTACCATTGAAGACCTTGCATTCAACTTGTGCCTATTTTTTGGTTCCCCATTAGAGCATTCGATGCATAATTTTTTAGACCATTCCCAAATAAATCCATAACTGGCCATTTGTACATGGACATGGGGCCATATGAAAAATTTCAATTACATTTCTTTTTGGTGAGTTTCTTATGGAGTACCATTGAAGACCTTACATTCAACTTGTGCCTATTTTTAAGATCCCATTAGAGCTTTCGATGCATATTTTTTTAGACCATTCCCAAATAAATCCATAACTGGCCATTTGTACATGGACATGGGGCCATATGAAAAATTTCAATTACATTTCTTTTTGGTGAGTTTCTTATGGAGTACCATTGAAGACCTTACATTCAACTTGTGCCTATTTTTAAGATCCCATTAGAGCTTTCGATGCATATTTTTTTAGACCATTCCCAAATAAATCCATAACTGGCCATTTGTACATGGACATGGGGCCATATGAAAGATTTCAATTACATTTCTTTTTGGTGAGTTTCTTATGGAGTACCATTGAAGACCTTACATTCACCTTGTGCCTATTTTTAAGATCCCATTAGAGCTTTCGATGCATAATTTTTTAGACCATTCCCAAATAAATCCATAACTGGCCATTTGTACATGGACATGGGGCCATATGAAAAATTTCAATTACATTTCTTTTTGGTGAGTTTCTTATGGAGTACCATTGAAGACCTTACATTCAACTTGTGCCTATTTTTAAGATCCCATTAGAGCTTTCGATGCATAATTTTCTAGACCATTCCCAAATAAGTCCATAACTGGCCATTTGTACATGGACATGGGGCCACATGAAAAATTTCAATTACATTTCTTTTTGGTGAGTTTCTCATGGAGTACCATTGAAGACCTTGTATTCAACTTGTGCCTATTTTTAAGATCCCATTAGAGCTTTCGATGCATATTCTTTTAGACCATTCCCAAATAAATCCATAACTGGCCATTTGTACATGGACATGGGGCCATATGAAAAATTTCAATTACATTTCTTTTTGGTGAGTTTCTCATGGAGTACCATTGAAGACCTTGCATTCAACTTGTGCCTATTTTTCGGTTCCCCATTACACCTTTCGATGCATATTTTTTTGGACCTTTCCCAAATAAATCCATTACTGGCCATTTGTGCATGAACATGGGGCCACGTGAAAAATTTCAATTACATTTCTTTTTGGTGAGTTTCTCATGGAGTACCATTGAAGACCTTGCATTCAACTTGTGCCTATTTTTAAGATCCCATTAGAGCTTTCGATGCATATTTTTTTAGACCATTCCCAAATAAATCCATAACTGGCCATTTGTACATGGACATGGGGCCATATGAAAAATTTCAATTACATTTCTTTTTGGTGAGTTTCTCATGGAGTACCATTGAAGACCTTGCATTCAACTTGTGCCTATTTTTTGGTTCCCCATTAGAGCTTTCGATGCATAATTTTTTAGACCACTCCCAAATAAATCCATAACTGGCCATTTGTCCATGGACATGGGGCCATATGAAAAATTTCAATTACATTTCTTTTTGGTGAGTTTCTTATGGAGTACCATTGAAGACCTTACATTCAACTTGTGCCTATTTTTAAGATCCCATTAGAGCTTTCGATGCATATTTTTTTAGACCATTCCCAAATAAATCCATAACTGGCCATTTGTACATGGACATGGGGCCATATGAAAAATTTCAATTACATTTCTTTTTGGTGAGTTTCTTATGGAGTACCATTGAAGACCTTACATTCAACTTGTGCCTATTTTTAAGATCCCATTAGAGCTTTCGATGCATATTTTTTTAGACCATTCCCAAATAAATCCATAACTGGCCATTTGTACATGGACATGGGGCCATATGAAAAATTTCAATTACATTTCTTTTTGGTGAGTTTCTTATGGAGTACCATTGAAGACCTTACATTCAACTTGTGCCTATTTTTAAGATCCCATTAGAGCTTTCGATGCATAATTTTTTAGACCATTCCCAAATAAATCCATAACTGGCCATTTGTACATGGACATGGGGCCATATGAAAAATTTCAATTACATTTCTTTTTGGTGAGTTTCTTATGGAGTACCATTGAAGACCTTACATTCAACTTGTGCCTATTTTTAAGATCCCATTAGAGCTTTCGATGCATAATTTTTTAGACCATTCCCAAATAAGTCCATAACTGGCCATTTGTACATGGACATGGGGCCACATGAAAAATTTCAATTACATTTCTTTTTGGTGAGTTTCTCATGGAGTACCATTGAAGACCTTGTATTCAACTTGTGCCTATTTTTAAGATCCCATTAGAGCTTTCGATGCATATTCTTTTAGACCATTCCCAAATAAGTCCATAACTGGCCATTTGTACATGGACATGGGGCCATATGAAAAATTTCAATTACATTTCTTTTTGGTGAGTTTCTCATGGAGTACCATTGAAGACCTTGCATTCAACTTGTGCCTATTTTTCGGTTCCCCATTACACCTTTCGATGCATATTTTTTTGGACCTTTCCCAAATAAATCCATTACTGGCCATTTGTGCATGAACATGGGGCCACGTGAAAAATTTCAATTACATTTCTTTTTGGTGAGTTTCTCATGGAGTATCATTGATGACCTTACATTCAACTTGTGCCTATTTTTAAGATCCCATTAGAGCTTTCGATGCATAATTTTTTAGACCATTCCCAAATAAGTCCATAACTGGCCATTTGTACATGGACATGGGGCTATATGAAAAATTTCAATTACATTTCTTTTTGGTGAGTTTCTCATGGAGTACCATTGAAGACCTTGCATTCAACTTGTGCCTATTTTTAAGATCCCATTAGAGCTTTCGATGCATATTTTTTTAGACCATTCCCAAATAAATCCATAACTGGCCATTTGTACATGGACATGGGGCCACGTGAAAAATTTCAATTACATTTCTTTTTGGTGAGTTTCTCATGGAGTATCATTGAAGACCTTACATTCAACTTGTGCCTATTTTTAAGATCCCATTAGAGCTTTCGATGCATAATTTTTTAGACCATTCCCAAATAAATCCATAACTGGCCATTTGTACATGGACATGAGGCCATATGAAAAATTTCAATTACATTTCTTTTTGGTGAGTTTCTTATGGAGTACCATTGAAGACCTTACATTCAACTTGTGCCTATTTTTAAGATCCCATTAGAGCTTTCGATGCATAATTTTTTAGACCATTCCCAAATAAGTCCATAACTGGCCATTTGTACATGGACATGGGGCTATATGAAAAATTTCAATTACATTTCTTTTTGGTGAGTTTCTCATGGAGTACCATTGAAGACCTTGCATTCAACTTGTGCCTATTTTTTGGTTCCCCATTAGAGCATTCGATGCATAATTTTTTAGACCATTCCCAAATAAATCCATAACTGGCCATTTGTACATGGACATGGGGCCATATGAAAAATTTCAATTACATTTCTTTTTGGTGAGTTTCTTATGGAGTACCATTGAAGACCTTACATTCAACTTGTGCCTATTTTTAAGATGCCATTAGAGCTTTCGATGCATAATTTTTTAGACCACTCCCAAATAAATCCATAACTGGCCATTTGTCCATGGACATGGGGCCATATGAAAAATTTCAATTACATTTCTTTTTGGTGAGTTTCTTATGGAGTACCATTGAAGACCTTACATTCAACTTGTGCCTATTTTTAAGATCCCATTAGAGCTTTCGATGCATAATTTTTTAGACCATTCCCAAATAAGTCCATAACTGGCCATTTGTACATGGACATGGGGCCATATGAAAAATTTCAATTACATTTCGCTTTGGTGTGTTTCTCATGGAGTACCATTGAAGACCTTGCATTCAACTTGTGCCTATTTTTAAGATCCCATTAGAGCTTTCGATGCATATTTTTTTAGACCATTCCCAAATAAATCCATAACTGGCCATTTGTGCATGGACATGGGGCCACGTGAAAAATTTCAATTACATTTCTTTTTGGTGAGTTTCTCATGGAGTACCATTGAAGACCTTGCATTCAACTTGTGCCTATTTTTAAGATCCCATTAGAGCTTTCGATGCATATTTTTTTAGACCATTCCCAAATAAATCCATAACTGGCCATTTGTACATGGACATGGGGCCATATGAAAAATTTCAATTACATTTCTTTTTGGTGAGTTTCTCATGGAGTACCATTGAAGACCTTACATTCAACTTGTGCCTATTTTTAAGATCCCATTAGAGCTTTCGATGCATAATTTTTTAGACCATTCCCAAATAAATCCATAACTGGCCATTTGTACATGGACATGAGGCCATATGAAAAATTTCAATTACATTTCTTTTTGGTGAGTTTCTTATGGAGTACCATTGAAGACCTTACATTCAACTTGTGCCTATTTTTAAGATCCCATTAGAGCTTTCGATGCATAATTTTTTAGACCATTCCCAAATAAGTCCATAACTGGCCATTTGTACATGGACATGGGGCTATATGAAAAATTTCAATTACATTTCTTTTTGGTGAGTTTCTCATGGAGTACCATTGAAGACCTTGCATTCAACTTGTGCCTATTTTTTGGTTCCCCATTAGAGCATTCGATGCATAATTTTTTAGACCATTCCCAAATAAATCCATAACTGGCCATTTGTACATGGACATGGGGCCATATGAAAAATTTCAATTACATTTCTTTTTGGTGAGTTTCTTATGGAGTACCATTGAAGACCTTACATTCAACTTGTGCCTATTTTTAAGATGCCATTAGAGCTTTCGATGCATAATTTTTTAGACCATTCCCAAATAAGTCCATAACTGGCCATTTGTACATGGACATGGGGCCATATGAAAAATTCCAATTACATTTCTTTTTGGTGAGTTTCTCATGGAGTACCATTGAAGACCTTGCATTCAACTTGTGCCTATTTTTTGGTTCCCCATTAGAGCTTTCGATGCATAATTTTTTAGACCACTCCCAAATAAATCCATAACTGGCCATTTGTACATGGACATGGGGCCATATGAAAAATTTCAATTACATTTCTTTTTGGTGAGTTTCTTATGGAGTACCATTGAAGACCTTACATTCAACTTGTGCCTATTTTTAAGATCCCATTAGAGCTTTCGATGCATATTTTTTTAGACCATTCCCAAATAAATCCATAACTGGCCATTTGTACATGGACATGGGGCCATATGAAAAATTTCAATTACATTTCTTTTTGGTGAGTTTCTTATGGAGTACCATTGAAGACCTTACATTCAACTTGTGCCTATTTTTAAGATCCCATTAGAGCTTTCGATGCATATTTTTTTAGACCATTCCCAAATAAATCCATAACTGGCCATTTGTACATGGACATGGGGCCATATGAAAAATTTCAATTACATTTCTTTTTGGTGAGTTTCTTATGGAGTACCATTGAAGACCTTACATTCAACTTGTGCCTATTTTTAAGATCCCATTAGAGCTTTCGATGCATAATTTTTAGACCATTCCCAAATAAGTCCATAACTGGCCATTTGTACATGGACATGGGGCCATATGAAAAATTTCAATTACATTTCTTTTTGGTGAGTTTCTCATGGAGTACCATTGAAGACCTTGCATTCAACTTGTGCCTATTTTTAAGATCCCATTAGAGCTTTCGATGCATATTTTTTTAGACCATTCCCAAATAAATCCATAACTGGCCATTTGTGCATGAACATGGGGCCACGTGAAAAATTTCAATTACATTTCTTTTTGGTGAGTTTCTCATGGAGTACCATTGAAGACCTTGCATTCAACTTGTGCCTATTTTTTGGTTCCCCATTAGAGCTTTCGATGCATAATTTTTTAGACCACTCCCAAATAAATCCATAACTGGCCATTTGTACATGGACATGGGGCCATATGAAAAATTTCAATTACATTTCTTTTTGGTGAGTTTCTTATGGAGTACCATTGAAGACCTTACATTCAACTTGTGCCTATTTTTAAGATCCCATTAGAGCTTTCGATGCATAATTTTTTAGACCATTCCCAAATAAGTCCATAACTGGCCATTTGTACATGGACATGGGGCCATATGAAAAATTTCAATTACATTTCTTTTTGGTGAGTTTCTCATGGAGTACCATTGAAGACCTTGCATTCAACTTGTGCCTATTTTTTGGTTCCCCATTAGAGCTTTCGATGCATAATTTTTTAGACCATTCCCAAATAAGTCCATAACTGGCCATTTGTACATGGACATGGGGCCATATGAAAATTTTCAATTACATTTCTTTTTGGTGAGTTTCTTATGGAGTACCATTGAAGACCTTACATTCAACTTGTGCCTATTTTTAAGATCCCATTAGAGCTTTCGATGCATATTTTTTTAGACCATTCCCAAATAAATCCATAACTGGCCATTTGTACATGGACATGGGGCCATATGAAAAATTTCAATTACATTTCTTTTTGGTGAGTTTCTCATGGAGTACCATTGAAGACCTTGCATTCAACTTGTGCCTATTTTTTGGTTCCCCATTAGAGCTTTCGATGCATAATTTTTTAGACCACTCCCAAATAAATCCATAACTGGCCATTTGTACATGGACATGGGGCCATATGAAAAATTTCAATTACATTTCTTTTTGGTGAGTTTGTTATGGAGTACCATTGAAGACCTTACATTCAACTTGTGCCTATTTTTAAGATCCCATTAGAGCTTTCGATGCATAATTTTTTAGACCATTCCCAAATAAGTCCATAACTGGCCATTTGTACATGGACATGGGGCCATATGAAAAATTTCAATTACATTTCTTTTTGGTGAGTTTCTCATGGAGTACCATTGAAGACCTTGCATTCAACTTGTGCCTATTTTTTGGTTCCCCATTAGAGCTTTCGATGCATAATTTTTTAGACCATTCCCAAATAAGTCCATAACTGGCCATTTGTACATGGACATGGGGCCATATGAAAATTTTCAATTACATTTCTTTTTGGTGAGTTTCTTATGGAGTACCATTGAAGACCTTACATTCAACTTGTGCCTATTTTTAAGATCCCATTAGAGCTTTCGATGCATATTTTTTTAGACCATTCCCAAATAAATCCATAACTGGCCATTTGTACATGGACATGGGGCCATATGAAAAATTTCAATTACATTTCTTTTTGGTGAGTTTCTTATGGAGTACCATTGAAGACCTTACATTCAACTTGTGCCTATTTTTAAGATCCCATTAGAGCTTTCGATGCATATTTTTTTAGACCATTCCCAAATAAATCCATAACTGGCCATTTGTACATGGACATGGGGCCATATGAAAAATTTCAATTACATTTCTTTTTGGTGAGTTTCTTATGGAGTACCATTGAAGACCTTGCATTCAACTTGTGCCTATTTTTAAGATCCCATTAGAGCTTTCGATGCATATTTTTTTAGACCATTCCCAAATAAATCCATAACTGGCCATTTGTACATGGACATGGGGCCATATGAAAAATTTCAATTACATTTCTTTTTGGTGAGTTTCTCATGGAGTACCATTGAAGACCTTGCATTCAACTTGTGCCTATTTTTCGGTTCCCCATTACACCTTTCGATGCATATTTTTTTGGACCTTTCCCAAATAAATCCATTACTGGCCATTTGTGCATGGACATGGGGCCACGTGAAAAATTTCAATTACATTTCTTTTTGGTGAGTTTCTCATGGAGTACCATTGAAGACCTTGCATTCAACTTGTGCCTATTTTTTGGTTCCCCATTACAGCATTCGATGCATAATTTTTTAGACCATTCCCAAATAAATCCATAACTGGCCATTTGTACATGGACATGGGGCCATATGAAAAATTTCAATTACATTTCTTTTTGGTGAGTTTCTCATGGAGTACCATTGAAGACCTTGCATTCAACTTGTGCCTATTTTTCGGTTCCCCATTACACCTTTCGATGCATATTTTTTTGGACCTTTCCCAAATAAATCCATTACTGGCCATTTGTGCATGAACATGGGGCCACGTGAAAAATTTCAATTACATTTCTTTTTGGTGAGTTTCTCATGGAGTACCATTGAAGACCTTGCATTCAACTTGTGCCTATTTTTTGGTTCCCCATTAGAGCTTTCGATGCATAATTTTTTAGACCACTCCCAAATAAATCCATAACTGGCCATTTGTACATGGACATGGGGCCATATGAAAATTTTCAATTACATTTCTTTTTGGTGAGTTTCTTATGGAGTACCATTGAAGACCTTACATTCAACTTGTGCCTATTTTTAAGATCCCATTAGAGCTTTCGATGCATAATTTTTTAGACCATTCCCAAATAAGTCCATAACTGGCCATTTGTACATGGACATGGGGCCATATGAAAAATTTCAATTACATTTCTTTTTGGTGAGTTTCTCATGGAGTACCATTGAGGACCTTGCATTCAACTTGTGCCTATTTTTCGGTTCCCCATTACACCTTTCGATGCATATTTTTTTGGACCTTTCCCAAATAAATTCATAACTGGCCATTTCTGCATGAACATGGGGCCACGTGAAAAATTTCAATTACATTTCTTTTTGGTGAGTTTCTTATGGAGTACCATTGAAGACCTTACATTCAACTTGTGCCTATTTTTAAGATCCCATTAGAGCTTTCGATGCATAATTTTTAGACCATTCCCAAATAAGTCCATAACTGGCCATTTGTACATGGACATGGGGCCATATGAAAAATTTCAATTACATTTCTTTTTGGTGAGTTTCTCATGGAGTACCATTGAAGACCTTGCATTCAACTTGTGCCTATTTTTAAGATCCCATTAGAGCTTTCGATGCATATTTTTTTAGACCATTCCCAAATAAATCCATAACTGGCCATTTGTACATGGACATGGGGCCATATGAAAAATTTCAATTACATTTCTTTTTGGTGAGTTTCTCATGGAGTACCATTGAAGACCTTGCATTCAACTTGTGCCTATTTTTCGGTTCCCCATTACACCTTTCGATGCATATTTTTTTGGACCTTTCCCAAATAAATCCATTACTGGCCATTTGTGCATGAACATGGGGCCACGTGAAAAATTTCAATTACATTTCTTTTTGGTGAGTTTCTCATGGAGTACCATTGAAGACCTTGCATTCAACTTGTGCCTATTTTTTGGTTCCCCATTAGAGCTTTCGATGCATAATTTTTTAGACCACTCCCAAATAAATCCATAACTGGCCATTTGTACATGGACATGGGGCCATATGAAAATTTTCAATTACATTTCTTTTTGGTGAGTTTCTTATGGAGTACCATTGAAGACCTTACATTCAACTTGTGCCTATTTTTAAGATCCCATTAGAGCTTTCGATGCATAATTTTTTAGACCATTCCCAAATAAGTCCATAACTGGCCATTTGTACATGGACATGGGGCCATATGAAAAATTTCAATTACATTTCTTTTTGGTGAGTTTCTCATGGAGTACCATTGAAGACCTTGCATTCAACTTGTGCCTATTTTTAAGATCCCATTAGAGCTTTCGATGCATATTTTTTTAGACCATTCCCAAATAAATCCATAACTGGCCATTTGTACATGGACATGGGGCCATATGAAAAATTTCAATTACATTTCTTTTTGGTGAGTTTCTCATGGAGTACCATTGAAGACCTTGCATTCAACTTGTGCCTATTTTTCGGTTCCCCATTACACCTTTCGATGCATATTTTTTTGGACCTTTCCCAAATAAATCCATTACTGGCCATTTGTGCATGAACATGGGGCCACGTGAAAAATTTCAATTACATTTCTTTTTGGTGAGTTTCTCATGGAGTACCATTGAAGACCTTGCATTCAACTTGTGCCTATTTTTTGGTTCCCCATTAGAGCTTTCGATGCATAATTTTTTAGACCACTCCCAAATAAATCCATAACTGGCCATTTGTACATGGACATGGGGCCATATGAAAATTTTCAATTACATTTCTTTTTGGTGAGTTTCTTATGGAGTACCATTGAAGACCTTACATTCAACTTGTGCCTATTTTTAAGATCCCATTAGAGCTTTCGATGCATAATTTTTAGACCATTCCCAAATAAATCCATAACTGGCCATTTGTACATGGACATGGGGCCATATGAAAATTTTCAATTACATTTCTTTTTGGTGAGTTTCTTATGGAGTACCATTGAAGACCTTACATTCAACTTGTGCCTATTTTTAAGATCCCATTAGAGCTTTCGATGCATATTTTTTTAGACCATTCCCAAATAAATCCATAACTGGCCATTTGTACATGGACATGGGGCCATATGAAAAATTTCAATTACATTTCTTTTTGGTGAGTTTCTTATGGAGTACCATTGAAGACCTTACATTCAACTTGTGCCTATTTTTAAGATCCCATTAGAGCTTTCGATGCATATTTTTTTAGACCATTCCCAAATAAATCCATAACTGGCCATTTGTACATGGACATGGGGCCATATGAAAATTTTCAATTACATTTCTTTTTGGTGAGTTTCTTATGGAGTACCATTGAAGACCTTACATTCAACTTGTGCCTATTTTTAAGATCCCATTAGAGCTTTCGATGCATATTTTTTTAGACCATTCCCAAATAAATCCATAACTGGCCATTTGTACATGGACATGGGGCCATATGAAAAATTTCAATTACATTTCTTTTTGCTGAGTTTCTCATGGAGTACCATTGAAGACCTTGCATTCAACTTGTGCCTATTTTTCGGTTCCCCATTACACCTTTCGATGCATATTTTTTTGGACCTTTCCCAAATAAATCCATTACTGGCCATTTGTGCATGAACATGGGGCCACGTGAAAAATTTCAATTACATTTCTTTTTGGTGAGTTTCTCATGGAGTACCATTGAAGACCTTGCATTCAACTTGTGCCTATTTTTCGGTTCCCCATTACACCTTTCGATGCATATTTTTTTGGACCTTTCCCAAATAAATCCATTACTGGCCATTTGTGCATGAACATGGGGCCACGTGAAAATTTTCAATTACATTTCTTTTTGGTGAGTTTCTTATGGAGTACCATTGAAGACCTTACATTCAACTTGTGCCTATTTTTAAGATCCCATTAGAGCTTTCGATGCATATTTTTTTAGACCATTCCCAAATAAATCCATAACTGGCCATTTGTACATGGACATGGGGCCATATGAAAAATTTCAATTACATTTCTTTTTGGTGAGTTTCTTATGGAGTACCATTGAAGACCTTGCATTCAACTTGTGCCTATTTTTAAGATCCCATTAGAGCTTTCGATGCATATTTTTTTAGACCATTCCCAAATAAATCCATAACTGGCCATTTGTACATGGACATGGGGCCATATGAAAAATTTCAATTACATTTCTTTTTGGTGAGTTTCTCATGGAGTACCATTGAAGACCTTGCATTCAACTTGTGCCTATTTTTTGGTTCCCCATTAGAGCATTCGATGCATAATTTTTTAGACCATTCCCAAATAAATCCATTACTGGCCATTTGTGCATGAACATGGGGCCACGTGAAAAATTTCAATTACATTTCTTTTTGGTGAGTTTCTCATGGAGTACCATTGAAGACCTTGCATTCAACTTGTGCCTATTTTTCGGTTCCCCATTACACCTTTCGATGCATATTTTTTTGGACCTTTCCCAAATAAATCCATTACTGGCCATTTGTGCATGAACATGGGGCCACGTGAAAAATTTCAATTACATTTCTTTTTGGTGAGTTTCTCATGGAGTACCATTGAAGACCTTGCATTCAACTTGTGCCTATTTTTTGGTTCCCCATTAGAGCATTTGATGCATAATTTTTTAGACCATTCCCAAATAAATCCATAACTGGCCATTTGTACATGGACATGGGGCCATATGAAAAATTTCAATTACATTTCTTTTTGGTGAGTTTCTCATGGAGTACCATTGAGGACCTTGCATTCAACTTGTGCCTATTTTTCGGTTCCCCATTACACCTTTCGATGCATATTTTTTTGGACCTTTCCCAAATAAATTCATAACTGGCCATTTCTGCATGAACATGGGGCCACGTGAAAAATTTCAATTACATTTCTTTTTGGTGAGTTTCTTATGGAGTACCATTGAACACCTTGCATTCAACTTGTGCCTATTTTTAAGATCCCATTAGAGCTTTCGATGCATATTTTTTTAGACCATTCCCAAATAAATCCATAACTGGCCATTTGTACATGGACATGGGGCCATATGAAAAATTTCAATTACATTTCTTTTTGGTGAGTTTCTCATGGAGTACCATTGAAGACCTTGCATTCAACTTGTGCCTATTTTTCGGTTCCCCATTACACCTTTCGATGCATATTTTTTTGGACCTTTCCCAAATAAATCCATTACTGGCCATTTGTGCATGAACATGGGGCCACGTGAAAAATTTCAATTACATTTCTTTTTGGTGAGTTTCTCATGGAGTACCATTGAAGACCTTGCATTCAACTTGTGCCTATTTTTTGGTTCCCCATTAGAGCTTTCGATGCATAATTTTTTAGACCACTCCCAAATAAATCCATAACTGGCCATTTGTACATGGACATGGGGCCATATGAAAATTTTCAATTACATTTCTTTTTGGTGAGTTTCTTATGGAGTACCATTGAAGACCTTACATTCAACTTGTGCCTATTTTTAAGATCCCATTAGAGCTTTCGATGCATAATTTTTTAGACCATTCACAAATAAGTCCATAACTGGCCATTTGTACATGGACATGGGGCCATATGAAAAATTTCAATTACATTTCTTTTTGGTGAGTTTCTCATGGAGTACCATTGAAGACCTTGCATTCAACTTGTGCCTATTTTTTGGTTCCCCATTAGAGCTTTCGATGCATAATTTTTTAGACCACTCCCAAATAAATCCATAACTGGCCATTTGTACATGGACATGGGGCCATATGAAAAATTTCAATTACATTTCTTTTTGGTGAGTTTCTTATGGAGTACCATTGAAGACCTTACATTCAACTTGTGCCTATTTTTAAGATCCCATTAGAGCTTTCGATGCATATTTTTTTAGACCATTCCCAAATAAATCCATAACTGGCCATTTGTACATGGACATGGGGCCATATGAAAAATTTCAATTACATTTCTTTTTGGTGAGTTTCTTATGGAGTACCATTGAAGACCTTACATTCAACTTGTGCCTATTTTTAAGATCCCATTAGAGCTTTCGATGCATATTTTTTTAGACAATTCCCAAATAAATCCATAACTGGCCATTTGTACATGGACATGGGGCCATATGAAAATTTTCAATTACATTTCTTTTTGGTGAGTTTCTTATGGAGTACCATTGAAGACCTTACATTCAACTTGTGCCTATTTTTAAGATCCCATTAGAGCTTTCGATGCATAATTTTTAGACCATTCCCAAATAAGTCCATAACTGGCCATTTGTACATGGACATGGGGCCATATGAAAAATTTCAATTACATTTCTTTTTGGTGAGTTTCTCATGGAGTACCATTGAAGACCTTGCATTCAACTTGTGCCTATTTTTAAGATCCCATTAGAGCTTTCGATGCATATTTTTTTAGACCATTCCCAAATAAATCCATAACTGGCCATTTGTACATGGACATGGGGCCATATGAAAAATTTCAATTACATTTCTTTTTGGTGAGTTTCTCATGGAGTACCATTGAAGACCTTGCATTCAACTTGTGCCTATTTTTCGGTTCCCCATTACACCTTTCGATGCATATTTTTTTGGACCTTTCCCAAATAAATCCATACTGGCCATTTGTGCATGAACATGGGGCCACGTGAAAAATTTCAATTACATTTCTTTTTGGTGAGTTTCTCATGGAGTACCATTGAAGACCTTGCATTCAACTTGTGCCTATTTTTTGGTTCCCCATTAGAGCATTCGATGCATAATTTTTTAGACCATTCCCAAATAAATCCATAACTGGCCATTTGTACATGGACATGGGGCCATATGAAAAATTTCAATTACATTTCTTTTTGGTGAGTTTCTCATGGAGTACCATTGAGGACCTTGCATTCAACTTGTGCCTATTTTTCGGTTCCCCATTACACCTTTCGATGCATATTTTTTTGGACCTTTCCCAAATAAATTCATAACTGGCCATTTCTGCATGAACATGGGGCCACGTGAAAAATTTCAATTACATTTCTTTTTGGTGAGTTTCTTATGGAGTACCATTGAACACCTTGCATTCAACTTGTGCCTATTTTTAAGATCCCATTAGAGCTTTCGATGCATATTTTTTTAGACCATTCCCAAATAAATCCATAACTGGCCATTTGTACATGGACATGGGGCCATATGAAAAATTTCAATTACATTTCTTTTTGGTGAGTTTCTCATGGAGTACCATTGAAGACCTTGCATTCAACTTGTGCCTATTTTTCGGTTCCCCATTACACCTTTCGATGCATATTTTTTTGGACCTTTCCCAAATAAATCCATTACTGGCCATTTGTGCATGAACATGGGGCCACGTGAAAAATTTCAATTACATTTCTTTTTGGTGAGTTTCTCATGGAGTACCATTGAAGACCTTGCATTCAACTTGTGCCTATTTTTCGGTTCCCCATTACACCTTTCGATGCATATTTTTTTGGACCTTTCCCAAATAAATCCATTACTGGCCATTTGTGCATGAACATGGGGCCACGTGAAAAATTTCAATTACATTTCTTTTTGGTGAGTTTCTCATGGAGTACCATTGAAGACCTTGCATTCAACTTGTGCCTATTTTTTGGTTCCCCATTAGAGCTTTCGATGCATAATTTTTTAGACCACTCCCAAATAAATCCATAACTGGCCATTTGTACATGGACATGGGGCCATATGAAAATTTTCAATTACATTTCTTTTTGGTGAGTTTCTCATGGAGTACCATTGAAGACCTTGCATTCAACTTGTGCCTATTTTTTGGTTCCCCATTAGAGCATTCGATGCATAATTTTTTAGACCATTCCCAAATAAATCCATAACTGGCCATTTGTACATGGACATGGGGCCATATGAAAAATTTCAATTACATTTCTTTTTGGTGAGTTTCTCATGGAGTACCATTGAGGACCTTGCATTCAACTTGTGCCTATTTTTCGGTTCCCCATTACACCTTTCGATGCATATTTTTTTGGACCTTTCCCAAATAAATTCATAACTGGCCATTTCTGCATGAACATGGGGCCACGTGAAAAATTTCAATTACATTTCTTTTTGGTGAGTTTCTTATGGAGTACCATTGAAGACCTTGCATTCAACTTGTGCCTATTTTTAAGATCCCATTAGAGCTTTCGATGCATATTTTCTTAGACCATTCCCAAATAAATCCATAACTGGCCATTTGTACATGGACATGGGGCCATATGAAAAATTTCAATTACATTTCTTTTTGGTGAGTTTCTCATGGAGTACCATTGAAGACCTTGCATTCAACTTGTGCCTATTTTTCGGTTCCCCATTACACCTTTCGATGCATATTTTTTTGGACCTTTCCCAAATAAATCCATTACTGGCCATTTGTGCATGAACATGGGGCCACGTGAAAAATTTCAATTACATTTCTTTTTGGTGAGTTTCTCATGGAGTACCATTGAAGACCTTGCATTCAACTTGTGCCTATTTTTTGGTTCCCCATTAGAGCTTTCGATGCATAATTTTTTAGACCACTCCCAAATAAATCCATAACTGGCCATTTGTACATGGACATGGGGCCATATGAAAATTTTCAATTACATTTCTTTTTGGTGAGTTTCTTATGGAGTACCATTGAAGACCTTACATTCAACTTGTGCCTATTTTTAAGATCCCATTAGAGCTTTCGATGCATAATTTTTTAGACCATTCCCAAATAAGTCCATAACTGGCCATTTGTACATGGACATGGGGCCATATGAAAAATTTCAATTACATTTCTTTTTGGTGAGTTTCTCATGGAGTACCATTGAAGACCTTGCATTCAACTTGTGCCTATTTTTCGGTTCCCCATTACACCTTTCGATGCATATTTTTTTGGACCTTTCCCAAATAAATCCATTACTGGCCATTTGTGCATGAACATGGGGCCACGTGAAAAATTTCAATTACATTTCTTTTTGGTGAGTTTCTCATGGAGTACCATTGAAGACCTTGCATTCAACTTGTGCCTATTTTTCGGTTCCCCATTACACCTTTCGATGCATATTTTTTTGGACCTTTCCCAAATAAATCCATTACTGGCCATTTGTGCATGAACATGGGGCCACGTGAAAAATTTCAATTACATTTCTTTTTGGTGAGTTTCTCATGGAGTACCATTGAAGACCTTGCATTCAACTTGTGCCTATTTTTTGGTTCCCCATTAGAGCATTCGATGCATAATTTTTTAGACCATTCCCAAATAAATCCATAACTGGCCATTTGTACATGGACATGGGGCCATATGAAAAATTTCAATTACATTTCTTTTTGGTGAGTTTCTCATGGAGTACCATTGAGGACCTTGCATTCAACTTGTGCCTATTTTTCGGTTCCCCATTACACCTTTCGATGCATATTTTTTTGGACCTTTCCCAAATAAATTCATAACTGGCCATTTCTGCATGAACATGGGGCCACGTGAAAAATTTCAATTACATTTCTTTTTGGTGAGTTTCTTATGGAGTACCATTGAAGACCTTGCATTCAACTTGTGCCTATTTTTAAGATCCCATTAGAGCTTTCGATGCATATTTTCTTAGACCATTCCCAAATAAATCCATAACTGGCCATTTGTACATGGACATGGGGCCATATGAAAAATTTCAATTACATTTCTTTTTGGTGAGTTTCTCATGGAGTACCATTGAAGACCTTGCATTCAACTTGTGCCTATTTTTCGGTTCCCCATTACACCTTTCGATGCATATTTTTTTGGACCTTTCCCAAATAAATCCATTACTGGCCATTTGTGCATGAACATGGGGCCACGTGAAAAATTTCAATTACATTTCTTTTTGGTGAGTTTCTCATGGAGTACCATTGAAGACCTTGCATTCAACTTGTGCCTATTTTTTGGTTCCCCATTAGAGCTTTCGATGCATAATTTTTTAGACCACTCCCAAATAAATCCATAACTGGCCATTTGTACATGGACATGGGGCCATATGAAAATTTTCAATTACATTTCTTTTTGGTGAGTTTCTTATGGAGTACCATTGAAGACCTTACATTCAACTTGTGCCTATTTTTAAGATCCCATTAGAGCTTTCGATGCATAATTTTTTAGACCATTCCCAAATAAGTCCATAACTGGCCATTTGTACATGGACATGGGGCCATATGAAAAATTTCAATTACATTTCTTTTTGGTGAGTTTCTCATGGAGTACCATTGAAGACCTTGCATTCAACTTGTGCCTATTTTTTGGTTCCCCATTAGAGCTTTCGATGCATAATTTTTTAGACCATTCCCAAATAAATCCATAACTGGCCATTTGTACATGGACATGGGGCCATATGAAAATTTTCAATTACATTTCTTTTTGGTGAGTTTCTTATGGAGTACCATTGAAGACCTTACATTCAACTTGTGCCTATTTTTAAGATCCCATTAGAGCTTTCGATGCATATTTTTTTAGACCATTCCCAAATAAATCCATAACTGGCCATTTGTACATGGACATGGGGCCATATGAAAAATTTCAATTACATTTCTTTTTGGTGAGTTTCTTATGGAGTACCATTGAAGACCTTACATTCAACTTGTGCCTATTTTTAAGATCCCATTAGAGCTTTCGATGCATATTTTTTTAGACCATTCCCAAATAAATCCATAACTGGCCATTTGTACATGGACATGGGGCCATATGAAAAATTTCAATTACATTTCTTTTTGGTGAGTTTCTCATGGAGTACCATTGAAGACCTTGCATTCAACTTGTGCCTATTTTTCGGTTCCCCATTACACCTTTCGATGCATATTTTTCTGGACCTTTCCCAAATAAATCCATTACTGGCAATTTGTGCATGAACATGGGGCCACGTGAAAAATTTCAATTACATTTCTTTTTGGTGAGTTTCTCATGGAGTACCATTGAAGACCTTACATTCAACTTGTGCCTATTTTTAAGATCCCATTAGAGCATTCGATGCATAATTTTTTAGACCATTCCCAAATAAATCCATAACTGGCCATTTGTACATGGACATGGGGCCATATGAAAATTTTCAATTACATTTCTTTTTGGTGAGTTTCTTATGGAGTACCATTGAAGACCTTACATTCAACTTGTGCCTATTTTTAAGATCCCATTAGAGCTTTCGATGCATAATTTTTAGACCATTCCCAAATAAGTCCATAACTGGCCATTTGTACATGGACATGGGGCCATATGAAAAATTTCAATTACATTTCTTTTTGGTGAGTTTCTCATGGAGTACCATTGAAGACCTTGCATTCAACTTGTGCCTATTTTTTGGTTCCCCATTAGAGCTTTCGATGCATAATTTTTTAGACCACTCCCAAATAAATCCATAACTGGCCATTTGTACATGGACATGGGGCCATATGAAAATTTTCAATTACATTTCTTTTTGGTGAGTTTCTTATGGAGTACCATTGAAGACCTTACATTCAACTTGTGCCTATTTTTAAGATCCCATTAGAGCTTTCGATGCATAATTTTTTAGACCATTCCCAAATAAGTCCATAACTGGCCATTTGTACATGGACATGGGGCCATATGAAAAATTTCAATTACATTTCTTTTTGGTGAGTTTCTCATGGAGTACCATTGAAGACCTTGCATTCAACTTGTGCCTATTTTTCGGTTCCCCATTACACCTTTCGATGCATATTTTTTTGGACCTTTCCCAAATAAATCCATTACTGGCCATTTGTGCATGAACATGGGGCCACGTGAAAAATTTCAATTACATTTCTTTTTGGTGAGTTTCTCATGGAGTACCATTGAAGACCTTGCATTCAACTTGTGCCTATTTTTCGGTTCCCCATTACACCTTTCGATGCATATTTTTTTGGACCTTTCCCAAATAAATCCATTACTGGCCATTTGTGCATGAACATGGGGCCACGTGAAAAATTTCAATTACATTTCTTTTTGGTGAGTTTCTCATGGAGTACCATTGAAGACCTTGCATTCAACTTGTGCCTATTTTTTGGTTCCCCATTAGAGCATTCGATGCATAATTTTTTAGACCATTCCCAAATAAATCCATAACTGGCCATTTGTACATGGACATGGGGCCATATGAAAAATTTCAATTACATTTCTTTTTGGTGAGTTTCTCATGGAGTACCATTGAGGACCTTGCATTCAACTTGTGCCTATTTTTCGGTTCCCCATTACACCTTTCGATGCATATTTTTTTGGACCTTTCCCAAATAAATTCATAACTGGCCATTTCTGCATGAACATGGGGCCACGTGAAAAATTTCAATTACATTTCTTTTTGGTGAGTTTCTTATGGAGTACCATTGAAGACCTTGCATTCAACTTGTGCCTATTTTTAAGATCCCATTAGAGCTATCGATGCATATTTTCTTAGACCATTCCCAAATAAATCCATAACTGGCCATTTGTACATGGACATGGGGCCATATGAAAAATTTCAATTACATTTCTTTTTGGTGAGTTTCTCATGGAGTACCATTGAAGACCTTGCATTCAACTTGTGCCTATTTTTCGGTTCCCCATTACACCTTTCGATGCATATTTTTTTGGACCTTTCCCAAATAAATCCATTACTGGCCATTTGTGCATGAACATGGGGCCACGTGAAAAATTTCAATTACATTTCTTTTTGGTGAGTTTCTCATGGAGTACCATTGAAGACCTTGCATTCAACTTGTGCCTATTTTTTGGTTCCCCATTAGAGCTTTCGATGCATAATTTTTTAGACCACTCCCAAATAAATCCATAACTGGCCATTTGTACATGGACATGGGGCCATATGAAAATTTTCAATTACATTTCTTTTTGGTGAGTTTCTTATGGAGTACCATTGAAGACCTTACATTCAACTTGTGCCTATTTTTAAGATCCCATTAGAGCTTTCGATGCATAATTTTTTAGACCATTCACAAATAAGTCCATAACTGGCCATTTGTACATGGACATGGGGCCATATGAAAAATTTCAATTACATTTCTTTTTGGTGAGTTTCTCATGGAGTACCATTGAAGACCTTGCATTCAACTTGTGCCTATTTTTTGGTTCCCCATTAGAGCTTTCGATGCATAATTTTTTAGACCATTCCCAAATAAATCCATAACTGGCCATTTGTACATGGACATGGGGCCATATGAAAATTTTCAATTACATTTCTTTTTGGTGAGTTTCTTATGGAGTACCATTGAAGACCTTACATTCAACTTGTGCCTATTTTTAAGATCCCATTAGAGCTTTCGATGCATATTTTTTTAGACCATTCCCAAATAAATCCATAACTGGCCATTTGTACATGGACATGGGGCCATATGAAAAATTTCAATTACATTTCTTTTTGGTGAGTTTCTTATGGAGTACCATTGAAGACCTTACATTCAACTTGTGCCTATTTTTAAGATCCCATTAGAGCTTTCGATGCATATTTTTTTAGACCATTCCCAAATAAATCCATAACTGGCCATTTGTACATGGACATGGGGCCATATGAAAAATTTCAATTACATTTCTTTTTGGTGAGTTTCTCATGGAGTACCATTGAAGACCTTGCATTCAACTTGTGCCTATTTTTCGGTTCCCCATTACACCTTTCGATGCATATTTTTCTGGACCTTTCCCAAATAAATCCATTACTGGCAATTTGTGCATGAACATGGGGCCACGTGAAAAATTTCAATTACATTTCTTTTTGGTGAGTTTCTCATGGAGTACCATTGAAGACCTTACATTCAACTTGTGCCTATTTTTAAGATCCCATTAGAGCATTCGATGCATAATTTTTTAGACCATTCCCAAATAAATCCATAACTGGCCATTTGTACATGGACATGGGGCCATATGAAAATTTTCAATTACATTTCTTTTTGGTGAGTTTCTTATGGAGTACCATTGAAGACCTTACATTCAACTTGTGCCTATTTTTAAGATCCCATTAGAGCTTTCGATGCATAATTTTTAGACCATTCCCAAATAAGTCCATAACTGGCCATTTGTACATGGACATGGGGCCATATGAAAAATTTCAATTACATTTCTTTTTGGTGAGTTTCTCATGGAGTACCATTGAAGACCTTGCATTCAACTTGTGCCTATTTTTTGGTTCCCCATTAGAGCTTTCGATGCATAATTTTTTAGACCACTCCCAAATAAATCCATAACTGGCCATTTGTACATGGACATGGGGCCATATGAAAAATTTCAATTACATTTCTTTTTGGTGAGTTTCTCATGGAGTACCATTGAAGACCTTGCATTCAACTTGTGCCTATTTTTCGGTTCCCCATTACACCTTTCGATGCATATTTTTTTGGACCTTTCCCAAATAAATCCATTACTGGCCATTTGTGCATGAACATGGGGCCACGTGAAAAATTTCAATTACATTTCTTTTTGGTGAGTTTCTCATGGAGTACCATTGAAGACCTTGCATTCAACTTGTGCCTATTTTTTGGTTCCCCATTAGAGCTTTCGATGCATAATTTTTTAGACCACTCCCAAATAAATCCATAACTGGCCATTTGTACATGGACATGGGGCCATATGAAAAATTTCAATTACATTTCTTTTTGGTGAGTTTCTTATGGAGTACCATTGAAGACCTTACATTCAACTTGTGCCTATTTTTAAGATCCCATTAGAGCTTTCGATGCATAATTTTTAGACCATTCCCAAATAAATCCATAACTGGCCATTTGTACATGGACATGGGGCCATATGAAAATTTTCAATTACATTTCTTTTTGGTGAGTTTCTCATGGAGTACCATTGAAGACCTTGCATTCAACTTGTGCCTATTTTTTGGTTCCCCATTAGAGCATTCGATGCATAATTTTTTAGACCATTCCCAAATAAATCCATAACTGGCCATTTGTACATGGACATGGGGCCATATGAAAAATTTCAATTACATTTCTTTTTGGTGAGTTTCTCATGGAGTACCATTGAGGACCTTGCATTCAACTTGTGCCTATTTTTCGGTTCCCCATTACACCTTTCGATGCATATTTTTCTGGACCTTTCCCAAATAAATCCATTACTGGCAATTTGTGCATGAACATGGGGCCACGTGAAAAATTTCAATTACATTTCTTTTTGGTGAGTTTCTCATGGAGTACCATTGAAGACCTTACATTCAACTTGTGCCTATTTTTAAGATCCCATTAGAGCATTCGATGCATAATTTTTTAGACCATTCCCAAATAAATCCATAACTGGCCATTTGTACATGGACATGGGGCCATATGAAAATTTTCAATTACATTTCTTTTTGGTGAGTTTCTTATGGAGTACCATTGAAGACCTTACATTCAACTTGTGCCTATTTTTAAGATCCCATTAGAGCTTTCGATGCATAATTTTTAGACCATTCCCAAATAAGTCCATAACTGGCCATTTGTACATGGACATGGGGCCATATGAAAAATTTCAATTACATTTCTTTTTGGTGAGTTTCTCATGGAGTACCATTGAAGACCTTGCATTCAACTTGTGCCTATTTTTTGGTTCCCCATTAGAGCTTTCGATGCATAATTTTTTAGACCACTCCCAAATAAATCCATAACTGGCCATTTGTACATGGACATGGGGCCATATGAAAAATTTCAATTACATTTCTTTTTGGTGAGTTTCTCATGGAGTACCATTGAAGACCTTGCATTCAACTTGTGCCTATTTTTCGGTTCCCCATTACACCTTTCGATGCATATTTTTTTGGACCTTTCCCAAATAAATCCATTACTGGCCATTTGTGCATGAACATGGGGCCACGTGAAAAATTTCAAT
This sequence comes from Climacium dendroides, assembly GCA_950106755.1. Classification (NCBI taxonomy): domain Eukaryota; kingdom Viridiplantae; phylum Streptophyta; class Bryopsida; order Hypnales; family Climaciaceae; genus Climacium; species Climacium dendroides. The sequence continues at coordinate 96,850 of CATNNA010000113.1, forward strand.
TACATTTCTTTTTGGTGAGTTTCTCATGGAGTACCATTGAAGACCTTGCATTCAACTTGTGCCTATTTTTTGGTTCCCCATTAGAGCTTTCGATGCATAATTTTTTAGACCACTCCCAAATAAATCCATAACTGGCCATTTGTACATGGACATGGGGCCATATGAAAAATTTCAATTACATTTCTTTTTGGTGAGTTTCTTATGGAGTACCATTGAAGACCTTACATTCAACTTGTGCCTATTTTTAAGATCCCATTAGAGCTTTCGATGCATAATTTTTAGACCATTCCCAAATAAATCCATAACTGGCCATTTGTACATGGACATGGGGCCATATGAAAATTTTCAATTACATTTCTTTTTGGTGAGTTTCTCATGGAGTACCATTGAAGACCTTGCATTCAACTTGTGCCTATTTTTTGGTTCCCCATTAGAGCATTCGATGCATAATTTTTTAGACCATTCCCAAATAAATCCATAACTGGCCATTTGTACATGGACATGGGGCCATATGAAAAATTTCAATTACATTTCTTTTTGGTGAGTTTCTCATGGAGTACCATTGAGGACCTTGCATTCAACTTGTGCCTATTTTTCGGTTCCCCATTACACCTTTCGATGCATATTTTTTTGGACCTTTCCCAAATAAATTCATAACTGGCCATTTCTGCATGAACATGGGGCCACGTGAAAAATTTCAATTACATTTCTTTTTGGTGAGTTTCTTATGGAGTACCATTGAACACCTTGCATTCAACTTGTGCCTATTTTTAAGATCCCATTAGAGCTTTCGATGCATATTTTCTTAGACCATTCCCAAATAAATCCATAACTGGCCATTTGTACATGGACATGGGGCCATATGAAAAATTTCAATTACATTTCTTTTTGGTGAGTTTCTCATGGAGTACCATTGAAGACCTTGCATTCAACTTGTGCCTATTTTTCGGTTCCCCATTACACCTTTCGATGCATATTTTTTTGGACCTTTCCCAAATAAATCCATTACTGGCCATTTGTGCATGAACATGGGGCCACGTGAAAAATTTCAATTACATTTCTTTTTGGTGAGTTTCTCATGGAGTACCATTGAAGACCTTGCATTCAACTTGTGCCTATTTTTTGGTTCCCCATTAGAGCATTCGATGCATAATTTTTTAGACCATTCCCAAATAAATCCATAACTGGCCATTTGTACATGGACATGGGGCCATATGAAAAATTTCAATTACATTTCTTTTTGGTGAGTTTCTCATGGAGTACCATTGAGGACCTTGCATTCAACTTATGCCTATTTTTCGGTTCCCCATTACACCTTTCGATGCATATATTTTTGGACCTTTCCCAAATAAATCCATAACTGGCCATTTCTGCATGAACATGGGGCCACGTGAAAAATTTCAATTACATTTCTTTTTGGTGAGTTTCTTATGGAGTACCATTGAACACCTTGCATTCAACTTGTGCCTATTTTTAAGATCCCATTAGAGCTTTCGATGCATATTTTTTTAGACCATTCCCAAATAAATCCATAACTGGCCATTTGTACATGGACATGGGGCCATATGAAAAATTTCAATTACATTTCTTTTTGGTGAGTTTCTCATGGAGTACCATTGAAGACCTTGCATTCAACTTGTGCCTATTTTTCGGTTCCCCATTACACCTTTCGATGCATATTTTTTTGGACCTTTCCCAAATAAATCCATTACTGGCCATTTGTGCATGAACATGGGGCCACGTGAAAAATTTCAATTACATTTCTTTTTGGTGAGTTTCTCATGGAGTACCATTGAAGACCGTGCATTCAACTTGTGCCTATTTTTAAGATCCCATTAGAGCTTTCGATGCATATTTTTTTAGACCATTCCCAAATAAATCCATAACTGGCCATTTGTGCATGAACATGGGGCCACGTGAAAAATTTCAATTACATTTCTTTTTGGTGAGTTTCTCATGGAGTACCATTGAAGACCTTGCATTCAACTTGTGCCTATTTTTTGGTTCCCCATTAGAGCTTTCGATGCATAATTTTTTAGACCACTCCCAAATAAATCCATAACTGGCCATTTGTACATGGACATGGGGCCATATGAAAAATTTCAATTACATTTCTTTTTGGTGAGTTTCTTATGGAGTACCATTGAAGACCTTACATTCAACTTGTGCCTATTTTTAAGATCCCATTAGAGCTTTCGATGCATAATTTTTAGACCATTCCCAAATAAATCCATAACTGGCCATTTGTACATGGACATGGGGCCATATGAAAATTTTCAATTACATTTCTTTTTGGTGAGTTTCTTATGGAGTACCATTGAAGACCTTACATTCAACTTGTGCCTATTTTTAAGATCCCATTAGAGCTTTCGATGCATATTTTTTTAGACCATTCCCAAATAAATCCATAACTGGCCATTTGTACATGGACATGGGGCCATATGAAAAATTTCAATTACATTTCTTTTTGGTGAGTTTCTCATGGAGTACCATTGAAGACCTTGCATTCAACTTGTGCCTATTTTTCGGTTCCCCATTACACCTTTCGATGCATATTTTTTTGGACCTTTCCCAAATAAATCCATTACTGGCCATTTGTGCATGAACATGGGGCCACGTGAAAAATTTCAATTACATTTCTTTTTGGTGAGTTTCTCATGGAGTACCATTGAAGACCTTGCATTCAACTTGTGCCTATTTTTTGGTTCCCCATTAGAGCTTTCGATGCATAATTTTTTAGACCACTCCCAAATAAATCCATAACTGGCCATTTGTACATGGACATGGGGCCATATGAAAATTTTCAATTACAGTTCTTTTTGGTGAGTTTCTTATGGAGTACCATTGAAGACCTTACATTCAACTTGTGCCTATTTTTAAGATCCCATTAGAGCTTTCGATGCATAATTTTTTAGACCATTCACAAATAAGTCCATAACTGGCCATTTGTACATGGACATGGGGCCATATGAAAAATTTCAATTACATTTCTTTTTGGTGAGTTTCTCATGGAGTACCATTGAAGACCTTGCATTCAACTTGTGCCTATTTTTTGGTTCCCCATTAGAGCTTTCGATGCATAATTTTTTAGACCACTCCCAAATAAATCCATAACTGGCCATTTGTACATGGACATGGGGCCATATGAAAAATTTCAATTACATTTCTTTTTGGTGAGTTTCTTATGGAGTACCATTGAAGACCTTACATTCAACTTGTGCCTATTTTTAAGATCCCATTAGAGCTTTCGATGCATATTTTTTTAGACCATTCCCAAATAAATCCATAACTGGCCATTTGTACATGGACATGGGGCCATATGAAAAATTTCAATTACATTTCTTTTTGGTGAGTTTCTTATGGAGTACCATTGAAGACCTTACATTCAACTTGTGCCTATTTTTAAGATCCCATTAGAGCTTTCGATGCATATTTTTTTAGACAATTCCCAAATAAATCCATAACTGGCCATTTGTACATGGACATGGGGCCATATGAAAATTTTCAATTACATTTCTTTTTGGTGAGTTTCTTATGGAGTACCATTGAAGACCTTACATTCAACTTGTGCCTATTTTTAAGATCCCATTAGAGCTTTCGATGCATAATTTTTAGACCATTCCCAAATAAGTCCATAACTGGCCATTTGTACATGGACATGGGGCCATATGAAAAATTTCAATTACATTTCTTTTTGGTGAGTTTCTCATGGAGTACCATTGAAGACCTTGCATTCAACTTGTGCCTATTTTTAAGATCCCATTAGAGCTTTCGATGCATATTTTTTTAGACCATTCCCAAATAAATCCATAACTGGCCATTTGTACATGGACATGGGGCCATATGAAAAATTTCAATTACATTTCTTTTTGGTGAGTTTCTCATGGAGTACCATTGAAGACCTTGCATTCAACTTGTGCCTATTTTTCGGTTCCCCATTACACCTTTCGATGCATATTTTTTTGGACCTTTCCCAAATAAATCCATACTGGCCATTTGTGCATGAACATGGGGCCACGTGAAAAATTTCAATTACATTTCTTTTTGGTGAGTTTCTCATGGAGTACCATTGAAGACCTTGCATTCAACTTGTGCCTATTTTTTGGTTCCCCATTAGAGCATTCGATGCATAATTTTTTAGACCATTCCCAAATAAATCCATAACTGGCCATTTGTACATGGACATGGGGCCATATGAAAAATTTCAATTACATTTCTTTTTGGTGAGTTTCTCATGGAGTACCATTGAGGACCTTGCATTCAACTTGTGCCTATTTTTCGGTTCCCCATTACACCTTTCGATGCATATTTTTTTGGACCTTTCCCAAATAAATTCATAACTGGCCATTTCTGCATGAACATGGGGCCACGTGAAAAATTTCAATTACATTTCTTTTTGGTGAGTTTCTTATGGAGTACCATTGAACACCTTGCATTCAACTTGTGCCTATTTTTAAGATCCCATTAGAGCTTTCGATGCATATTTTTTTAGACCATTCCCAAATAAATCCATAACTGGCCATTTGTACATGGACATGGGGCCATATGAAAAATTTCAATTACATTTCTTTTTGGTGAGTTTCTCATGGAGTACCATTGAAGACCTTGCATTCAACTTGTGCCTATTTTTCGGTTCCCCATTACACCTTTCGATGCATATTTTTTTGGACCTTTCCCAAATAAATCCATTACTGGCCATTTGTGCATGAACATGGGGCCACGTGAAAAATTTCAATTACATTTCTTTTTGGTGAGTTTCTCATGGAGTACCATTGAAGACCTTGCATTCAACTTGTGCCTATTTTTCGGTTCCCCATTACACCTTTCGATGCATATTTTTTTGGACCTTTCCCAAATAAATCCATTACTGGCCATTTGTGCATGAACATGGGGCCACGTGAAAAATTTCAATTACATTTCTTTTTGGTGAGTTTCTCATGGAGTACCATTGAAGACCTTGCATTCAACTTGTGCCTATTTTTTGGTTCCCCATTAGAGCATTCGATGCATAATTTTTTAGACCATTCCCAAATAAATCCATAACTGGCCATTTGTACATGGACATGGGGCCATATGAAAAATTTCAATTACATTTCTTTTTGGTGAGTTTCTCATGGAGTACCATTGAGGACCTTGCATTCAACTTGTGCCTATTTTTCGGTTCCCCATTACACCTTTCGATGCATATTTTTTTGGACCTTTCCCAAATAAATTCATAACTGGCCATTTCTGCATGAACATGGGGCCACGTGAAAAATTTCAATTACATTTCTTTTTGGTGAGTTTCTTATGGAGTACCATTGAACACCTTGCATTCAACTTGTGCCTATTTTTAAGATCCCATTAGAGCTTTCGATGCATATTTTCTTAGACCATTCCCAAATAAATCCATAACTGGCCATTTGTACATGGACATGGGGCCATATGAAAAATTTCAATTACATTTCTTTTTGGTGAGTTTCTCATGGAGTACCATTGAAGACCTTGCATTCAACTTGTGCCTATTTTTCGGTTCCCCATTACACCTTTCGATGCATATTTTTTTGGACCTTTCCCAAATAAATCCATTACTGGCCATTTGTGCATGAACATGGGGCCACGTGAAAAATTTCAATTACATTTCTTTTTGGTGAGTTTCTCATGGAGTACCATTGAAGACCTTGCATTCAACTTGTGCCTATTTTTTGGTTCCCCATTAGAGCATTCGATGCATAATTTTTTAGACCATTCCCAAATAAATCCATAACTGGCCATTTGTACATGGACATGGGGCCATATGAAAAATTTCAATTACATTTCTTTTTGGTGAGTTTCTCATGGAGTACCATTGAGGACCTTGCATTCAACTTATGCCTATTTTTCGGTTCCCCATTACACCTTTCGATGCATATATTTTTGGACCTTTCCCAAATAAATCCATAACTGGCCATTTCTGCATGAACATGGGGCCACGTGAAAAATTTCAATTACATTTCTTTTTGGTGAGTTTCTTATGGAGTACCATTGAACACCTTGCATTCAACTTGTGCCTATTTTTAAGATCCCATTAGAGCTTTCGATGCATATTTTTTTAGACCATTCCCAAATAAATCCATAACTGGCCATTTGTACATGGACATGGGGCCATATGAAAAATTTCAATTACATTTCTTTTTGGTGAGTTTCTCATGGAGTACCATTGAAGACCTTGCATTCAACTTGTGCCTATTTTTCGGTTCCCCATTACACCTTTCGATGCATATTTTTTTGGACCTTTCCCAAATAAATCCATTACTGGCCATTTGTGCATGAACATGGGGCCACGTGAAAAATTTCAATTACATTTCTTTTTGGTGAGTTTCTCATGGAGTACCATTGAAGACCGTGCATTCAACTTGTGCCTATTTTTAAGATCCCATTAGAGCTTTCGATGCATATTTTTTTAGACCATTCCCAAATAAATCCATAACTGGCCATTTGTGCATGAACATGGGGCCACGTGAAAAATTTCAATTACATTTCTTTTTGGTGAGTTTCTCATGGAGTACCATTGAAGACCTTGCATTCAACTTGTGCCTATTTTTTGGTTCCCCATTAGAGCTTTCGATGCATAATTTTTTAGACCACTCCCAAATAAATCCATAACTGGCCATTTGTACATGGACATGGGGCCATATGAAAAATTTCAATTACATTTCTTTTTGGTGAGTTTCTTATGGAGTACCATTGAAGACCTTACATTCAACTTGTGCCTATTTTTAAGATCCCATTAGAGCTTTCGATGCATAATTTTTAGACCATTCCCAAATAAATCCATAACTGGCCATTTGTACATGGACATGGGGCCATATGAAAATTTTCAATTACATTTCTTTTTGGTGAGTTTCTTATGGAGTACCATTGAAGACCTTACATTCAACTTGTGCCTATTTTTAAGATCCCATTAGAGCTTTCGATGCATATTTTTTTAGACCATTCCCAAATAAATCCATAACTGGCCATTTGTACATGGACATGGGGCCATATGAAAAATTTCAATTACATTTCTTTTTGGTGAGTTTCTCATGGAGTACCATTGAAGACCTTGCATTCAACTTGTGCCTATTTTTCGGTTCCCCATTACACCTTTCGATGCATATTTTTTTGGACCTTTCCCAAATAAATCCATTACTGGCCATTTGTGCATGAACATGGGGCCACGTGAAAAATTTCAATTACATTTCTTTTTGGTGAGTTTCTCATGGAGTACCATTGAAGACCTTGCATTCAACTTGTGCCTATTTTTTGGTTCCCCATTAGAGCTTTCGATGCATAATTTTTTAGACCACTCCCAAATAAATCCATAACTGGCCATTTGTACATGGACATGGGGCCATATGAAAATTTTCAATTACATTTCTTTTTGGTGAGTTTCTTATGGAGTACCATTGAAGACCTTACATTCAACTTGTGCCTATTTTTAAGATCCCATTAGAGCTTTCGATGCATAATTTTTTAGACCATTCACAAATAAGTCCATAACTGGCCATTTGTACATGGACATGGGGCCATATGAAAAATTTCAATTACATTTCTTTTTGGTGAGTTTCTCATGGAGTACCATTGAAGACCTTGCATTCAACTTGTGCCTATTTTTTGGTTCCCCATTAGAGCTTTCGATGCATAATTTTTTAGACCACTCCCAAATAAATCCATAACTGGCCATTTGTACATGGACATGGGGCCATATGAAAAATTTCAATTACATTTCTTTTTGGTGAGTTTCTTATGGAGTACCATTGAAGACCTTACATTCAACTTGTGCCTATTTTTAAGATCCCATTAGAGCTTTCGATGCATATTTTTTTAGACCATTCCCAAATAAATCCATAACTGGCCATTTGTACATGGACATGGGGCCATATGAAAAATTTCAATTACATTTCTTTTTGGTGAGTTTCTTATGGAGTACCATTGAAGACCTTACATTCAACTTGTGCCTATTTTTAAGATCCCATTAGAGCTTTCGATGCATATTTTTTTAGACAATTCCCAAATAAATCCATAACTGGCCATTTGTACATGGACATGGGGCCATATGAAAATTTTCAATTACATTTCTTTTTGGTGAGTTTCTTATGGAGTACCATTGAAGACCTTACATTCAACTTGTGCCTATTTTTAAGATCCCATTAGAGCTTTCGATGCATAATTTTTAGACCATTCCCAAATAAGTCCATAACTGGCCATTTGTACATGGACATGGGGCCATATGAAAAATTTCAATTACATTTCTTTTTGGTGAGTTTCTCATGGAGTACCATTGAAGACCTTGCATTCAACTTGTGCCTATTTTTAAGATCCCATTAGAGCTTTCGATGCATATTTTTTTAGACCATTCCCAAATAAATCCATAACTGGCCATTTGTACATGGACATGGGGCCATATGAAAAATTTCAATTACATTTCTTTTTGGTGAGTTTCTCATGGAGTACCATTGAAGACCTTGCATTCAACTTGTGCCTATTTTTCGGTTCCCCATTACACCTTTCGATGCATATTTTTTTGGACCTTTCCCAAATAAATCCATACTGGCCATTTGTGCATGAACATGGGGCCACGTGAAAAATTTCAATTACATTTCTTTTTGGTGAGTTTCTCATGGAGTACCATTGAAGACCTTGCATTCAACTTGTGCCTATTTTTTGGTTCCCCATTAGAGCATTCGATGCATAATTTTTTAGACCATTCCCAAATAAATCCATAACTGGCCATTTGTACATGGACATGGGGCCATATGAAAAATTTCAATTACATTTCTTTTTGGTGAGTTTCTCATGGAGTACCATTGAGGACCTTGCATTCAACTTGTGCCTATTTTTCGGTTCCCCATTACACCTTTCGATGCATATTTTTTTGGACCTTTCCCAAATAAATTCATAACTGGCCATTTCTGCATGAACATGGGGCCACGTGAAAAATTTCAATTACATTTCTTTTTGGTGAGTTTCTTATGGAGTACCATTGAACACCTTGCATTCAACTTGTGCCTATTTTTAAGATCCCATTAGAGCTTTCGATGCATATTTTTTTAGACCATTCCCAAATAAATCCATAACTGGCCATTTGTACATGGACATGGGGCCATATGAAAAATTTCAATTACATTTCTTTTTGGTGAGTTTCTCATGGAGTACCATTGAAGACCTTGCATTCAACTTGTGCCTATTTTTCGGTTCCCCATTACACCTTTCGATGCATATTTTTTTGGACCTTTCCCAAATAAATCCATTACTGGCCATTTGTGCATGAACATGGGGCCACGTGAAAAATTTCAATTACATTTCTTTTTGGTGAGTTTCTCATGGAGTACCATTGAAGACCTTGCATTCAACTTGTGCCTATTTTTCGGTTCCCCATTACACCTTTCGATGCATATTTTTTTGGACCTTTCCCAAATAAATCCATTACTGGCCATTTGTGCATGAACATGGGGCCACGTGAAAAATTTCAATTACATTTCTTTTTGGTGAGTTTCTCATGGAGTACCATTGAAGACCTTGCATTCAACTTGTGCCTATTTTTTGGTTCCCCATTAGAGCATTCGATGCATAATTTTTTAGACCATTCCCAAATAAATCCATAACTGGCCATTTGTACATGGACATGGGGCCATATGAAAAATTTCAATTACATTTCTTTTTGGTGAGTTTCTCATGGAGTACCATTGAGGACCTTGCATTCAACTTGTGCCTATTTTTCGGTTCCCCATTACACCTTTCGATGCATATTTTTTTGGACCTTTCCCAAATAAATTCATAACTGGCCATTTCTGCATGAACATGGGGCCACGTGAAAAATTTCAATTACATTTCTTTTTGGTGAGTTTCTTATGGAGTACCATTGAACACCTTGCATTCAACTTGTGCCTATTTTTAAGATCCCATTAGAGCTTTCGATGCATATTTTCTTAGACCATTCCCAAATAAATCCATAACTGGCCATTTGTACATGGACATGGGGCCATATGAAAAATTTCAATTACATTTCTTTTTGGTGAGTTTCTCATGGAGTACCATTGAAGACCTTGCATTCAACTTGTGCCTATTTTTCGGTTCCCCATTACACCTTTCGATGCATATTTTTTTGGACCTTTCCCAAATAAATCCATTACTGGCCATTTGTGCATGAACATGGGGCCACGTGAAAAATTTCAATTACATTTCTTTTTGGTGAGTTTCTCATGGAGTACCATTGAAGACCTTGCATTCAACTTGTGCCTATTTTTTGGTTCCCCATTAGAGCTTTCGATGCATAATTTTTTAGACCACTCCCAAATAAATCCATAACTGGCCATTTGTACATGGACATGGGGCCATATGAAAATTTTCAATTACATTTCTTTTTGGTGAGTTTCTTATGGAGTACCATTGAAGACCTTACATTCAACTTGTGCCTATTTTTAAGATCCCATTAGAGCTTTCGATGCATAATTTTTTAGACCATTCCCAAATAAGTCCATAACTGGCCATTTGTACATGGACATGGGGCCATATGAAAAATTTCAATTACATTTCTTTTTGGTGAGTTTCTCATGGAGTACCATTGAAGACCTTGCATTCAACTTGTGCCTATTTTTTGGTTCCCCATTAGAGCTTTCGATGCATAATTTTTTAGACCATTCCCAAATAAATCCATAACTGGCCATTTGTACATGGACATGGGGCCATATGAAAATTTTCAATTACATTTCTTTTTGGTGAGTTTCTTATGGAGTACCATTGAAGACCTTACATTCAACTTGTGCCTATTTTTAAGATCCCATTAGAGCTTTCGATGCATATTTTTTTAGACCATTCCCAAATAAATCCATAACTGGCCATTTGTACATGGACATGGGGCCATATGAAAAATTTCAATTACATTTCTTTTTGGTGAGTTTCTTATGGAGTACCATTGAAGACCTTACATTCAACTTGTGCCTATTTTTAAGATCCCATTAGAGCTTTCGATGCATATTTTTTTAGACCATTCCCAAATAAATCCATAACTGGCCATTTGTACATGGACATGGGGCCATATGAAAAATTTCAATTACATTTCTTTTTGGTGAGTTTCTCATGGAGTACCATTGAAGACCTTGCATTCAACTTGTGCCTATTTTTCGGTTCCCCATTACACCTTTCGATGCATATTTTTCTGGACCTTTCCCAAATAAATCCATTACTGGCAATTTGTGCATGAACATGGGGCCACGTGAAAAATTTCAATTACATTTCTTTTTGGTGAGTTTCTCATGGAGTACCATTGAAGACCTTACATTCAACTTGTGCCTATTTTTAAGATCCCATTAGAGCATTCGATGCATAATTTTTTAGACCATTCCCAAATAAATCCATAACTGGCCATTTGTACATGGACATGGGGCCATATGAAAATTTTCAATTACATTTCTTTTTGGTGAGTTTCTTATGGAGTACCATTGAAGACCTTACATTCAACTTGTGCCTATTTTTAAGATCCCATTAGAGCTTTCGATGCATAATTTTTAGACCATTCCCAAATAAGTCCATAACTGGCCATTTGTACATGGACATGGGGCCATATGAAAAATTTCAATTACATTTCTTTTTGGTGAGTTTCTCATGGAGTACCATTGAAGACCTTGCATTCAACTTGTGCCTATTTTTTGGTTCCCCATTAGAGCTTTCGATGCATAATTTTTTAGACCACTCCCAAATAAATCCATAACTGGCCATTTGTACATGGACATGGGGCCATATGAAAAATTTCAATTACATTTCTTTTTGGTGAGTTTCTCATGGAGTACCATTGAAGACCTTGCATTCAACTTGTGCCTATTTTTCGGTTCCCCATTACACCTTTCGATGCATATTTTTTTGGACCTTTCCCAAATAAATCCATTACTGGCCATTTGTGCATGAACATGGGGCCACGTGAAAAATTTCAATTACATTTCTTTTTGGTGAGTTTCTCATGGAGTACCATTGAAGACCTTGCATTCAACTTGTGCCTATTTTTTGGTTCCCCATTAGAGCTTTCGATGCATAATTTTTTAGACCACTCCCAAATAAATCCATAACTGGCCATTTGTACATGGACATGGGGCCATATGAAAAATTTCAATTACATTTCTTTTTGGTGAGTTTCTTATGGAGTACCATTGAAGACCTTACATTCAACTTGTGCCTATTTTTAAGATCCCATTAGAGCTTTCGATGCATAATTTTTAGACCATTCCCAAATAAATCCATAACTGGCCATTTGTACATGGACATGGGGCCATATGAAAATTTTCAATTACATTTCTTTTTGGTGAGTTTCTCATGGAGTACCATTGAAGACCTTGCATTCAACTTGTGCCTATTTTTTGGTTCCCCATTAGAGCATTCGATGCATAATTTTTTAGACCATTCCCAAATAAATCCATAACTGGCCATTTGTACATGGACATGGGGCCATATGAAAAATTTCAATTACATTTCTTTTTGGTGAGTTTCTCATGGAGTACCATTGAGGACCTTGCATTCAACTTGTGCCTATTTTTCGGTTCCCCATTACACCTTTCGATGCATATTTTTCTGGACCTTTCCCAAATAAATCCATTACTGGCAATTTGTGCATGAACATGGGGCCACGTGAAAAATTTCAATTACATTTCTTTTTGGTGAGTTTCTCATGGAGTACCATTGAAGACCTTACATTCAACTTGTGCCTATTTTTAAGATCCCATTAGAGCATTCGATGCATAATTTTTTAGACCATTCCCAAATAAATCCATAACTGGCCATTTGTACATGGACATGGGGCCATATGAAAATTTTCAATTACATTTCTTTTTGGTGAGTTTCTTATGGAGTACCATTGAAGACCTTACATTCAACTTGTGCCTATTTTTAAGATCCCATTAGAGCTTTCGATGCATAATTTTTAGACCATTCCCAAATAAGTCCATAACTGGCCATTTGTACATGGACATGGGGCCATATGAAAAATTTCAATTACATTTCTTTTTGGTGAGTTTCTCATGGAGTACCATTGAAGACCTTGCATTCAACTTGTGCCTATTTTTTGGTTCCCCATTAGAGCTTTCGATGCATAATTTTTTAGACCACTCCCAAATAAATCCATAACTGGCCATTTGTACATGGACATGGGGCCATATGAAAAATTTCAATTACATTTCTTTTTGGTGAGTTTCTCATGGAGTACCATTGAAGACCTTGCATTCAACTTGTGCCTATTTTTCGGTTCCCCATTACACCTTTCGATGCATATTTTTTTGGACCTTTCCCAAATAAATCCATTACTGGCCATTTGTGCATGAACATGGGGCCACGTGAAAAATTTCAATTACATTTCTTTTTGGTGAGTTTCTCATGGAGTACCATTGAAGACCTTGCATTCAACTTGTGCCTATTTTTTGGTTCCCCATTAGAGCTTTCGATGCATAATTTTTTAGACCACTCCCAAATAAATCCATAACTGGCCATTTGTACATGGACATGGGGCCATATGAAAAATTTCAATTACATTTCTTTTTGGTGAGTTTCTTATGGAGTACCATTGAAGACCTTACATTCAACTTGTGCCTATTTTTAAGATCCCATTAGAGCTTTCGATGCATAATTTTTAGACCATTCCCAAATAAATCCATAACTGGCCATTTGTACATGGACATGGGGCCATATGAAAATTTTCAATTACATTTCTTTTTGGTGAGTTTCTCATGGAGTACCATTGAAGACCTTGCATTCAACTTGTGCCTATTTTTTGGTTCCCCATTAGAGCATTCGATGCATAATTTTTTAGACCATTCCCAAATAAATCCATAACTGGCCATTTGTACATGGACATGGGGCCATATGAAAAATTTCAATTACATTTCTTTTTGGTGAGTTTCTCATGGAGTACCATTGAGGACCTTGCATTCAACTTGTGCCTATTTTTCGGTTCCCCATTACACCTTTCGATGCATATTTTTTTGGACCTTTCCCAAATAAATTCATAACTGGCCATTTCTGCATGAACATGGGGCCACGTGAAAAATTTCAATTACATTTCTTTTTGGTGAGTTTCTTATGGAGTACCATTGAACACCTTGCATTCAACTTGTGCCTATTTTTAAGATCCCATTAGAGCTTTCGATGCATATTTTCTTAGACCATTCCCAAATAAATCCATAACTGGCCATTTGTACATGGACATGGGGCCATATGAAAAATTTCAATTACATTTCTTTTTGGTGAGTTTCTCATGGAGTACCATTGAAGACCTTGCATTCAACTTGTGCCTATTTTTCGGTTCCCCATTACACCTTTCGATGCATATTTTTTTGGACCTTTCCCAAATAAATCCATTACTGGCCATTTGTGCATGAACATGGGGCCACGTGAAAAATTTCAATTACATTTCTTTTTGGTGAGTTTCTCATGGAGTACCATTGAAGACCTTGCATTCAACTTGTGCCTATTTTTTGGTTCCCCATTAGAGCTTTCAATGCATAATTTTTTAGACCACTCCCAAATAAATCCATAACTGGCCATTTGTACATGGACATGGGGCCATATGAAAAATTTCAATTACATTTCTTTTTGGTGAGTTTCTTATGGAGTACCATTGAAGACCTTACATTCAACTTGTGCCTATTTTTAAGATCCCATTAGAGCTTTCGATGCATAATTTTTTAGACCATTCCCAAATAAGTCCATAACTGGCCATTTGTACATGGACATGGGGCCATATGAAAAATTTCAATTACATTTCTTTTTGGTGAGTTTCTCATGGAGTACCATTGAAGACCTTGCATTCAACTTGTGCCTATTTTTTGGTTCCCCATTAGAGCTTTCGATGCATAATTTTTTAGACCACTCCCAAATAAATCCATAACTGGCCATTTGTACATGGACATGGGGCCATATGAAAAATTTCAATTACATTTCTTTTTGGTGAGTTTCTTATGGAGTACCATTGAAGACCTTACATTCAACTTGTGCCTATTTTTAAGATCCCATTAGAGCTTTCGATGCATATTTTTTTAGACCATTCCCAAATAAATCCATAACTGGCCATTTGTACATGGACATGGGGCCATATGAAAAATTTCAATTACATTTCTTTTTGGTGAGTTTCTCATGGAGTACCATTGAAGACCTTGCATTCAACTTGTGCCTATTTTTCGGTTCCCCATTACACCTTTCGATGCATATTTTTTTGGACCTTTCCCAAATAAATCCATTACTGGCCATTTGTGCATGAACATGGGGCCACGTGAAAAATTTCAATTACATTTCTTTTTGGTGAGTTTCTCATGGAGTACCATTGAAGACCTTGCATTCAACTTGTGCCTATTTTTTGGTTCCCCATTAGAGCTTTCGATGCATAATTTTTTAGACCACTCCCAAATAAATCCATAACTGGCCATTTGTACATGGACATGGGGCCATATGAAAAATTTCAATTACATTTCTTTTTGGTGAGTTTCTTATGGAGTACCATTGAAGACCTTACATTCAACTTGTGCCTATTTTTAAGATCCCATTAGAGCTTTCGATGCATAATTTTTAGACCATTCCCAAATAAATCCATAACTGGCCATTTGTACATGGACATGGGGCCATATGAAAATTTTCAATTACATTTCTTTTTGGTGAGTTTCTTATGGAGTACCATTGAAGACCTTACATTCAACTTGTGCCTATTTTTAAGATCCCATTAGAGCTTTCGATGCATATTTTTTTAGACCATTCCCAAATAAATCCATAACTGGCCATTTGTACATGGACATGGGGCCATATGAAAAATTTCAATTACATTTCTTTTTGGTGAGTTTCTTATGGAGTACCATTGAAGACCTTACATTCAACTTGTGCCTATTTTTAAGATCCCATTAGAGCTTTCGATGCATATTTTTTTAGACCATTCCCAAATAAATCCATAACTGGCCATTTGTACATGGACATGGGGCCATATGAAAAATTTCAATTACATTTCTTTTTGGTGAGTTTCTTATGGAGTACCATTGAAGACCTTACATTCAACTTGTGCCTATTTTTAAGATCCCATTAGAGCTTTCGATGCATATTTTTTTAGACCATTCCCAAATAAATCCATAACTGGCCATTTGTACATGGACATGGGGCCATATGAAAAATTTCAATTACATTTCTTTTTGGTGAGTTTCTTATGGAGTACCATTGAAGACCTTACATTCAACTTGTGCCTATTTTTAAGATCCCATTAGAGCTTTCGATGCATATTTTTTTAGACCATTCCCAAATAAGTCCATAACTGGCCATTTGTACATGGACATGGGGCCATATGAAAAATTTCAATTACATTTCTTTTTGGTGAGTTTCTCATGGAGTACCATTGAAGACCTTGCATTCAACTTGTGCCTATTTTTAAGATCCCATTAGAGCTTTCGATGCATATTTTTTTAGACCATTCCCAAATAAATCCATAACTGGCCATTTGTACATGGACATGGGGCCATATGAAAAATTTCAATTACATTTCTTTTTGGTGAGTTTCTCATGGAGTACCATTGAAGACCTTGCATTCAACTTGTGCCTATTTTTCGGTTCCCCATTACACCTTTCGATGCATATTTTTTTGGACCTTTCCCAAATAAATCCATTACTGGCCATTTGTGCATGAACATGGGGCCACGTGAAAAATTTCAATTACATTTCTTTTTGGTGAGTTTCTCATGGAGTACCATTGAAGACCTTGCATTCAACTTGTGCCTATTTTTTGGTTCCCCATTAGAGCTTTCGATGCATAATTTTTTAGACCACTCCCAAATAAATCCATAACTGGCCATTTGTACATGGACATGGGGCCATATGAAAAATTTCAATTACATTTCTTTTTGGTGAGTTTCTTATGGAGTACCATTGAAGACCTTACATTCAACTTGTGCCTATTTTTAAGATCCCATTAGAGCTTTCGATGCATAATTTTTAGACCATTCCCAAATAAATCCATAACTGGCCATTTGTACATGGACATGGGGCCATATGAAAATTTTCAATTACATTTCTTTTTGGTGAGTTTCTTATGGAGTACCATTGAAGACCTTACATTCAACTTGTGCCTATTTTTAAGATCCCATTAGAGCTTTCGATGCATATTTTTTTAGACCATTCCCAAATAAATCCATAACTGGCCATTTGTACATGGACATGGGGCCATATGAAAAATTTCAATTACATTTCTTTTTGGTGAGTTTCTTATGGAGTACCATTGAAGACCTTACATTCAACTTGTGCCTATTTTTAAGATCCCATTAGAGCTTTCGATGCATATTTTTTTAGACCATTCCCAAATAAATCCATAACTGGCCATTTGTACATGGACATGGGGCCATATGAAAAATTTCAATTACATTTCTTTTTGGTGAGTTTCTTATGGAGTACCATTGAAGACCTTACATTCAACTTGTGCCTATTTTTAAGATCCCATTAGAGCTTTCGATGCATATTTTTTTAGACCATTCCCAAATAAGTCCATAACTGGCCATTTGTACATGGACATGGGGCCATATGAAAAATTTCAATTACATTTCTTTTTGGTGAGTTTCTCATGGAGTACCATTGAAGACCTTGCATTCAACTTGTGCCTATTTTTAAGATCCCATTAGAGCTTTCGATGCATATTTTTTTAGACCATTCCCAAATAAATCCATAACTGGCCATTTGTACATGGACATGGGGCCATATGAAAAATTTCAATTACATTTCTTTTTGGTGAGTTTCTCATGGAGTACCATTGAAGACCTTGCATTCAACTTGTGCCTATTTTTCGGTTCCCCATTACACCTTTCGATGCATATTTTTTTGGACCTTTCCCAAATAAATCCATTACTGGCCATTTGTGCATGAACATGGGGCCACGTGAAAAATTTCAATTACATTTCTTTTTGGTGAGTTTCTCATGGAGTACCATTGAAGACCTTGCATTCAACTTGTGCCTATTTTTTGGTTCCCCATTAGAGCTTTCGATGCATAATTTTTTAGACCACTCCCAAATAAATCCATAACTGGCCATTTGTACATGGACATGGGGCCATATGAAAAATTTCAATTACATTTCTTTTTGGTGAGTTTCTTATGGAGTACCATTGAAGACCTTACATTCAACTTGTGCCTATTTTTAAGATCCCATTAGAGCTTTCGATGCATAATTTTTAGACCATTCCCAAATAAATCCATAACTGGCCATTTGTACATGGACATGGGGCCATATGAAAATTTTCAATTACATTTCTTTTTGGTGAGTTTCTTATGGAGTACCATTGAAGACCTTACATTCAACTTGTGCCTATTTTTAAGATCCCATTAGAGCTTTCGATGCATATTTTTTTAGACCATTCCCAAATAAATCCATAACTGGCCATTTGTACATGGACATGGGGCCATATGAAAAATTTCAATTACATTTCTTTTTGGTGAGTTTCTTATGGAGTACCATTGAAGACCTTACATTCAACTTGTGCCTATTTTTAAGATCCCATTAGAGCTTTCGATGCATATTTTTTTAGACCATTCCCAAATAAATCCATAACTGGCCATTTGTACATGGACATGGGGCCATATGAAAAATTTCAATTACATTTCTTTTTGGTGAGTTTCTTATGGAGTACCATTGAAGACCTTACATTCAACTTGTGCCTATTTTTAAGATCCCATTAGAGCTTTCGATGCATATTTTTTTAGACCATTCCCAAATAAATCCATAACTGGCCATTTGTACATGGACATGGGGCCATATGAAAAATTTCAATTACATTTCTTTTTGGTGAGTTTCTTATGGAGTACCATTGAAGACCTTACATTCAACTTGTGCCTATTTTTAAGATCCCATTAGAGCTTTCGATGCATATTTTTTTAGACCATTCCCAAATAAGTCCATAACTGGCCATTTGTACATGGACATGGGGCCATATGAAAAATTTCAATTACATTTCTTTTTGGTGAGTTTCTCATGGAGTACCATTGAAGACCTTGCATTCAACTTGTGCCTATTTTTAAGATCCCATTAGAGCTTTCGATGCATATTTTTTTAGACCATTCCCAAATAAATCCATAACTGGCCATTTGTACATGGACATGGGGCCATATGAAAAATTTCAATTACATTTCTTTTTGGTGAGTTTCTCATGGAGTACCATTGAAGACCTTGCATTCAACTTGTGCCTATTTTTCGGTTCCCCATTACACCTTTCGATGCATATTTTTTTGGACCTTTCCCAAATAAATCCATTACTGGCCATTTGTGCATGAACATGGGGCCACGTGAAAAATTTCAATTACATTTCTTTTTGGTGAGTTTCTCATGGAGTACCATTGAAGACCTTGCATTCAACTTGTGCCTATTTTTTGGTTCCCCATTAGAGCTTTCGATGCATAATTTTTTAGACCACTCCCAAATAAATCCATAACTGGCCATTTGTACATGGACATGGGGCCATATGAAAAATTTCAATTACATTTCTTTTTGGTGAGTTTCTTATGGAGTACCATTGAAGACCTTACATTCAACTTGTGCCTATTTTTAAGATCCCATTAGAGCTTTCGATGCATAATTTTTAGACCATTCCCAAATAAATCCATAACTGGCCATTTGTACATGGACATGGGGCCATATGAAAATTTTCAATTACATTTCTTTTTGGTGAGTTTCTTATGGAGTACCATTGAAGACCTTACATTCAACTTGTGCCTATTTTTAAGATCCCATTAGAGCTTTCGATGCATATTTTTTTAGACCATTCCCAAATAAATCCATAACTGGCCATTTGTACATGGACATGGGGCCATATGAAAAATTTCAATTACATTTCTTTTTGGTGAGTTTCTTATGGAGTACCATTGAAGACCTTACATTCAACTTGTGCCTATTTTTAAGATCCCATTAGAGCTTTCGATGCATATTTTTTTAGACCATTCCCAAATAAATCCATAACTGGCCATTTGTACATGGACATGGGGCCATATGAAAAATTTCAATTACATTTCTTTTTGGTGAGTTTCTTATGGAGTACCATTGAAGACCTTACATTCAACTTGTGCCTATTTTTAAGATCCCATTAGAGCTTTCGATGCATATTTTTTTAGACCATTCCCAAATAAGTCCATAACTGGCCATTTGTACATGGACATGGGGCCATATGAAAAATTTCAATTACATTTCTTTTTGGTGAGTTTCTCATGGAGTACCATTGAAGACCTTGCATTCAACTTGTGCCTATTTTTAAGATCCCATTAGAGCTTTCGATGCATATTTTTTTAGACCATTCCCAAATAAATCCATAACTGGCCATTTGTACATGGACATGGGGCCATATGAAAAATTTCAATTACATTTCTTTTTGGTGAGTTTCTCATGGAGTACCATTGAAGACCTTGCATTCAACTTGTGCCTATTTTTCGGGTCCCATTACACCTTTCGATGCATATTTTTTTGGACCTTTCCCAAATAAATCCATTACTGGCCATTTGTGCATGAACATGGGGCCACGTGAAAAATTTCAATTACATTTCTTTTTGGTGAGTTTCTCATGGAGTACCATTGAAGACCTTGCATTCAACTTGTGCCTATTTTTTGGTTCCCCATTAGAGCTTTCGATGCATAATTTTTTAGACCACTCCCAAATAAATCCATAACTGGCCATTTGTACATGGACATGGGGCCATATGAAAAATTTCAATTACATTTCTTTTTGGTGAGTTTCTTATGGAGTACCATTGAAGACCTTACATTCAACTTGTGCCTATTTTTAAGATCCCATTAGAGCTTTCGATGCATAATTTTTAGACCATTCCCAAATAAATCCATAACTGGCCATTTGTACATGGACATGGGGCCATATGAAAATTTTCAATTACATTTCTTTTTGGTGAGTTTCTTATGGAGTACCATTGAAGACCTTACATTCAACTTGTGCCTATTTTTAAGATCCCATTAGAGCTTTCGATGCATATTTTTTTAGACCATTCCCAAATAAATCCATAACTGGCCATTTGTACATGGACATGGGGCCATATGAAAAATTTCAATTACATTTCTTTTTGGTGAGTTTCTTATGGAGTACCATTGAAGACCTTACATTCAACTTGTGCCTATTTTTAAGATCCCATTAGAGCTTTCGATGCATATTTTTTTAGACCATTCCCAAATAAATCCATAACTGGCCATTTGTACATGGACATGGGGCCATATGAAAAATTTCAATTACATTTCTTTTTGGTGAGTTTCTTATGGAGTACCATTGAAGACCTTACATTCAACTTGTGCCTATTTTTAAGATCCCATTAGAGCTTTCGATGCATATTTTTTTAGACCATTCCCAAATAAGTCCATAACTGGCCATTTGTACATGGACATGGGGCCATATGAAAAATTTCAATTACATTTCTTTTTGGTGAGTTTCTCATGGAGTACCATTGAAGACCTTGCATTCAACTTGTGCCTATTTTTAAGATCCCATTAGAGCTTTCGATGCATATTTTTTTAGACCATTCCCAAATAAATCCATAACTGGCCATTTGTACATGGACATGGGGCCATATGAAAAATTTCAATTACATTTCTTTTTGGTGAGTTTCTCATGGAGTACCATTGAAGACCTTGCATTCAACTTGTGCCTATTTTTCGGTTCCCCATTACACCTTTCGATGCATATTTTTTTGGACCTTTCCCAAATAAATCCATTACTGGCCATTTGTGCATGAACATGGGGCCACGTGAAAAATTTCAATTACATTTCTTTTTGGTGAGTTTCTCATGGAGTACCATTGAAGACCTTGCATTCAACTTGTGCCTATTTTTTGGTTCCCCATTAGAGCTTTCGATGCATAATTTTTTAGACCACTCCCAAATAAATCCATAACTGGCCATTTGTACATGGACATGGGGCCATATGAAAAATTTCAATTACATTTCTTTTTGGTGAGTTTCTTATGGAGTACCATTGAAGACCTTACATTCAACTTGTGCCTATTTTTAAGATCCCATTAGAGCTTTCGATGCATAATTTTTAGACCATTCCCAAATAAATCCATAACTGGCCATTTGTACATGGACATGGGGCCATATGAAAATTTTCAATTACATTTCTTTTTGGTGAGTTTCTTATGGAGTACCATTGAAGACCTTACATTCAACTTGTGCCTATTTTTAAGATCCCATTAGAGCTTTCGATGCATATTTTTTTAGACCATTCCCAAATAAATCCATAACTGGCCATTTGTACATGGACATGGGGCCATATGAAAAATTTCAATTACATTTCTTTTTGGTGAGTTTCTTATGGAGTACCATTGAAGACCTTACATTCAACTTGTGCCTATTTTTAAGATCCCATTAGAGCTTTCGATGCATATTTTTTTAGACCATTCCCAAATAAATCCATAACTGGCCATTTGTACATGGACATGGGGCCATATGAAAAATTTCAATTACATTTCTTTTTGGTGAGTTTCTTATGGAGTACCATTGAAGACCTTACATTCAACTTGTGCCTATTTTTAAGATCCCATTAGAGCTTTCGATGCATATTTTTTTAGACCATTCCCAAATAAGTCCATAACTGGCCATTTGTACATGGACATGGGGCCATATGAAAAATTTCAATTACATTTCTTTTTGGTGAGTTTCTCATGGAGTACCATTGAAGACCTTGCATTCAACTTGTGCCTATTTTTAAGATCCCATTAGAGCTTTCGATGCATATTTTTTTAGACCATTCCCAAATAAATCCATAACTGGCCATTTGTACATGGACATGGGGCCATATGAAAAATTTCAATTACATTTCTTTTTGGTGAGTTTCTCATGGAGTACCATTGAAGACCTTGCATTCAACTTGTGCCTATTTTTCGGTTCCCCATTACACCTTTCGATGCATATTTTTTTGGACCTTTCCCAAATAAATCCATTACTGGCCATTTGTGCATGAACATGGGGCCACGTGAAAAATTTCAATTACATTTCTTTTTGGTGAGTTTCTCATGGAGTACCATTGAAGACCTTGCATTCAACTTGTGCCTATTTTTTGGTTCCCCATTAGAGCTTTCGATGCATAATTTTTTAGACCACTCCCAAATAAATCCATAACTGGCCATTTGTACATGGACATGGGGCCATATGAAAAATTTCAATTACATTTCTTTTTGGTGAGTTTCTTATGGAGTACCATTGAAGACCTTACATTCAACTTGTGCCTATTTTTAAGATCCCATTAGAGCTTTCGATGCATAATTTTTAGACCATTCCCAAATAAATCCATAACTGGCCATTTGTACATGGACATGGGGCCATATGAAAATTTTCAATTACATTTCTTTTTGGTGAGTTTCTTATGGAGTACCATTGAAGACCTTACATTCAACTTGTGCCTATTTTTAAGATCCCATTAGAGCTTTCGATGCATATTTTTTTAGACCATTCCCAAATAAATCCATAACTGGCCATTTGTACATGGACATGGGGCCATATGAAAAATTTCAATTACATTTCTTTTTGGTGAGTTTCTTATGGAGTACCATTGAAGACCTTACATTCAACTTGTGCCTATTTTTAAGATCCCATTAGAGCTTTCGATGCATATTTTTTTAGACCATTCCCAAATAAATCCATAACTGGCCATTTGTACATGGACATGGGGCCATATGAAAAATTTCAATTACATTTCTTTTTGGTGAGTTTCTTATGGAGTACCATTGAAGACCTTGCATTCAACTTGTGCCTATTTTTAAGATCCCATTAGAGCTTTCGATGCATATTTTTTTAGACCATTCCCAAATAAATCCATAACTGGCCATTTGTACATGGACATGGGGCCATATGAAAAATTTCAATTACATTTCTTTTTGGTGAGTTTCTCATGGAGTACCATTGAAGACCTTGCATTCAACTTGTGCCTATTTTTCGGTTCCCCATTACACCTTTCGATGCATATTTTTTTGGACCTTTCCCAAATAAATCCATTACTGGCCATTTGTGCATGAACATGGGGCCACGTGAAAAATTTCAATTACATTTCTTTTTGGTGAGTTTCTCATGGAGTACCATTGAAGACCTTGCATTCAACTTGTGCCTATTTTTTGGTTCCCCATTAGAGCATTCGATGCATAATTTTTTAGACCATTCCCAAATAAATCCATAACTGGCCATTTGTACATGGACATGGGGCCATATGAAAAATTTCAATTACATTTCTTTTTGGTGAGTTTCTCATGGAGTACCATTGAGGACCTTGCATTCAACTTATGCCTATTTTTCGGTTCCCCATTACACCTTTCGATGCATATATTTTTGGACCTTTCCCAAATAAATCCATAACTGGCATTTTCTGCATGAACATGGGGCCACGTGAAAAATTTCAATTACATTTCTTTTTGGTGAGTTTCTTATGGAGTACCATTGAACACCTTGCATTCAACTTGTGCCTATTTTTAAGATCCCATTAGAGCTTTCGATGCATATTTTTTTAGACCATTCCCAAATAAATCCATAACTGGCCATTTGTACATGGACATGGGGCCATATGAAAAATTTCAATTACATTTCTTTTTGGTGAGTTTCTCATGGAGTACCATTGAAGACCTTGCATTCAACTTGTGCCTATTTTTCGGTTCCCCATTACACCTTTCGATGCATATTTTTTTGGACCTTTCCCAAATAAATCCATTACTGGCCATTTGTGCATGAACATGGGGCCACGTGAAAAATTTCAATTACATTTCTTTTTGGTGAGTTTCTCATGGAGTACCATTGAAGACCGTGCATTCAACTTGTGCCTATTTTTAAGATCCCATTAGAGCTTTCGATGCATATTTTTTTAGACCATTCCCAAATAAATCCATAACTGGCCATTTGTGCATGAACATGGGGCCACGTGAAAAATTTCAATTACATTTCTTTTTGGTGAGTTTCTCATGGAGTACCATTGAAGACCTTGCATTCAACTTGTGCCTATTTTTTGGTTCCCCATTAGAGCTTTCGATGCATAATTTTTTAGACCACTCCCAAATAAATCCATAACTGGCCATTTGTACATGGACATGGGGCCATATGAAAAATTTCAATTACATTTCTTTTTGGTGAGTTTCTTATGGAGTACCATTGAAGACCTTACATTCAACTTGTGCCTATTTTTAAGATCCCATTAGAGCTTTCGATGCATAATTTTTAGACCATTCCCAAATAAATCCATAACTGGCCATTTGTACATGGACATGGGGCCATATGAAAATTTTCAATTACATTTCTTTTTGGTGAGTTTCTTATGGAGTACCATTGAAGACCTTACATTCAACTTGTGCCTATTTTTAAGATCCCATTAGAGCTTTCGATGCATATTTTTTTAGACCATTCCCAAATAAATCCATAACTGGCCATTTGTACATGGACATGGGGCCATATGAAAAATTTCAATTACATTTCTTTTTGGTGAGTTTCTTATGGAGTACCATTGAAGACCTTACATTCAACTTGTGCCTATTTTTAAGATCCCATTAGAGCTTTCGATGCATATTTTTTTAGACCATTCCCAAATAAATCCATAACTGGCCATTTGTACATGGACATGGGGCCATATGAAAAATTTCAATTACATTTCTTTTTGGTGAGTTTCTTATGGAGTACCATTGAAGACCTTACATTCAACTTGTGCCTATTTTTAAGATCCCATTAGAGCTTTCGATGCATATTTTTTTAGACCATTCCCAAATAAGTCCATAACTGGCCATTTGTACATGGACATGGGGCCATATGAAAAATTTCAATTACATTTCTTTTTGGTGAGTTTCTCATGGAGTACCATTGAAGACCTTGCATTCAACTTGTGCCTATTTTTAAGATCCCATTAGAGCTTTCGATGCATATTTTTTTAGACCATTCCCAAATAAATCCATAACTGGCCATTTGTACATGGACATGGGGCCATATGAAAAATTTCAATTACATTTCTTTTTGGTGAGTTTCTCATGGAGTACCATTGAAGACCTTGCATTCAACTTGTGCCTATTTTTCGGTTCCCCATTACACCTTTCGATGCATATTTTTTTGGACCTTTCCCAAATAAATCCATTACTGGCCATTTGTGCATGAACATGGGGCCACGTGAAAAATTTCAATTACATTTCTTTTTGGTGAGTTTCTCATGGAGTACCATTGAAGACCTTGCATTCAACTTGTGCCTATTTTTTGGTTCCCCATTAGAGCTTTCGATGCATAATTTTTTAGACCACTCCCAAATAAATCCATAACTGGCCATTTGTACATGGACATGGGGCCATATGAAAAATTTCAATTACATTTCTTTTTGGTGAGTTTCTTATGGAGTACCATTGAAGACCTTACATTCAACTTGTGCCTATTTTTAAGATCCCATTAGAGCTTTCGATGCATAATTTTTAGACCATTCCCAAATAAATCCATAACTGGCCATTTGTACATGGACATGGGGCCATATGAAAATTTTCAATTACATTTCTTTTTGGTGAGTTTCTTATGGAGTACCATTGAAGACCTTACATTCAACTTGTGCCTATTTTTAAGATCCCATTAGAGCTTTCGATGCATATTTTTTTAGACCATTCCCAAATAAATCCATAACTGGCCATTTGTACATGGACATGGGGCCATATGAAAAATTTCAATTACATTTCTTTTTGGTGAGTTTCTTATGGAGTACCATTGAAGACCTTACATTCAACTTGTGCCTATTTTTAAGATCCCATTAGAGCTTTCGATGCATATTTTTTTAGACCATTCCCAAATAAATCCATAACTGGCCATTTGTACATGGACATGGGGCCATATGAAAAATTTCAATTACATTTCTTTTTGGTGAGTTTCTTATGGAGTACCATTGAAGACCTTGCATTCAACTTGTGCCTATTTTTAAGATCCCATTAGAGCTTTCGATGCATATTTTTTTAGACCATTCCCAAATAAATCCATAACTGGCCATTTGTACATGGACATGGGGCCATATGAAAAATTTCAATTACATTTCTTTTTGGTGAGTTTCTCATGGAGTACCATTGAAGACCTTGCATTCAACTTGTGCCTATTTTTCGGTTCCCCATTACACCTTTCGATGCATATTTTTTTGGACCTTTCCCAAATAAATCCATTACTGGCCATTTGTGCATGAACATGGGGCCACGTGAAAAATTTCAATTACATTTCTTTTTGGTGAGTTTCTCATGGAGTACCATTGAAGACCTTGCATTCAACTTGTGCCTATTTTTTGGTTCCCCATTAGAGCATTCGATGCATAATTTTTTAGACCATTCCCAAATAAATCCATAACTGGCCATTTGTACATGGACATGGGGCCATATGAAAAATTTCAACTACATTTCTTTTTGGTGAGTTTCTCATGGAGTACCATTGAGGACCTTGCATTCAACTTATGCCTATTTTTCGGTTCCCCATTACACCTTTCGATGCATATATTTTTGGACCTTTCCCAAATAAATCCATAACTGGCCATTTCTGCATGAACATGGGGCCACGTGAAAAATTTCAATTACATTTCTTTTTGGTGAGTTTCTTATGGAGTACCATTGAACACCTTGCATTCAACTTGTGCCTATTTTTAAGATCCCATTAGAGCTTTCGATGCATATTTTTTTAGACCATTCCCAAATAAATCCATAACTGGCCATTTGTACATGGACATGGGGCCATATGAAAAATTTCAATTACATTTCTTTTTGGTGAGTTTCTTATGGAGTACCATTGAAGACCTTGCATTCAACTTGTGCCTATTTTTCGGTTCCCCATTACACCTTTCGATGCATATTTTTTTGGACCTTTCCCAAATAAATCCATTACTGGCCATTTGTGCATGAACATGGGGCCACGTGAAAAATTTCAATTACATTTCTTTTTGGTGAGTTTCTCATAGAGTACCATTGAAGACCGTGCATTCAACTTGTGCCTATTTTTAAGATCCCATTAGAGCTTTCGATGCATATTTTTTTAGACCATTCCCAAATAAATCCATAACTGGCCATTTGTGCATGAACATGGGGCCACGTGAAAAATTTCAATTACATTTCTTTTTGGTGAGTTTCTCATGGAGTACCATTGAAGACCTTGCATTCAACTTGTGCCTATTTTTTGGTTCCCCATTAGAGCTTTCGATGCATAATTTTTTAGACCACTCCCAAATAAATCCATAACTGGCCATTTGTACATGGACATGGGGCCATATGAAAATTTTCAATTACATTTCTTTTTGGTGAGTTTCTTATGGAGTACCATTGAAGACCTTACATTCAACTTGTGCCTATTTTTAAGATCCCATTAGAGCTTTCGATGCATATTTTTTTAGACCATTCCCAAATAAATCCATAACTGGCCATTTGTACATGGACATGGGGCCATATGAAAAATTTCAATTACATTTCTTTTTGGTGAGTTTCTTATGGAGTACCATTGAAGACCTTACATTCAACTTGTGCCTATTTTTAAGATCCCATTAGAGCTTTCGATGCATATTTTTTTAGACCATTCCCAAATAAATCCATAACTGGCCATTTGTACATGGACATGGGGCCATATGAAAAATTTCAATTACATTTCTTTTTGGTGAGTTTCTTATGGAGTACCATTGAAGACCTTGCATTCAACTTGTGCCTATTTTTAAGATCCCATTAGAGCTTTCGATGCATATTTTTTTAGACCATTCCCAAATAAATCCATAACTGGCCATTTGTACATGGACATGGGGCCATATGAAAAATTTCAATTACATTTCTTTTTGGTGAGTTTCTCATGGAGTACCATTGAAGACCTTGCATTCAACTTGTGCCTATTTTTCGGTTCCCCATTACACCTTTCGATGCATATTTTTTTGGACCTTTCCCAAATAAATCCATTACTGGCCATTTGTGCATGAACATGGGGCCATATGAAAAATTTCAATTACATTTCTTTTTGGTGAGTTTCTCATGGAGTACCATTGAAGACCTTGCATTCAACTTGTGCCTATTTTTTGGTTCCCCATTAGAGCATTCGATGCATAATTTTTTAGACCATTCCCAAATAAATCCATAACTGGCCATTTGTACATGGACATGGGGCCATATGAAAAATTTCAATTACATTTCTTTTTGGTGAGTTTCTCATGGAGTACCATTGAGGACCTTGCATTCAACTTATGCCTATTTTTCGGTTCCGCATTACACCTTTCGATGCATATTTTTTTGGACCTTTCCCAAATAAATCCATAACTGGCCATTTCTGCATGAACATGGGGCCACGTGAAAAATTTCAATTACATTTCTTTTTGGTGAGTTTCTCATGGAGTACCATTGAACACCTTGCATTCAACTTGTGCCTATTTTTAAGATCCCATTAGAGCTTTCGATGCATATTTTTTTAGACCATTCCCAAATAAATCCATAACTGGCCATTTGTACATGGACATGGGGCCATATGAAAAATTTCAATTACATTTCTTTTTGGTGAGTTTCTCATGGAGTACCATTGAAGACCTTGCATTCAACTTGTGCCTATTTTTCGGTTCCCCATTACACCTTTCGATGCATATTTTTTGGACCTTTCCCAAATAAATCCATTACTGGCCATTTGTACATGAACATGGGGCCACGTGAAAAATTTCAATTACATTTCTTTTTGGTGAGTTTCTCATGGAGTACCATTGAAGACCTTGCATTCAACTTGTGCCTATTTTTTGCTTCCCCATTAGAGCTTTCGATGCATAATTTTTTAGACCACTCCCAAATAAATCCATAACTGGCCATTTGTACATGGACATGGGGCCATATGAAAATTTTCAATTACATTTCTTTTTGGTGAGTTTCTTATGGAGTACCATTGAAGACCTTACATTCAACTTGTGCCTATTTTTAAGATCCCATTAGAGCTTTCGATGCATAATTTTTTAGACCATTCCCAAATAAGTCCATAACTGGCCATTTGTACATGGACATGGGGCCATATGAAAAATTTCAATTACATTTCTTTTTGGTGAGTTTCTCATGGAGTACCATTGAAGACCTTGCATTCAACTTGTGCCTATTTTTTGGTTCCCCATTAGAGCTTACGATGCATAATTTTTTAGACCACTCCCAAATAAATCCATAACTGGCCATTTGTACATGGACATGGGGCCATATGAAAAATTTCAATTACATTTCTTTTTGGTGAGTTTCTTATGGAGTACCATTGAAGACCTTACATTCAACTTGTGCCTATTTTTAAGATCCCATTAGAGCTTTCGATGCATAATTTTTTAGACCACTCCCAAATAAATCCATAACTGGCCATTTGTACATGGACATGGGGCCATATGAAAAATTTCAATTACATTTCTTTTTGGTGAGTTTCTTATGGAGTACCATTGAAGACCTTACATTCAACTTGTGCCTATTTTTAAGATCCCATTAGAGCTTTCGATGCATATTTTTTTAGACCATTCCCAAATAAATCCATAACTGGCCATTTGTACATGGACATGGGGCCATATGAAAAATTTCAATTACATTTCTTTTTGGTGAGTTTCTTATGGAGTACCATTGAAGACCTTACATTCAACTTGTGCCTATTTTTAAGATCCCATTAGAGCTTTCGATGCATAATTTTTTAGACCATTCCCAAATAAGTCCATAACTGGCCATTTGTACATGGACATGGGGCCATATGAAAAATTTCAATTACATTTCTTTTTGGTGAGTTTCTCATGGAGTACCATTGAAGACCTTGCATTCAACTTGTGCCTATTTTTAAGATCCCATTAGAGCTTTCGATGCATATTTTTTTAGACCATTCCCAAATAAATCCATAACTGGCCATTTGTACATGGACATGGGGCCATATGAAAAATTTCAATTACATTTCTTTTTGGTGAGTTTCTCATGGAGTACCATTGAAGACCTTGCATTCAACTTGTGCCTATTTTTCGGTTCCCCATTACACCTTTCGATGCATATTTTTTTGGACCTTTCCCAAATAAATCCATTACTGGCCATTTGTGCATGAACATGGGGCCACGTGAAAAATTTCAATTACATTTCTTTTTGGTGAGTTTCTCATGGAGTACCATTGAAGACCTTGCATTCAACTTGTGCCTATTTTTTGGTTCCCCATTAGAGCTTTCGATGCATAATTTTTTAGACCACTCCCAAATAAATCCATAACTGGCCATTTGTACATGGACATGGGGCCATATGAAAATTTTCAATTACATTTCTTTTTGGTGAGTTTCTTATGGAGTACCATTGAAGACCTTACATTCAACTTGTGCCTATTTTTAAGATCCCATTAGAGCTTTCGATGCATATTTTTTTAGACCATTCCCAAATAAATCCATAACTGGCCATTTGTACATGGACATGGGGCCATATGAAAAATTTCAATTACATTTCTTTTTGGTGAGTTTCTCATGGAGTACCATTGAGGACCTTGCATTCAACTTATGCCTATTTTTCGGTTCCCCATTACACCTTTCGATGCATATTTTTCTGGACCTTTCCCAAATAAATCCATAACTGGCCATTTCTGCATGAACATGGGGCCACGTGAAAAATTTCAATTACATTTCTTTTTGGTGAGTTTCTTATGGAGTACCATTGAACACCTTGCATTCAACTTGTGCCTATTTTTAAGATCCCATTAGAGCTTTCGATGCATATTTTTTTAGACCATTCCCAAATAAATCCATAACTGGCCATTTGTACATGGACATGGGGCCATATGAAAAATTTCAATTACATTTCTTTTTGGTGAGTTTCTCATGGAGTACCATTGAAGACCTTGCATTCAACTTGTGCCTATTTTTCGGTTCCCCATTACACCTTTCGATGCATATTTTTTTGGACCTTTCCCAAATAAATCCATTACTGGCCATTTGTGCATGAACATGGGGCCACGTGAAAAATTTCAATTACATTTCTTTTTGGTGAGTTTCTCATGGAGTACCATTGAAGACCTTGCATTCAACTTGTGCCTATTTTTTGGTTCCCCATTAGAGCTTTCGATGCATAATTTTTTAGACCACTCCCAAATAAATCCATAACTGGCCATTTGTACATGGACATGGGGCCATATGAAAAATTTCAATTACATTTCTTTTTGGTGAGTTTCTTATGGAGTACCATTGAAGACCTTACATTCAACTTGTGCCTATTTTTAAGATCCCATTAGAGCTTTCGATGCATATTTTTTTAGACCATTCCCAAATAAATCCATAACTGGCCATTTGTACATGGACATGGGGCCATATGAAAAATTTCAATTACATTTCTTTTTGGTGAGTTTCTTATGGAGTACCATTGAAGACCTTACATTCAACTTGTGCCTATTTTTAAGATCCCATTAGAGCTTTCGATGCATATTTTTTTAGACCATTCCCAAATAAATCCATAACTGGCCATTTGTACATGGACATGGGGCCATATGAAAAATTTCAATTACATTTCTTTTTGGTGAGTTTCTTATGGAGTACCATTGAAGACCTTGCATTCAACTTGTGCCTATTTTTAAGATCCCATTAGAGCTTTCGATGCATATTTTTTTAGACCATTCCCAAATAAATCCATAACTGGCCATTTGTACATGGACATGGGGCCATATGAAAAATTTCAATTACATTTCTTTTTGGTGAGTTTCTCATGGAGTACCATTGAAGACCTTGCATTCAACTTGTGCCTATTTTTTGGTTCCCCATTAGAGCATTCGATGCATAATTTTTTAGACCATTCCCAAATAAATCCATAACTGGCCATTTGTACATGGACATGGGGCCATATGAAAAATTTCAATTACATTTCTTTTTGGTGAGTTTCTCATGGAGTACCATTGAGGACCTTGCATTCAACTTATGCCTATTTTTCGGTTCCGCATTACACCTTTCGATGCATATTTTTTTGGACCTTTCCCAAATAAATCCATAACTGGCCATTTCTGCATGAACATGGGGCCACGTGAAAAATTTCAATTACATTTCTTTTTGGTGAGTTTCTCATGGAGTACCATTGAACACCTTGCATTCAACTTGTGCCTATTTTTAAGATCCCATTAGAGCTTTCGATGCATATTTTTTTAGACCATTCCCAAATAAATCCATAACTGGCCATTTGTACATGGACATGGGGCCATATGAAAAATTTCAATTACATTTCTTTTTGGTGAGTTTCTCATGGAGTACCATTGAAGACCTTGCATTCAACTTGTGCCTATTTTTAAGATCCCATTAGAGCTTTCGATGCATATTTTTTTAGACCATTCCCAAATAAATCCATAACTGGCCATTTGTACATGGACATGGGGCCATATGAAAAATTTCAATTACATTTCTTTTTGGTGAGTTTCTCATGGAGTACCATTGAAGACCTTGCATTCAACTTGTGCCTATTTTTCGGTTCCCCATTACACCTTTCGATGCATATTTTTTTGGACCTTTCCCAAATAAATCCATTACTGGCCATTTGTGCATGAACATGGGGCCACGTGAAAAATTTCAATTACATTTCTTTTTGGTGAGTTTCTCATGGAGTACCATTGAAGACCTTGCATTCAACTTGTGCCTATTTTTTGGTTCCCCATTAGAGCTTTCGATGCATAATTTTTTAGACCACTCCCAAATAAATCCATAACTGGCCATTTGTACATGGACATGGGGCCATATGAAAATTTTCAATTACATTTCTTTTTGGTGAGTTTCTTATGGAGTACCATTGAAGACCTTACATTCAACTTGTGCCTATTTTTAAGATCCCATTAGAGCTTTCGATGCATATTTTTTTAGACCATTCCCAAATAAATCCATAACTGGCCATTTGTACATGGACATGGGGCCATATGAAAAATTTCAATTACATTTCTTTTTGGTGAGTTTCTCATGGAGTACCATTGAGGACCTTGCATTCAACTTATGCCTATTTTTCGGTTCCCCATTACACCTTTCGATGCATATTTTTTTGGACCTTTCCCAAATAAATCCATAACTGGCCATTTCTGCATGAACATGGGGCCACGTGAAAAATTTCAATTACATTTCTTTTTGGTGAGTTTCTTATGGAGTACCATTGAACACCTTGCATTCAACTTGTGCCTATTTTTAAGATCCCATTAGAGCTTTCGATGCATATTTTTTTAGACCATTCCCAAATAAATCCATAACTGGCCATTTGTACATGGACATGGGGCCATATGAAAAATTTCAATTACATTTCTTTTTGGTGAGTTTCTCATGGAGTACCATTGAAGACCTTGCATTCAACTTGTGCCTATTTTTCGGTTCCCCATTACACCTTTCGATGCATATTTTTTTGGACCTTTCCCAAATAAATCCATTACTGGCCATTTGTGCATGAACATGGGGCCACGTGAAAAATTTCAATTACATTTCTTTTTGGTGAGTTTCTCATGGAGTACCATTGAAGACCTTGCATTCAACTTGTGCCTATTTTTTGGTTCCCCATTAGAGCTTTCGATGCATAATTTTTTAGACCACTCCCAAATAAATCCATAACTGGCCATTTGTACATGGACATGGGGCCATATGAAAAATTTCAATTACATTTCTTTTTGGTGAGTTTCTTATGGAGTACCATTGAAGACCTTACATTCAACTTGTGCCTATTTTTAAGATCCCATTAGAGCTTTCGATGCATATTTTTTTAGACCATTCCCAAATAAATCCATAACTGGCCATTTGTACATGGACATGGGGCCATATGAAAAATTTCAATTACATTTCTTTTTGGTGAGTTTCTTATGGAGTACCATTGAAGACCTTACATTCAACTTGTGCCTATTTTTAAGATCCCATTAGAGCTTTCGATGCATATTTTTTTAGACCATTCCCAAATAAATCCATAACTGGCCATTTGTACATGGACATGGGGCCATATGAAAAATTTCAATTACATTTCTTTTTGGTGAGTTTCTTATGGAGTACCATTGAAGACCTTGCATTCAACTTGTGCCTATTTTTAAGATCCCATTAGAGCTTTCGATGCATATTTTTTTAGACCATTCCCAAATAAATCCATAACTGGCCATTTGTACATGGACATGGGGCCATATGAAAAATTTCAATTACATTTCTTTTTGGTGAGTTTCTCATGGAGTACCATTGAAGACCTTGCATTCAACTTGTGCCTATTTTTTGGTTCCCCATTAGAGCATTCGATGCATAATTTTTTAGACCATTCCCAAATAAATCCATAACTGGCCATTTGTACATGGACATGGGGCCATATGAAAAATTTCAATTACATTTCTTTTTGGTGAGTTTCTCATGGAGTACCATTGAGGACCTTGCATTCAACTTATGCCTATTTTTCGGTTCCGCATTACACCTTTCGATGCATATTTTTTTGGACCTTTCCCAAATAAATCCATAACTGGCCATTTCTGCATGAACATGGGGCCACGTGAAAAATTTCAATTACATTTCTTTTTGGTGAGTTTCTCATGGAGTACCATTGAACACCTTGCATTCAACTTGTGCCTATTTTTAAGATCCCATTAGAGCTTTCGATGCATATTTTTTTAGACCATTCCCAAATAAATCCATAACTGGCCATTTGTACATGGACATGGGGCCATATGAAAAATTTCAATTACATTTCTTTTTGGTGAGTTTCTCATGGAGTACCATTGAAGACCTTGCATTCAACTTGTGCCTATTTTTCGGTTCCCCATTACACCTTTCGATGCATATTTTTTTGGACCTTTCCCAAATAAATCCATTACTGGCCATTTGTACATGAACATGGGGCCACGTGAAAAATTTCAATTACATTTCTTTTTGGTGAGTTTCTCATGGAGTACCATTGAAGACCTTGCATTCAACTTGTGCCTATTTTTTGCTTCCCCATTAGAGCTTTTGATGCATAATTTTTTAGACCACTCCCAAATAAATCCATAACTGGCCATTTGTACATGGACATGGGGCCATATGAAAATTTTCAATTACATTTCTTTTTGGTGAGTTTCTTATGGAGTACCATTGAAGACCTTACATTCAACTTGTGCCTATTTTTAAGATCCCATTAGAGCTTTCGATGCATAATTTTTTAGACCATTCCCAAATAAGTCCATAACTGGCCATTTGTACATGGACATGGGGCCATATGAATAATTTCAATTACATTTCTTTTTGGTGAGTTTCTCATGGAGTACCATTGAAGACCTTGCATTCAACTTGTGCCTATTTTTTGGTTCCCCATTAGAGCTTTCGATGCATAATTTTTTAGACCACTCCCAAATAAATCCATAACTGGCCATTTGTACATGGACATGGGGCCATATGAAAAATTTCAATTACATTTCTTTTTGGTGAGTTTCTTATGGAGTACCATTGAAGACCTTACATTCAACTTGTGCCTATTTTTAAGATCCCATTAGAGCTTTCGATGCATAATTTTTTAGACCACTCCCAAATAAATCCATAACTGGCCATTTGTACATGGACATGGGGCCATATGAAAATTTTCAATTACATTTCTTTTTGGTGAGTTTCTTATGGAGTACCATTGAAGACCTTACATTCAACTTGTGCCTATTTTTAAGATCCCATTAGAGCTTTCGATGCATATTTTTTTAGACCATTCCCAAATAAATCCATAACTGGCCATTTGTACATGGACATGGGGCCATATGAAAAATTTCAATTACATTTCTTTTTGGTGAGTTTCTTATGGAGTACCATTGAAGACCTTACATTCAACTTGTGCCTATTTTTAAGATCCCATTAGAGCTTTCGATGCATAATTTTTTAGACCATTCCCAAATAAGTCCATAACTGGCCATTTGTACATGGACATGGGGCCATATGAAAAATTTCAATTACATTTCTTTTTGGTGAGTTTCTCATGGAGTACCATTGAAGACCTTGCATTCAACTTGTGCCTATTTTTAAGATCCCATTAGAGCTTTCGATGCATATTTTTTTAGACCATTCCCAAATAAATCCATAACTGGCCATTTGTACATGGACATGGGGCCATATGAAAAATTTCAATTACATTTCTTTTTGGTGAGTTTCTCATGGAGTACCATTGAAGACCTTGCATTCAACTTGTGCCTATTTTTCGGTTCCCCATTACACCTTTCGATGCATATTTTTTTGGACCTTTCCCAAATAAATCCATTACTGGCCATTTGTGCATGAACATGGGGCCACGTGAAAAATTTCAATTACATTTCTTTTTGGTGAGTTTCTCATGGAGTACCATTGAAGACCTTGCATTCAACTTGTGCCTATTTTTTGGTTCCCCATTAGAGCTTTCGATGCATAATTTTTTAGACCACTCCCAAATAAATCCATAACTGGCCATTTGTACATGGACATGGGGCCATATGAAAAATTTCAATTACATTTCTTTTTGGTGAGTTTCTTATGGAGTACCATTGAAGACCTTACATTCAACTTGTGCCTATTTTTAAGATCCCATTAGAGCTTTCGATGCATAATTTTTAGACCATTCCCAAATAAATCCATAACTGGCCATTTGTACATGGACATGGGGCCATATGAAAAATTTCAATTACATTTCTTTTTGGTGAGTTTCTTATGGAGTACCATTGAAGACCTTACATTCAATTTGTGCCTATTTTTAAGATCCCATTAGAGCTTTCGATGCATATTTTTTTAGACCATTCCCAAATAAATCCATAACTGGCCATTTGTACATGGACATGGGGCCATATGAAAAATTTCAATTACATTTCTTTTTGGTGAGTTTCTTATGGAGTACCATTGAAGACCTTGCATTCAACTTGTGCCTATTTTTAAGATCCCATTAGAGCTTTCGATGCATATTTTTTTAGACCATTCCCAAATAAATCCATAACTGGCCATTTGTACATGGACATGGGGCCATATGAAAAATTTCAATTACATTTCTTTTTGGTGAGTTTCTCATGGAGTACCATTGAGGACCTTGCATTCAACTTATGCCTATTTTTCGGTTCCCCATTACACCTTTCGATGCATATTTTTTTGGACCTTTCCCAAATAAATCCATAACTGGCCATTTCTGCATGAACATGGGGCCACGTGAAAAATTTCAATTACATTTCTTTTTGGTGAGTTTCTCATGGAGTACCATTGAACACCTTGCATTCAACTTGTGCCTATTTTTAAGATCCCATTAGAGCTTTCGATGCATATTTTTTTAGACCATTCCCAAATAAATCCATAACTGGCCATTTGTACATGGACATGGGGCCATATGAAAATTTTCAATTACATTTCTTTTTGGTGAGTTTCTTATGGAGTACCATTGAAGACCTTACATTCAACTTGTGCCTATTTTTAAGATCCCATTAGAGCTTTCGATGCATATTTTTTTAGACCATTCCCAAATAAATCCATAACTGGCCATTTGTACATGGACATGGGGCCATATGAAAAATTTCAATTACATTTCTTTTTGGTGAGTTTCTTATGGAGTACCATTGAAGACCTTGCATTCAACTTGTGCCTATTTTTAAGATCCCATTAGAGCTTTCGATGCATATTTTTTTAGACCATTCCCAAATAAATCCATAACTGGCCATTTGTACATGGACATGGGGCCATATGAAAAATTTCAATTACATTTCTTTTTGGTGAGTTTCTTATGGAGTACCATTGAAGACCTTACATTCAACTTGTGCCTATTTTTAAGATCCCATTAGAGCTTTCGATGCATATTTTTTTAGACCATTCCCAAATAAATCCATAACTGGCCATTTGTACATGGACATGGGGCCATATGAAAAATTTCAATTACATTTCTTTTTGGTGAGTTTCTTATGGAGTACCATTGAAGACCTTACATTCAACTTGTGCCTATTTTTAAGATCCCATTAGAGCTTTCGATGCATAATTTTTTAGACCACTCCCAAATAAATCCATAACTGGCCATTTGTACATGGACATGGGGCCATATGAAAATTTTCAATTACATTTCTTTTTGGTGAGTTTCTTATGGAGTACCATTGAAGACCTTACATTCAAC
Source organism: Climacium dendroides (assembly GCA_950106755.1). Classification (NCBI taxonomy): domain Eukaryota; kingdom Viridiplantae; phylum Streptophyta; class Bryopsida; order Hypnales; family Climaciaceae; genus Climacium; species Climacium dendroides. The sequence goes on from CATNNA010000113.1 coordinate 135,835, forward strand.
TTGTGCCTATTTTTAAGATCCCATTAGAGCTTTCGATGCATATTTTTTTAGACCATTCCCAAATAAATCCATAACTGGCCATTTGTACATGGACATGGGGCCATATGAAAAATTTCAATTACATTTCTTTTTGGTGAGTTTCTTATGGAGTACCATTGAAGACCTTACATTCAACTTGTGCCTATTTTTAAGATCCCATTAGAGCTTTCGATGCATAATTTTTTAGACCATTCCCAAATAAGTCCATAACTGGCCATTTGTACATGGACATGGGGCCATATGAAAAATTTCAATTACATTTCTTTTTGGTGAGTTTCTCATGGAGTACCATTGAAGACCTTGCATTCAACTTGTGCCTATTTTTAAGATCCCATTAGAGCTTTCGATGCATATTTTTTTAGACCATTCCCAAATAAATCCATAACTGGCCATTTGTACATGGACATGGGGCCATATGAAAAATTTCAATTACATTTCTTTTTGGTGAGTTTCTCATGGAGTACCATTGAAGACCTTGCATTCAACTTGTGCCTATTTTTCGGTTCCCCATTACACCTTTCGATGCATATTTTTTTGGACCTTTCCCAAATAAATCCATTACTGGCCATTTGTGCATGAACATGGGGCCACGTGAAAAATTTCAATTACATTTCTTTTTGGTGAGTTTCTCATGGAGTACCATTGAAGACCTTGCATTCAACTTGTGCCTATTTTTTGGTTCCCCATTAGAGCTTTCGATGCATAATTTTTTAGACCACTCCCAAATAAATCCATAACTGGCCATTTGTACATGGACATGGGGCCATATGAAAAATTTCAATTACATTTCTTTTTGGTGAGTTTCTTATGGAGTACCATTGAAGACCTTACATTCAACTTGTGCCTATTTTTAAGATCCCATTAGAGCTTTCGATGCATAATTTTTAGACCATTCCCAAATAAATCCATAACTGGCCATTTGTACATGGACATGGGGCCATATGAAAAATTTCAATTACATTTCTTTTTGGTGAGTTTCTTATGGAGTACCATTGAAGACCTTACATTCAATTTGTGCCTATTTTTAAGATCCCATTAGAGCTTTCGATGCATATTTTTTTAGACCATTCCCAAATAAATCCATAACTGGCCATTTGTACATGGACATGGGGCCATATGAAAAATTTCAATTACATTTCTTTTTGGTGAGTTTCTTATGGAGTACCATTGAAGACCTTGCATTCAACTTGTGCCTATTTTTAAGATCCCATTAGAGCTTTCGATGCATATTTTTTTAGACCATTCCCAAATAAATCCATAACTGGCCATTTGTACATGGACATGGGGCCATATGAAAAATTTCAATTACATTTCTTTTTGGTGAGTTTCTCATGGAGTACCATTGAGGACCTTGCATTCAACTTATGCCTATTTTTCGGTTCCCCATTACACCTTTCGATGCATATTTTTTTGGACCTTTCCCAAATAAATCCATAACTGGCCATTTCTGCATGAACATGGGGCCACGTGAAAAATTTCAATTACATTTCTTTTTGGTGAGTTTCTCATGGAGTACCATTGAACACCTTGCATTCAACTTGTGCCTATTTTTAAGATCCCATTAGAGCTTTCGATGCATATTTTTTTAGACCATTCCCAAATAAATCCATAACTGGCCATTTGTACATGGACATGGGGCCATATGAAAATTTTCAATTACATTTCTTTTTGGTGAGTTTCTTATGGAGTACCATTGAAGACCTTACATTCAACTTGTGCCTATTTTTAAGATCCCATTAGAGCTTTCGATGCATATTTTTTTAGACCATTCCCAAATAAATCCATAACTGGCCATTTGTACATGGACATGGGGCCATATGAAAAATTTCAATTACATTTCTTTTTGGTGAGTTTCTTATGGAGTACCATTGAAGACCTTGCATTCAACTTGTGCCTATTTTTAAGATCCCATTAGAGCTTTCGATGCATATTTTTTTAGACCATTCCCAAATAAATCCATTAATGGCCATTTGTACATGGACATGGGGCCATATGAAAAATTTCAATTACATTTCTTTTTGGTGAGTTTCTCATGGAGTACCATTGAAGACCTTGCATTCAACTTGTGCCTATTTTTCGGTTCCCCATTACACCTTTCGATGCATATTTTTTTGGACCTTTCCCAAATAAATCCATTACTGGCCATTTGTACATGAACATGGGGCCACGTGAAAAATTTCAATTACATTTCTTTTTGGTGAGTTTCTCATGGAGTACCATTGAAGACCTTGCATTCAACTTGTGCCTATTTTTTGGTTCCCCATTAGAGCTTTCGATGCATAATTTTTTAGACCACTCCCAAATAAATCCATAACTGGCCATTTGTACATGGACATGGGGCCATATGAAAATTTTCAATTACATTTCTTTTTGGTGAGTTTCTTATGGAGTACCATTGAAGACCTTACATTCAACTTGTGCCTATTTTTAAGATCCCATTAGAGCTTTCGATGCATAATTTTTTAGACCATTCCCAAATAAGTCCATAACTGGCCATTTGTACATGGACATGGGGCCATATGAAAAATTTCAATTACATTTCTTTTTGGTGAGTTTCTCATGGAGTACCATTGAAGACCTTGCATTCAACTTGTGCCTATTTTTTGGTTCCCCATTAGAGCTTTCGATGCATAATTTTTTAGACCACTCCCAAATAAATCCATAACTGGCCATTTGTACATGGACATGGGGCCATATGAAAAATTTCAATTACATTTCTTTTTGGTGAGTTTCTTATGGAGTACCATTGAAGACCTTACATTCAACTTGTGCCTATTTTTAAGATCCCATTAGAGCTTTCGATGCATATTTTTTTAGACCACTCCCAAATAAATCCATAACTGGCCATTTGTACATGGACATGGGGCCAGATGAAAAATTTCAATTACATTTCTTTTTGGTGAGTTTCTTATGGAGTACCATTGAAGACCTTACATTCAACTTGTGCCTATTTTTAAGATCCCATTAGAGCTTTCGATGCATATTTTTTTAGACCATTCCCAAATAAATCCATAACTGGCCATTTGTACATGGACATGGGGCCATATGAAAAATTTCAATTACATTTCTTTTTGGTGAGTTTCTTATGGAGTACCATTGAAGACCTTACATTCAACTTGTGCCTATTTTTAAGATCCCATTAGAGCTTTCGATGCATAATTTTTTAGACCATTCCCAAATAAGTCCATAACTGGCCATTTGTACATGGACATGGGGCCATATGAAAAATTTCAATTACATTTCTTTTTGGTGAGTTTCTCATGGAGTACCATTGAAGACCTTGCATTCAACTTGTGCCTATTTTTAAGATCCCATTAGAGCTTTCGATGCATATTTTTTTAGACCATTCCCAAATAAATCCATAACTGGCCATTTGTACATGGACATGGGGCCATATGAAAAATTTCAATTACATTTCTTTTTGGTGAGTTTCTCATGGAGTACCATTGAAGACCTTGCATTCAACTTGTGCCTATTTTTCGGTTCCCCATTACACCTTTCGATGCATATTTTTTTGGACCTTTCCCAAATAAATCCATTACTGGCCATTTGTGCATGAACATGGGGCCACGTGAAAAATTTCAATTACATTTCTTTTTGGTGAGTTTCTCATGGAGTACCATTGAAGACCTTGCATTCAACTTGTGCCTATTTTTTGGTTCCCCATTACACCTTTCGATGCATAATTTTTTAGACCACTCCCAAATAAATCCATAACTGGCCATTTGTACATGGACATGGGGCCATATGAAAATTTTCAATTACATTTCTTTTTGGTGAGTTTCTTATGGAGTACCATTGAAGACCTTACATTCAACTTGTGCCTATTTTTAAGATCCCATTAGAGCTTTCGATGCATAATTTTTAGACCATTCCTAAATAAATCCATAACTGGCCATTTGTACATGGACATGGGGCCATATGAAAAATTTCAATTACATTTCTTTTTGGTGAGTTTCTTATGGAGTACCATTGAAGACCTTACATTCAACTTGTGCCTATTTTTAAGATCCCATTAGAGCTTTCGATGCATAATTTTTAGACCATTCCCAAATAAGTCCATAACTGGCCATTTGTACATGGACATGGGGCCATATGAAAAATTTCAATTACATTTCTTTTTGGTGAGTTTCTCATGGAGTACCATTGAAGACCTTGCATTCAACTTGTGCCTATTTTTAAGATCCCATTAGAGCTTTCGATGCATATTTTTTTAGACCATTCCCAAATAAATCCATAACTGGCCATTTGTACATGGACATGGGGCCATATGAAAAATTTCAATTACATTTCTTTTTGGTGAGTTTCTCATGGAGTACCATTGAAGACCTTGCATTCAACTTGTGCCTATTTTTCGGTTCCCCATTACACCTTTCGATGCATATTTTTTTGGACCTTTCCCAAATAAATCCATTACTGGCCATTTGTGCATGAACATGGGGCCACGTGAAAAATTTCAATTACATTTCTTTTTGGTGAGTTTCTCATGGAGTACCATTGAAGACCTTGCATTCAACTTGTGCCTATTTTTTGGTTCCCCATTAGAGCTTTCGATGCATAATTTTTTAGACCACTCCCAAATAAATCCATAACTGGCCATTTGTACATGGACATGGGGCCATATGAAAAATTTCAATTACATTTCTTTTTGGTGAGTTTCTTATGGAGTACCATTGAAGACCTTACATTCAACTTGTGCCTATTTTTAAGATCCCATTAGAGCTTTCGATGCATAATTTTTAGACCATTCCCAAATAAATCCATAACTGGCCATTTGTACATGGACATGGGGCCATATGAAAAATTTCAATTACATTTCTTTTTGGTGAGTTTCTTATGGAGTACCATTGAAGACCTTACATTCAATTTGTGCCTATTTTTAAGATCCCATTAGAGCTTTCGATGCATATTTTTTTAGACCATTCCCAAATAAATCCATAACTGGCCATTTGTACATGGACATGGGGCCATATGAAAAATTTCAATTACATTTCTTTTTGGTGAGTTTCTTATGGAGTACCATTGAAGACCTTGCATTCAACTTGTGCCTATTTTTAAGATCCCATTAGAGCTTTCGATGCATATTTTTTTAGACCATTCCCAAATAAATCCATAACTGGCCATTTGTACATGGACATGGGGCCATATGAAAAATTTCAATTACATTTCTTTTTGGTGAGTTTCTCATGGAGTACCATTGAGGACCTTGCATTCAACTTATGCCTATTTTTCGGTTCCCCATTACACCTTTCGATGCATATTTTTTTGGACCTTTCCCAAATAAATCCATAACTGGCCATTTCTGCATGAACATGGGGCCACGTGAAAAATTTCAATTACATTTCTTTTTGGTGAGTTTCTCATGGAGTACCATTGAACACCTTGCATTCAACTTGTGCCTATTTTTAAGATCCCATTAGAGCTTTCGATGCATATTTTTTTAGACCATTCCCAAATAAATCCATAACTGGCCATTTGTACATGGACATGGGGCCATATGAAAATTTTCAATTACATTTCTTTTTGGTGAGTTTCTTATGGAGTACCATTGAAGACCTTACATTCAACTTGTGCCTATTTTTAAGATCCCATTAGAGCTTTCGATGCATATTTTTTTAGACCATTCCCAAATAAATCCATAACTGGCCATTTGTACATGGACATGGGGCCATATGAAAAATTTCAATTACATTTCTTTTTGGTGAGTTTCTTATGGAGTACCATTGAAGACCTTGCATTCAACTTGTGCCTATTTTTAAGATCCCATTAGAGCTTTCGATGCATATTTTTTTAGACCATTCCCAAATAAATCCATTAATGGCCATTTGTACATGGACATGGGGCCATATGAAAAATTTCAATTACATTTCTTTTTGGTGAGTTTCTCATGGAGTACCATTGAAGACCTTGCATTCAACTTGTGCCTATTTTTCGGTTCCCCATTACACCTTTCGATGCATATTTTTTTGGACCTTTCCCAAATAAATCCATTACTGGCCATTTGTACATGAACATGGGGCCACGTGAAAAATTTCAATTACATTTCTTTTTGGTGAGTTTCTCATGGAGTACCATTGAAGACCTTGCATTCAACTTGTGCCTATTTTTTGGTTCCCCATTAGAGCTTTCGATGCATAATTTTTTAGACCACTCCCAAATAAATCCATAACTGGCCATTTGTACATGGACATGGGGCCATATGAAAATTTTCAATTACATTTCTTTTTGGTGAGTTTCTTATGGAGTACCATTGAAGACCTTACATTCAACTTGTGCCTATTTTTAAGATCCCATTAGAGCTTTCGATGCATAATTTTTTAGACCATTCCCAAATAAGTCCATAACTGGCCATTTGTACATGGACATGGGGCCATATGAAAAATTTCAATTACATTTCTTTTTGGTGAGTTTCTCATGGAGTACCATTGAAGACCTTGCATTCAACTTGTGCCTATTTTTTGGTTCCCCATTAGAGCTTTCGATGCATAATTTTTTAGACCACTCCCAAATAAATCCATAACTGGCCATTTGTACATGGACATGGGGCCATATGAAAAATTTCAATTACATTTCTTTTTGGTGAGTTTCTTATGGAGTACCATTGAAGACCTTACATTCAACTTGTGCCTATTTTTAAGATCCCATTAGAGCTTTCGATGCATATTTTTTTAGACCACTCCCAAATAAATCCATAACTGGCCATTTGTACATGGACATGGGGCCAGATGAAAAATTTCAATTACATTTCTTTTTGGTGAGTTTCTTATGGAGTACCATTGAAGACCTTACATTCAACTTGTGCCTATTTTTAAGATCCCATTAGAGCTTTCGATGCATATTTTTTTAGACCATTCCCAAATAAATCCATAACTGGCCATTTGTACATGGACATGGGGCCATATGAAAAATTTCAATTACATTTCTTTTTGGTGAGTTTCTTATGGAGTACCATTGAAGACCTTACATTCAACTTGTGCCTATTTTTAAGATCCCATTAGAGCTTTCGATGCATAATTTTTTAGACCATTCCCAAATAAGTCCATAACTGGCCATTTGTACATGGACATGGGGCCATATGAAAAATTTCAATTACATTTCTTTTTGGTGAGTTTCTCATGGAGTACCATTGAAGACCTTGCATTCAACTTGTGCCTATTTTTAAGATCCCATTAGAGCTTTCGATGCATATTTTTTTAGACCATTCCCAAATAAATCCATAACTGGCCATTTCTACATGGACATGGGGCCATATGAAAAATTTCAATTACATTTCTTTTTGGTGAGTTTCTCATGGAGTACCATTGAAGACCTTGCATTCAACTTGTGCCTATTTTTCGGTTCCCCATTACACCTTTCGATGCATATTTTTTTGGACCTTTCCCAAATAAATCCATTACTGGCCATTTGTGCATGAACATGGGGCCACGTGAAAAATTTCAATTACATTTCTTTTTGGTGAGTTTCTCATGGAGTACCATTGAAGACCTTGCATTCAACTTGTGCCTATTTTTTGGTTCCCCATTACACCTTTCGATGCATAATTTTTTAGACCACTCCCAAATAAATCCATAACTGGCCATTTGTACATGGACATGGGGCCATATGAAAATTTTCAATTACATTTCTTTTTGGTGAGTTTCTTATGGAGTACCATTGAAGACCTTACATTCAACTTGTGCCTATTTTTAAGATCCCATTAGAGCTTTCGATGCATAATTTTTAGACCATTCCTAAATAAATCCATAACTGGCCATTTGTACATGGACATGGGGCCATATGAAAAATTTCAATTACATTTCTTTTTGGTGAGTTTCTTATGGAGTACCATTGAAGACCTTACATTCAACTTGTGCCTATTTTTAAGATCCCATTAGAGCTTTCGATGCATAATTTTTAGACCATTCCCAAATAAGTCCATAACTGGCCATTTGTACATGGACATGGGGCCATATGAAAAATTTCAATTACATTTCTTTTTGGTGAGTTTCTCATGGAGTACCATTGAAGACCTTGCATTCAACTTGTGCCTATTTTTAAGATCCCATTAGAGCTTTCGATGCATATTTTTTTAGACCATTCCCAAATAAATCCATAACTGGCCATTTGTACATGGACATGGGGCCATATGAAAAATTTCAATTACATTTCTTTTTGGTGAGTTTCTCATGGAGTACCATTGAAGACCTTGCATTCAACTTGTGCCTATTTTTCGGTTCCCCATTACACCTTTCGATGCATATTTTTCTGGACCTTTCCCAAATAAATCCATTAATGGCCATTTGCGCATGAACATGGGGCCACGTGAAAAATTTCAATTACATTTCTTTTTGGTGAGTTTCTCATGGAGTACCATTGAAGACCTTGCATTCAACTTGTGCCTATTTTTTGGTTCCCCATTAGAGCTTTCGATGCATAATTTTTTAGACCACTCCCAAATAAATCCATAACTGGCCATTTGTACATGGACATGGGGCCATATGAAAAATTTCAATTACATTTCTTTTTGGTGAGTTTCTTATGGAGTACCATTGAAGACCTTACATTCAACTTGTGCCTATTTTTAAGATCCCATTAGAGCTTTCGATGCATATTTTTTTAGACCATTCCCAAATAAGTCCATAACTGGCCATTTGTACATGGACATGGGGCCATATGAAAAATTTCAATTACATTTCTTTTTGGTGAGTTTCTCATGGAGTACCATTGAAGACCTTGCATTCAACTTGTGCCTATTTTTTGGTTCCCCATTAGAGCTTTCGATGCATATTTTTTTAGACCATTCCCAAATAAATCCATAACTGGCCATTTGTACATGGACATGGGGCCATATGAAAAATTTCAATTACATTTCTTTTTGGTGAGTTTCTCATGGAGTACCATTGAAGACCTTGCATTCAACTTGTGCCTATTTTTCGGTTCCCCATTACACCTTTCGATGCATATTTTTTTGGACCTTTCCCAAATAAATCCATTACTGGCCATTTGTGCATGAACATGGGGCCACGTGAAAAATTTCAATTACATTTCTTTTTGGTGAGTTTCTCATGGAGTACCATTGAAGACCTTGCATTCAACTTGTGCCTATTTTTTGGTTCCCCATTAGAGCTTTCGATGCATAATTTTTTAGACCACTCCCAAATAAATCCATAACTGGCCATTTGTACATGGACATGGGGCCATATGAAAATTTTCAATTACATTTCTTTTTGGTGAGTTTCTTATGGAGTACCATTGAAGACCTTACATTCAACTTGTGCCTATTTTTAAGATCCCATTAGAGCTTTCGATGCATAATTTTTTAGACCATTCCCAAATAAGTCCATAACTGGCCATTTCTACATGGACATGGGGCCATATGAAAAATTTCAATTACATTTCTTTTTGGTGAGTTTCTCATGGAGTACCATTGAAGACCTTGCATTCAACTTGTGCCTATTTTTTGGTTCCCCATTAGAGCTTTCGATGCATAATTTTTTAGACCACTCCCAAATAAATCCATAACTGGCCATTTGTACATGGACATGGGGCCATATGAAAAATTTCAATTACATTTCTTTTTGGTGAGTTTCTTATGGAGTACCATTGAAGACCTTACATTCAACTTGTGCCTATTTTTAAGATCCCATTAGAGCTTTCGATGCATATTTTTTTGGACCTATCCCAAATAAATCCATTACTGGCCATTTGTGCATGAACATGGGGCCACGTGAAAAATTTCAATTACATTTCTTTTTGGTGAGTTTCTCATGGAGTACCATTGAAGACCTTGCATTCAACTTGTGCCTATTTTTTGGTTCCCCATTAGAGCTTTCGATGCATAATTTTTTAGACCACTCCCAAATAAATCCATAACTGGCCATTTGTACATGGACATGGGGCCATATGAAAATTTTCAATTACATTTCTTTTTGGTGAGTTTCTTATGGAGTACCATTGAAGACCTTACATTCAACTTGTGCCTATTTTTAAGATCCCATTAGAGCTTTCGATGCATAATTTTTTAGACCATTCCCAAATAAGTCCATAACTGGCCATTTGTACATGGACATGGGGCCATATGAAAAATTTCAATTACATTTCTTTTTGGTGAGTTTCTCATGGAGTACCATTGAAGACCTTGCATTCAACTTGTGCCTATTTTTTGGTTCCCCATTAGAGCTTTCGATGCATAATTTTTTAGACCACTCCCAAATAAATCCATAACTGGCCATTTGTACATGGACATGGGGCCATATGAAAAATTTCAATTACATTTCTTTTTGGTGAGTTTCTTATGGAGTACCATTGAAGACCTTACATTCAACTTGTGCCTATTTTTAAGATCCCATTAGAGCTTTCGATGCATATTTTTTTAGACCATTCCCAAATAAATCCATAACTGGCCATTTGTACATGGACATGGGGCCATATGAAAAATTTCAATTACATTTCTTTTTGGTGAGTTTCTTATGGAGTACCATTGAAGACCTTACATTCAACTTGTGCCTATTTTTAAGATCCCATTAGAGCTTTCGATGCATATTTTTTTAGACCATTCCCAAATAAATCCATAACTGGCCATTTGTACATGGACATGGGGCCATATGAAAAATTTCAATTACATTTCTTTTTGGTGAGTTTCTCATGGAGTACCATTGAAGACCTTGCATTCAACTTGTGCCTATTTTTTGGTTCCCCATTAGAGCTTTCGATGCATATTTTTTTAGACCATTCCCAAATAAATCCATAACTGGCCATTTGTACATGGACATGGGGCCATATGAAAAATTTCAATTACATTTCTTTTTGGTGAGTTTCTCATGGAGTACCATTGAAGACCTTGCATTCAACTTGTGCCTATTTTTCGGTTCCCCATTACACCTTTCGATGCATATTTTTTTGGACCTTTCCCAAATAAATCCATTACTGGCCATTTGTGCATGAACATGGGGCCACGTGAAAAATTTCAATTACATTTCTTTTTGGTGAGTTTCTCATGGAGTACCATTGAAGACCTTGCATTCAACTTGTGCCTATTTTTTGGTTCCCCATTAGAGCTTTCGATGCATAATTTTTTAGACCACTCCCAAATAAATCCATAACTGGCCATTTGTACATGGACATGGGGCCATATGAAAATTTTCAATTACATTTCTTTTTGGTGAGTTTCTTATGGAGTACCATTGAAGACCTTACATTCAACTTGTGCCTATTTTTAAGATCCCATTAGAGCTTTCGATGCATAATTTTTTAGACCATTCCCAAATAAGTCCATAACTGGCCATTTCTACATGGACATGGGGCCATATGAAAAATTTCAATTACATTTCTTTTTGGTGAGTTTCTCATGGAGTACCATTGAAGACCTTGCATTCAACTTGTGCCTATTTTTTGGTTCCCCATTAGAGCTTTCGATGCATAATTTTTTAGACCACTCCCAAATAAATCCATAACTGGCCATTTGTACATGGACATGGGGCCATATGAAAAATTTCAATTACATTTCTTTTTGGTGAGTTTCTTATGGAGTACCATTGAAGACCTTACATTCAACTTGTGCCTATTTTTAAGATCCCATTAGAGCTTTCGATGCATATTTTTTTGGACCTATCCCAAATAAATCCATTACTGGCCATTTGTGCATGAACATGGGGCCACGTGAAAAATTTCAATTACATTTCTTTTTGGTGAGTTTCTCATGGAGTACCATTGAAGACCTTGCATTCAACTTGTGCCTATTTTTTGGTTCCCCATTAGAGCTTTCGATGCATAATTTTTTAGACCACTCCCAAATAAATCCATAACTGGCCATTTGTACATGGACATGGGGCCATATGAAAATTTTCAATTACATTTCTTTTTGGTGAGTTTCTTATGGAGTACCATTGAAGACCTTACATTCAACTTGTGCCTATTTTTAAGATCCCATTAGAGCTTTCGATGCATAATTTTTTAGACCATTCCCAAATAAGTCCATAACTGGCCATTTGTACATGGACATGGGGCCATATGAAAAATTTCAATTACATTTCTTTTTGGTGAGTTTCTCATGGAGTACCATTGAAGACCTTGCATTCAACTTGTGCCTATTTTTTGGTTCCCCATTAGAGCTTTCGATGCATAATTTTTTAGACCACTCCCAAATAAATCCATAACTGGCCATTTGTACATGGACATGGGGCCATATGAAAAATTTCAATTACATTTCTTTTTGGTGAGTTTCTTATGGAGTACCATTGAAGACCTTACATTCAACTTGTGCCTATTTTTAAGATCCCATTAGAGCTTTCGATGCATATTTTTTTAGACCATTCCCAAATAAATCCATAACTGGCCATTTGTACATGGACATGGGGCCATATGAAAAATTTCAATTACATTTCTTTTTGGTGAGTTTCTTATGGAGTACCATTGAAGACCTTACATTCAACTTGTGCCTATTTTTAAGATCCCATTAGAGCTTTCGATGCATATTTTTTTAGACCATTCCCAAATAAATCCATAACTGGCCATTTGTACATGGACATGGGGCCATATGAAAAATTTCAATTACATTTCTTTTTGGTGAGTTTCTTATGGAGTACCATTGAAGACCTTGCATTCAACTTGTGCCTATTTTTAAGATCCCATTAGAGCTTTCGATGCATATTTTTTTAGACCATTCCCAAATAAATCCATAACTGGCCATTTGTACATGGACATGGGGCCATATGAAAAATTTCAATTACATTTCTTTTTGGTGAGTTTCTCATGGAGTACCATTGAAGACCTTGCATTCAACTTGTGCCTATTTTTCGGTTCCCCATTACACCTTTCGATGCATATTTTTTTGGACCTTTCCCAAATAAATCCATTACTGGCCATTTGTGCATGAACATGGGGCCACGTGAAAAATTTCAATTACATTTCTTTTTGGTGAGTTTCTCATGGAGTACCATTGATGACCTTGCATTCAACTTGTGCCTATTTTTTGGTTCCCCATTAGAGCATTCGATGCATAATTTTTTAGACCATTCCCAAATAAATCCATAACTGGCCATTTGTACATGGACATGGGGCCATATGAAAAATTTCAATTACATTTCTTTTTGGTGAGTTTCTTATGGAGTACCATTGAAGACCTTACATTCAACTTGTGCCTATTTTTAAGATCCCATTAGAGCTTTCGATGCATATTTTTTTAGACCATTCCCAAATAAATCCATAACTGGCCATTTGTACATGGACATGGGGCCATATGAAAAATTTCAATTACATTTCTTTTTGGTGAGTTTCTTATGGAGTACCATTGAAGACCTTGCATTCAACTTGTGCCTATTTTTAAGATCCCATTAGAGCTTTCGATGCATATTTTTTTAGACCATTCCCAAATAAATCCATAACTGGCCATTTGTACATGGACATGGGGCCATATGAAAAATTTCAATTACATTTCTTTTTGGTGAGTTTCTCATGGAGTACCATTGAAGACCTTGCATTCAACTTGTGCCTATTTTTCGGTTCCCCATTACACCTTTCGATGCATATTTTTTTGGACCTTTCCCAAATAAATCCATTACTGGCCATTTGTACATGAACATGGGGCCACGTGAAAAATTTCAATTACATTTCTTTTTGGTGAGTTTCTCATGGAGTACCATTGAAGACCTTGCATTCAACTTGTGCCTATTTTTTGGTTCCCCATTAGAGCATTCGATGCATAATTTTTTAGACCACTCCCAAATAAATCCATAACTGGCCATTTGTACATGGACATGGGGCCATATGAAAATTTTCAATTACATTTCTTTTTGGTGAGTTTCTTATGGAGTACCATTGAAGACCTTACATTCAACTTGTGCCTATTTTTAAGATCCCATTAGAGCTTTCGATGCATAATTTTTTAGACCATTCCCAAATAAGTCCATAACTGGCCATTTGTACATGGACATGGGGCCATATGAAAAATTTCAATTACATTTCTTTTTGGTGAGTTTCTCATGGAGTACCATTGAAGACCTTGCATTCAACTTGTGCCTATTTTTTGGTTCCCCATTAGAGCTTTCGATGCATAATTTTTTAGACCACTCCCAAATAAATCCATAACTGGCCATTTGTACATGGACATGGGGCCATATGAAAAATTTCAATTACATTTCTTTTTGGTGAGTTTCTTATGGAGTACCATTGAAGACCTTACATTCAACTTGTGCCTATTTTTAAGATCCCATTAGAGCTTTCGATGCATATTTTTTTAGACCATTCCCAAATAAATCCATAACTGGCCATTTGTACATGGACATGGGGCCATATGAAAAATTTCAATTACATTTCTTTTTGGTGAGTTTCTTATGGAGTACCATTGAAGACCTTACATTCAACTTGTGCCTATTTTTAAGATCCCATTAGAGCTTTCGATGCATATTTTTTTAGACCATTCCCAAATAAATCCATAACTGGCCATTTGTACATGGACATGGGGCCATATGAAAAATTTCAATTACATTTCTTTTTGGTGAGTTTCTTATGGAGTACCATTGAAGACCTTGCATTCAACTTGTGCCTATTTTTAAGATCCCATTAGAGCTTTCGATGCATATTTTTTTAGACCATTCCCAAATAAATCCATAACTGGCCATTTGTACATGGACATGGGGCCATATGAAAAATTTCAATTACATTTCTTTTTGGTGAGTTTCTTATGGAGTACCATTGAAGACCTTGCATTCAACTTGTGCCTATTTTTAAGATCCCATTAGAGCTTTCGATGCATATTTTTTTAGACCATTCCCAAATAAATCCATAACTGGCCATTTGTACATGGACATGGGGCCATATGAAAAATTTCAATTACATTTCTTTTTGGTGAGTTTCTTATGGAGTACCATTGAAGACCTTGCATTCAACTTGTGCCTATTTTTAAGATCCCATTAGAGCTTTCGATGCATATTTTTTTAGACCATTCCCAAATAAATCCATAACTGGCCATTTGTACATGGACATGGGGCCATATGAAAAATTTCAATTACATTTCTTTTTGGTGAGTTTCTTATGGAGTACCATTGAAGACCTTGCATTCAACTTGTGCCTATTTTTAAGATCCCATTAGAGCTTTCGATGCATATTTTTTTAGACCATTCCCAAATAAATCCATAACTGGCCATTTGTACATGGACATGGGGCCATATGAAAATTTTCAATTACATTTCTTTTTGGTGAGTTTCTTATGGAGTACCATTGAAGACCTTACATTCAACTTGTGCCTATTTTTAAGATCCCATTAGAGCTTTCGATGCATATTTTTTTAGACCATTCCCAAATAAATCCATAACTGGCCATTTGTACATGGACATGGGGCCATATGAAAAATTTCAATTACATTTCTTTTTGGTGAGTTTCTTATGGAGTACCATTGAAGACCTTGCATTCAACTTGTGCCTATTTTTAAGATCCCATTAGAGCTTTCGATGCATATTTTTTTAGACCATTCCCAAATAAATCCATAACTGGCCATTTGTACATGGACATGGGGCCATATGAAAAATTTCAATTACATTTCTTTTTGGTGAGTTTCTCATGGAGTACCATTGAAGACCTTGCATTCAACTTGTGCCTATTTTTCGGTTCCCCATTACACCTTTCGATGCATATTTTTTTGGACCTTTCCCAAATAAATCCATTACTGGCCATTTGTACATGAACATGGGTCACGTGAAAAATTTCAATTACATTTCTTTTTGGTGAGTTTCTCATGGAGTACCATTGAAGACCTTGCATTCAACTTGTGCCTATTTTTTGGTTCCCCATTAGAGCATTCGATGCATAATTTTTTAGACCACTCCCAAATAAATCCATAACTGGCCATTTGTACATGGACATGGGGCCATATGAAAATTTTCAATTACATTTCTTTTTGGTGAGTTTCTTATGGAGTACCATTGAAGACCTTACATTCAACTTGTGCCTATTTTTAAGATCCCATTAGAGCTTTCGATGCATAATTTTTTAGACCATTCCCAAATAAGTCCATAACTGGCCATTTGTACATGGACATGGGGCCATATGAAAAATTTCAATTACATTTCTTTTTGGTGAGTTTCTCATGGAGTACCATTGAAGACCTTGCATTCAACTTGTGCCTATTTTTTGGTTCCCCATTAGAGCTTTCGATGCATAATTTTTTAGACCACTCCCAAATAAATCCATAACTGGCCATTTGTACATGGACATGGGGCCATATGAAAATTTTCAATTACATTTCTTTTTGGTGAGTTTCTTATGGAGTACCATTGAAGACCTTACATTCAACTTGTGCCTATTTTTAAGATCCCATTAGAGCTTTCGATGCATATTTTTTTAGACCACTCCCAAATAAATCCATAACTGGCCATTTGTACATGGACATGGGGCCATATGAAAAATTTCAATTACATTTCTTTTTGGTGAGTTTCTTATGGAGTACCATTGAAGACCTTACATTCAACTTGTGCCTATTTTTAAGATCCAATTAGAGCTTTCGATGCATATTTTTTTAGACCATTCCCAAATAAATCCATAACTGGCCATTTGTACATGGACATGGGGCCATATGAAAAATTTCAATTACATTTCTTTTTGGTGAGTTTCTCATGGAATACCATTGAAAACCTTACATTCAACTTGTGCCTATTTTTAAGATCCCATTAGAGCTTTCGATGCATATTTTTTTAGACCATTCCCAAATAAATCCATAACTGGCCATTTGTACATGGACATGGGGCCATATGAAAAATTTCAATTACATTTCTTTTTGGTGAGTTTCTCATGGAGTACCATTGAAGACCTTGCATTCAACTTGTGCCTATTTTTCGGTTCCCCATTACACCTTTCGATGCATATTTTTTTGGACCTTTCCCAAATAAATCCATTACTGGCCATTTGTACATGAACATGGGGCCACGTGAAAAATTTCAATTACATTTCTTTTTGGTGAGTTTCTCATGGAGTACCATTGAAGACCTTGCATTCAACTTGTGCCTATTTTTTGGTTCCCCATTAGAGCTTTCGATGCATAATTTTTTAGACCACTCCCAAATAAATCCATAACTGGCCATTTGTACATGGACATGGGGCCATATGAAAATTTTCAATTACATTTCTTTTTGGTGAGTTTCTTATGGAGTACCATTGAAGACCTTACATTCAACTTGTGCCTATTTTTAAGATCCCATTAGAGCTTTCGATGCATATTTTTTTGGACCTTTCCCAAATAAATCCATTACTGGCCATTTGTGCATGAACATGGGGCCACGTGAAAAATTTCAATTACATTTCTTTTTGGTGAGTTTCTCATGGAGTACCATTGAAGACCTTGCATTCAACTTGTGCCTATTTTTTGGTTCCCCATTAGAGCTTTCGATGCATAATTTTTTAGACCACTCCCAAATAAATCCATAACTGGCCATTTGTACATGGACATGGGGCCATATGAAAAATTTCAATTACATTTCTTTTTGGTGAGTTTCTTATGGAGTACCATTGAAGACCTTACATTCAACTTGTGCCTATTTTTAAGATCCCATTAGAGCTTTCGATGCATAATTTTTTAGACCATTCCCAAATAAGTCCATAACTGGCCATTTGTACATGGACATGGGGCCATATGAAAAATTTCAATTACATTTCTTTTTGGTGAGTTTCTCATGGAGTACCATTGAAGACCTTGCATTCAACTTGTGCCTATTTTTTGGTTCCCCATTAGAGCTTTCGATGCATAATTTTTTAGACCACTCCCAAATAAATCCATAACTGGCCATTTGTACATGGACATGGGGCCATATGAAAAATTTCAATTACATTTCTTTTTGGTGAGTTTCTTATGGAGTACCATTGAAGACCTTACATTCAACTTGTGCCTATTTTTAAGATCCCATTAGAGCTTTCGATGCATATTTTTTTAGACCATTCCCAAATAAATCCATAACTGGCCATTTGTACATGGACATGGGGCCATATGAAAAATTTCAATTACATTTCTTTTTGGTGAGTTTCTTATGGAGTACCATTGAAGACCTTACATTCAACTTGTGCCTATTTTTAAGATCCCATTAGAGCTTTCGATGCATATTTTTTTATACCATTCCCAAATAAATCCATAACTGGCCATTTGTACATGGACATGGGGCCATATGAAAAATTTCAATTACATTTCTTTTTGGTGAGTTTCTTATGGAGTACCATTGAAGACCTTGCATTCAACTTGTGCCTATTTTTAAGATCCCATTAGAGCTTTCGATGCATATTTTTTTAGACCATTCCCAAATAAATCCATAACTGGCCATTTGTACATGGACATGGGGCCATATGAAAAATTTCAATTACATTTCTTTTTGGTGAGTTTCTCATGGAGTACCATTGAAGACCTTGCATTCAACTTGTGCCTATTTTTCGGTTCCCCATTACACCTTTCGATGCATATTTTTTTGGACCTTTCCCAAATAAATCCATTACTGGCCATTTGTGCATGAACATGGGGCCACGTGAAAAATTTCAATTACATTTCTTTTTGGTGAGTTTCTCATGGAGTACCATTGAAGACCTTGCATTCAACTTGTGCCTATTTTTTGGTTCCCCATTAGAGCATTCGATGCATAATTTTTTAGACCATTCCCAAATAAATCCATAACTGGCCATTTGTACATGGACATGGGGCCATATGAAAAATTTCAATTACATTTCTTTTTGGTGAGTTTCTCATGGAGTACCATTGAGGACCTTGCATTCAACTTATGCCTATTTTTCGGTTCCCCATTACACCTTTCGATGCATATTTTTTTGGACCTTTCCCAAATAAATCCATAACTGGCCATTTCTGCATGAACATGGGGCCACGTGAAAAATTTCAATTACATTTCTTTTTGGTGAGTTTCTTATGGAGTACCATTGAACACCTTGCATTCAACTTGTGCCTATTTTTAAGATCCCATTAGAGCTTTCGATGCATATTTTTTTAGACCATTCCCAAATAAATCCATAACTGGCCATTTGTACATGGACATGGGGCCATATGAAAAATTTCAATTACATTTCTTTTTGGTGAGTTTCTCATGGAGTACCATTGAAGACCTTGCATTCAACTTGTGCCTATTTTTCGGTTCCCCATTACACCTTTCGATGCATATTTTTTTGGACCTTTCCCAAATAAATCCATTACTGGCCATTTGTACATGAACATGGGGCCACGTGAAAAATTTCAATTACATTTCTTTTTGGTGAGTTTCTCATGGAGTACCATTGAAGACCTTGCATTCAACTTGTGCCTATTTTTTGGTTCCCCATTAGAGCTTTCGATGCATAATTTTTTAGACCACTCCCAAATAAATCCATAACTGGCCATTTGTACATGGACATGGGGCCATATGAAAATTTTCAATTACATTTCTTTTTGGTGAGTTTCTTATGGAGTACCATTGAAGACCTTACATTCAACTTGTGCCTATTTTTAAGATCCCATTAGAGCTTTCGATGCATAATTTTTTAGACCATTCCCAAATAAGTCCATAACTGGCCATTTGTACATGGACATGGGGCCATATGAAAAATTTCAATTACATTTCTTTTTGGTGAGTTTCTCATGGAGTACCATTGAAGACCTTGCATTCAACTTGTGCCTATTTTTTGGTTCCCCATTAGAGCTTTCGATGCATAATTTTTTAGACCACTCCCAAATAAATCCATAACTGGCCATTTGTACATGGACATGGGGCCATATGAAAATTTTCAATTACATTTCTTTTTGGTGAGTTTCTTATGGAGTACCATTGAAGACCTTACATTCAACTTGTGCCTATATTTAAGATCCCAATAGAGCTTTCGATGCATATTTTTTTAGACCACTCCCAAATAAATCCATAACTGGCCATTTGTACATGGACATGGGGCCATATGAAAAATTTCAATTACATTTCTTTTTGGTGAGTTTCTTATGGAGTACCATTGAAGACCTTACATTCAACTTGTGCCTATTTTTAAGATCCAATTAGAGCTTTCGATGCATATTTTTTTAGACCATTCCCAAATAAATCCATAACTGGCCATTTGTACATGGACATGGGGCCATATGAAAAATTTCAATTACATTTCTTTTTGGTGAGTTTCTCATGGAATACCATTGAAAACCTTACATTCAACTTGTGCCTATTTTTAAGATCCCATTAGAGCTTTCGATGCATATTTTTTTAGACCATTCCCAAATAAATCCATAACTGGCCATTTGTACATGGACATGGGGCCATATGAAAAATTTCAATTACATTTCTTTTTGGTGAGTTTCTCATGGAGTACCATTGAAGACCTTGCATTCAACTTGTGCCTATTTTTCGGTTCCCCATTACACCTTTCGATGCATATTTTTTTGGACCTTTCCCAAATAAATCCATTACTGGCCATTTGTACATGAACATGGGGCCACGTGAAAAATTTCAATTACATTTCTTTTTGGTGAGTTTCTCATGGAGTACCATTGAAGACCTTGCATTCAACTTGTGCCTATTTTTTGGTTCCCCATTAGAGCTTTCGATGCATAATTTTTTAGACCACTCCCAAATAAATCCATAACTGGCCATTTGTACATGGACATGGGGCCATATGAAAATTTTCAATTACATTTCTTTTTGGTGAGTTTCTTATGGAGTACCATTGAAGACCTTACATTCAACTTGTGCCTATTTTTAAGATCCCATTAGAGCTTTCGATGCATAATTTTTTAGACCATTCCCAAATAAGTCCATAACTGGCCATTTGTACATGGACATGGGGCCATATGAAAAATTTCAATTACATTTCTTTTTGGTGAGTTTCTCATGGAGTACCATTAAAGACCTTGCATTCAACTTGTGCCTATTTTTTGGTTCCCCATTAGAGCTTTCGATGCATAATTTTTTAGACCACTCCCAAATAAATCCATAACTGGCCATTTGTACATGGACATGGGGCCATATGAAAATTTTCAATTACATTTCTTTTTGGTGAGTTTCTTATGGAGTACCATTGAAGACCTTACATTCAACTTGTGCCTATTTTTAAGATCCCATTAGAGCTTTCGATGCATATTTTTTTAGACCACTCCCAAATAAATCCATAACTGGCCATTTGTACATGGACATGGGGCCATATGAAAAATTTCAATTACATTTCTTTTTGGTGAGTTTCTTATGGAGTACCATTGAAGACCTTACATTCAACTTGTGCCTATTTTTAAGATCCAATTAGAGCTTTCGATGCATATTTTTTTAGACCATTCCCAAATAAATCCATAACTGGCCATTTGTACATGGACATGGGGCCATATGAAAAATTTCAATTACATTTCTTTTTGGTGAGTTTCTCATGGAATACCATTGAAGACCTTACATTCAACTTGTGCCTATTTTTAAGATCCCATTAGAGCTTTCGATGCATAATTTTTTAGACCATTCCCAAATAAGTCCATAACTGGCCATTTGTACATGGACATGGGGCCATATGAAAAATTTCAATTACATTTCTTTTTGGTGAGTTTCTCATGGAGTACCATTGAAGACCTTGCATTCAACTTGTGGCTATTTTTAAGATCCCATTAGAGCTTTCGATGCATATTTTTTAGACCATTCCCAAATAAATCCATAATTGGCCATTTGTACATGGACATGGGGCCATATGAAAAATTTCAATTACATTTCTTTTTGGTGAGTTTCTCATGGAGTACCATTGAAGACCTTGCATTCAACTTGTGCCTATTTTTAAGATCCCATTAGAGCTTTCGATGCATATTTTTTTAGACCATTCCCAAATAAATCCATAACTGGCCATTTGTACATGGACATGGGGCCATATGAAAAATTTCAATTACATTTCTTTTTGGTGAGTTTCTCATGGAGTACCATTGAAGACCTTGCATTCAACTTGTGCCTATTTTTCGGTTCCCCATTACACCTTTCGATGCATATTTTTTTGGACCTTTCCCAAATAAATCCATTACTGGCCATTTGTGCATGAACATGGGGCCACGTGAAAAATTTCAATTACATTTCTTTTTGGTGAGTTTCTCATGGAGTACCATTGAAGACCTTGCATTCAACTTGTGCCTATTTTTTGGTTCCCCATTAGAGCTTTCGATGCATAATTTTTTAGACCACTCCCAAATAAATCCATAACTGGCCATTTGTGCATGACCATGGGGCCACGGTAAAAATTTCAATTACATTTCGTTTTGGTGAGTTTCTCATGGAGTACCATTGAAGACCTTGCATTCAACTTGTGCCTATTTTTTGGTTCCCCATTAGAGCATTCGATGCATAATTTTTTAGACCATTCCCAAATAAATCCATAACTGGCCATTTGTACATGGACATGGGGCCATATGAAAAATTTCAATTACATTTCTTTTTGGTGAGTTTCTTATGGAATACCATTGAAGACCTTACATTCAACTTGTGCCTATTTTTAAGATCCCATTAGAGCTTTCGATGCATATTTTTTTAGACCATTCCCAAATAAATCCATAACTGGCCATTTGTACATGGACATGGGGCCATATGAAAAATTTCAATTACATTTCTTTTTGGTGAGTTTCTTATGGAATACCATTGAAAACCTTACATTCAACTTGTGCCTATTTTTAAGATCCCATTAGAGCTTTCGATGCATATTTTTTTAGACCATTCCCAAATAAATCCATAACTGGCCATTTGTACATGGACATGGGGCCATATGAAAAATTTCAATTACATTTCTTTTTGGTGAGTTTCTCATGGAGTACCATTGAAGACCTTGCATTCAACTTGTGCCTATTTTTCGGTTCCCCATTACACCTTTCGATGCATATTTTTTTGGACCTTTCCCAAATAAATCCATTACTGGCCATTTGTGCATGAACATGGGGCCACGTGAAAAATTTCAATTACATTTCTTTTTGGTGAGTTTCTCATGGAGTACCATTGAAGACCTTGCATTCAACTTGTGCCTATTTTTTGGTTCCCCATTAGAGCTTTCGATGCATAATTTTTTAGACCACTCCCAAATAAATCCATAACTGGCCATTTGTGCATGAACATGGGGCCACGGTAAAAATTTCAATTACATTTCTTTTTGGTGAGTTTCTCATGGAGTACCATTGAAGACCTTGCATTCAACTTGTGCCTATTTTTTGGTTCCCCATTAGAGCATTCGATGCATAATTTTTTAGACCATTCCCAAATAAATCCATAACTGGCCATTTGTACATGGACATGGGGCCATATGAAAAATTTCAATTACATTTCTTTTTGGTGAGTTTCTTATGGAGTACCATTGAAGACCTTACATTCAACTTGTGCCTATTTTTAAGATCCAATTAGAGCTTTCGATGCATATTTTTTTAGACCATTCCCAAATAAATCCATAACTGGCCATTTGTACATGGACATGGGGCCATATGAAAAATTTCAATTACATTTCTTTTTGGTGAGTTTCTTATGGAATACCATTGAAAACCTTACATTCAACTTGTGCCTATTTTTAAGATCCCATTAGAGCTTTCGATGCATATTTTTTTAGACCATTCCCAAATAAATCCATAACTGGCCATTTGTACATGGACATGGGGCCACATGAAAAATTTCAATTACATTTCTTTTTGGTGAGTTTCTTATGGAGTACCCTTGAAGACCTTACATTCAACTTGTGCCTATTTTTAAGATCCCATTAGAGCTTTCGATGCATAATTTTTTAGACCATTCCCAAATAAGTCCATAACTGGCCATTTGTACATGGACATGGGGCCATATGAAAAATTTCAATTACATTTCTTTTTGGTGAGTTTCTCATGGAGTACCATTGAAGACCTTGCATTCAACTTGTGCCTATTTTTAAGATCCCATTAGAGCTTTCGATGCATATTTTTTTAGACCATTCCCAAATAAATCCATAACTGGCCATTTGTACATGGACATGGGGCCATATGAAAAATTTCAATTACATTTCTTTTTGGTGAGTTTCTTATGGAATACCATTGAAAACCTTACATTCAACTTGTGCCTATTTTTAAGATCCCATTAGAGCTTTCGATGCATATTTTTTTAGACCATTCCCAAATAAATCCATAACTGGCCATTTGTACATGGACATGGGGCCATATGAAAAATTTCAATTACATTTCTTTTTGGTGAGTTTCTTATGGAATACCATTGAAAACCTTACATTCAACTTGTGCCTATTTTTAAGATCCCATTAGAGCTTTCGATGCATAATTTTTTAGACCATTCCCAAATAAGTCCATAACTGGCCATTTGTACATGGACATGGGGCCATATGAAAAATTTCAATTACATTTCTTTTTGGTGAGTTTCTCATGGAGTACCATTAAAGACCTTGCATTCAACTTGTGCCTATTTTTTGGTTCCCCATTAGAGCTTTCGATGCATAATTTTTTAGACCACTCCCAAATAAATCCATAACTGGCCATTTGTACATGGACATGGGGCCATATGAAAATTTTCAATTACATTTCTTTTTGGTGAGTTTCTTATGGAGTACCATTGAAGACCTTACATTCAACTTGTGCCTATTTTTAAGATCCCATTAGAGCTTTCGATGCATATTTTTTTAGACCACTCCCAAATAAATCCATAACTGGCCATTTGTACATGGACATGGGGCCATATGAAAAATTTCAATTACATTTCTTTTTGGTGAGTTTCTTATGGAGTACCATTGAAGACCTTACATTCAACTTGTGCCTATTTTTAAGATCCAATTAGAGCTTTCGATGCATATTTTTTTAGACCATTCCCAAATAAATCCATAACTGGCCATTTGTACATGGACATGGGGCCATATGAAAAATTTCAATTACATTTCTTTTTGGTGAGTTTCTCATGGAATACCATTGAAGACCTTACATTCAACTTGTGCCTATTTTTAAGATCCCATTAGAGCTTTCGATGCATAATTTTTTAGACCATTCCCAAATAAGTCCATAACTGGCCATTTGTACATGGACATGGGGCCATATGAAAAATTTCAATTACATTTCTTTTTGGTGAGTTTCTCATGGAGTACCATTGAAGACCTTGCATTCAACTTGTGGCTATTTTTAAGATCCCATTAGAGCTTTCGATGCATATTTTTTAGACCATTCCCAAATAAATCCATAATTGGCCATTTGTACATGGACATGGGGCCATATGAAAAATTTCAATTACATTTCTTTTTGGTGAGTTTCTCATGGAGTACCATTGAAGACCTTGCATTCAACTTGTGCCTATTTTTAAGATCCCATTAGAGCTTTCGATGCATATTTTTTTAGACCATTCCCAAATAAATCCATAACTGGCCATTTGTACATGGACATGGGGCCATATGAAAAATTTCAATTACATTTCTTTTTGGTGAGTTTCTCATGGAGTACCATTGAAGACCTTGCATTCAACTTGTGCCTATTTTTCGGTTCCCCATTACACCTTTCGATGCATATTTTTTTGGACCTTTCCCAAATAAATCCATTACTGGCCATTTGTGCATGAACATGGGGCCACGTGAAAAATTTCAATTACATTTCTTTTTGGTGAGTTTCTCATGGAGTACCATTGAAGACCTTGCATTCAACTTGTGCCTATTTTTTGGTTCCCCATTAGAGCTTTCGATGCATAATTTTTTAGACCACTCCCAAATAAATCCATAACTGGCCATTTGTGCATGACCATGGGGCCACGGTAAAAATTTCAATTACATTTCGTTTTGGTGAGTTTCTCATGGAGTACCATTGAAGACCTTGCATTCAACTTGTGCCTATTTTTTGGTTCCCCATTAGAGCATTCGATGCATAATTTTTTAGACCATTCCCAAATAAATCCATAACTGGCCATTTGTACATGGACATGGGGCCATATGAAAAATTTCAATTACATTTCTTTTTGGTGAGTTTCTTATGGAATACCATTGAAGACCTTACATTCAACTTGTGCCTATTTTTAAGATCCCATTAGAGCTTTCGATGCATATTTTTTTAGACCATTCCCAAATAAATCCATAACTGGCCATTTGTACATGGACATGGGGCCATATGAAAAATTTCAATTACATTTCTTTTTGGTGAGTTTCTTATGGAATACCATTGAAAACCTTACATTCAACTTGTGCCTATTTTTAAGATCCCATTAGAGCTTTCGATGCATATTTTTTTAGACCATTCCCAAATAAATCCATAACTGGCCATTTGTACATGGACATGGGGCCATATGAAAAATTTCAATTACATTTCTTTTTGGTGAGTTTCTCATGGAGTACCATTGAAGACCTTGCATTCAACTTGTGCCTATTTTTCGGTTCCCCATTACACCTTTCGATGCATATTTTTTTGGACCTTTCCCAAATAAATCCATTACTGGCCATTTGTGCATGAACATGGGGCCACGTGAAAAATTTCAATTACATTTCTTTTTGGTGAGTTTCTCATGGAGTACCATTGAAGACCTTGCATTCAACTTGTGCCTATTTTTTGGTTCCCCATTAGAGCTTTCGATGCATAATTTTTTAGACCACTCCCAAATAAATCCATAACTGGCCATTTGTGCATGAACATGGGGCCACGGTAAAAATTTCAATTACATTTCTTTTTGGTGAGTTTCTCATGGAGTACCATTGAAGACCTTGCATTCAACTTGTGCCTATTTTTTGGTTCCCCATTAGAGCATTCGATGCATAATTTTTTAGACCATTCCCAAATAAATCCATAACTGGCCATTTGTACATGGACATGGGGCCATATGAAAAATTTCAATTACATTTCTTTTTGGTGAGTTTCTTATGGAGTACCATTGAAGACCTTACATTCAACTTGTGCCTATTTTTAAGATCCAATTAGAGCTTTCGATGCATATTTTTTTAGACCATTCCCAAATAAATCCATAACTGGCCATTTGTACATGGACATGGGGCCATATGAAAAATTTCAATTACATTTCTTTTTGGTGAGTTTCTTATGGAATACCATTGAAAACCTTACATTCAACTTGTGCCTATTTTTAAGATCCCATTAGAGCTTTCGATGCATATTTTTTTAGACCATTCCCAAATAAATCCATAACTGGCCATTTGTACATGGACATGGGGCCACATGAAAAATTTCAATTACATTTCTTTTTGGTGAGTTTCTTATGGAGTACCCTTGAAGACCTTACATTCAACTTGTGCCTATTTTTAAGATCCCATTAGAGCTTTCGATGCATAATTTTTTAGACCATTCCCAAATAAGTCCATAACTGGCCATTTGTACATGGACATGGGGCCATATGAAAAATTTCAATTACATTTCTTTTTGGTGAGTTTCTCATGGAGTACCATTGAAGACCTTGCATTCAACTTGTGCCTATTTTTAAGATCCCATTAGAGCTTTCGATGCATATTTTTTTAGACCATTCCCAAATAAATCCATAACTGGCCATTTGTACATGGACATGGGGCCATATGAAAATTTTCAATTACATTTCTTTTTTGTGAGTTTCTTATGGAGTACCATTGAAGACCTTACATTCAACTTGTGCCTATTTTTAAGATCCCATTAGAGCTTTCGATGCATATTTTTTTAGACCATTCCCAAATAAATCCATAACTGGCCATTTGTACATGGACATGGGGCCATATGAAAAATTTCAATTACATTTCTTTTTGGTGAGTTTCTTATGGAATACCATTGAAAACCTTACATTCAACTTGTGCCTATTTTTAAGATCCCATTAGAGCTTTCGATGCATATTTTTTTAGACCATTCCCAAATAAATCCATAACTGGCCATTTGTACATGGACATGGGGCCATATGAAAAATTTCAATTACATTTCTTTTTGGTGAGTTTCTCATGGAGTACCATTGAAGACCTTGCATTCAACTTGTGCCTATTTTTCGGTTCCCCATTACACCTTTCGATGCATATTTTTTTGGACCTTTCCCAAATAAATCCATTACTGGCCATTTGTGCATGAACATGGGGCCACGTGAAAAATTTCAATTACATTTCTTTTTGGTGAGTTTCTCATGGAGTACCATTGAAGACCTTGCATTCAACTTGTGCCTATTTTTTGGTTCCCCATTAGAGCTTTCGATGCATAATTTTTTAGACCACTCCCAAATAAATCCATAACTGGCCATTTGTGCATGAACATGGGGCCACGGTAAAAATTTCAATTACATTTCGTTTTGGTGAGTTTCTCATGGAGTACCATTGAAGACCTTGCATTCAACTTGTGCCTATTTTTTGGTTCCCCATTAGAGCATTCGATGCATAATTTTTTAGACCATTCCCAAATAAATCCATAACTGGCCATTTGTACATGGACATGGGGCCATATGAAAAATTTCAATTACATTTCTTTTTGGTGAGTTTCTTATGGAGTACCATTGAAGACCTTACATTCAACTTGTGCCTATTTTTAAGATCCAATTAGAGCTTTCGATGCATATTTTTTTAGACCATTCCCAAATAAATC
Source organism: Climacium dendroides (assembly GCA_950106755.1). Taxonomy (NCBI): domain Eukaryota; kingdom Viridiplantae; phylum Streptophyta; class Bryopsida; order Hypnales; family Climaciaceae; genus Climacium; species Climacium dendroides. Next base: position 164,312 of record CATNNA010000113.1, read on the forward strand.
CATAACTGGCCATTTGTACATGGACATGGGGCCATATGAAAAATTTCAATTACATTTCTTTTTGGTGAGTTTCTTATGGAATACCATTGAAAACCTTACATTCAACTTGTGCCTATTTTTAAGATCCCATTAGAGCTTTCGATGCATATTTTTTTAGACCATTCCCAAATAAATCCATAACTGGCCATTTGTACATGGACATGGGGCCACATGAAAAATTTCAATTACATTTCTTTTTGGTGAGTTTCTTATGGAGTACCCTTGAAGACCTTACATTCAACTTGTGCCTATTTTTAAGATCCCATTAGAGCTTTCGATGCATAATTTTTTAGACCATTCCCAAATAAGTCCATAACTGGCCATTTGTACATGGACATGGGGCCATATGAAAAATTTCAATTACATTTCTTTTTGGTGAGTTTCTCATGGAGTACCATTGAAGACCTTGCATTCAACTTGTGCCTATTTTTAAGATCCCATTAGAGCTTTCGATGCATATTTTTTTAGACCATTCCCAAATAAATCCATAACTGGCCATTTGTACATGGACATGGGGCCATATGAAAAATTTCAATTACATTTCTTTTTTGTGAGTTTCTTATGGAGTACCATTGAAGACCTTACATTCAACTTGTGCCTATTTTTAAGATCCCATTAGAGCTTTCGATGCATATTTTTTTAGACCATTCCCAAATAAATCCATAACTGGCCATTTGTGCATGAACATGGGGCCACGTGAAAAATTTCAATTACATTTCGTTTTGGTGAGTTTCTCATTGAGTACCATTGAAGACCTTGCATTCAACTTGTGCCTATTTTTTGGTTCCCCATTAGAGCATTCGATGCATAATTTTTTAGACCATTCCCAAATAAATCCATAACTGGCCATTTGTACATGGACATGGGGCCATATGAAAAATTTCAATTACATTTCTTTTTGGTGAGTTTCTCATGGAGTACCATTGAAGACCTTACATTCAACTTGTGGCTATTTTTAAGATCCCATTAGAGCTTTCGATGCATATTTTTTAGACCATTCCCAAATAAATCCATAACTGGCCATTTGTACATGGACATGGGGCCATATGAAAAATTTCAATTACATTTCTTTTTGGTGAGTTTCTCATGGAGTACCATTGAAGACCTTGCATTCAACTTGTGCCTATTTTTCGGTTCCCCATTACACCTTTCGATGCATATTTTTTTGGACCTTTCCCAAATAAATCCATTACTGGCCATTTGTGCATGAACATGGGGCCACGTGAAAAAATTCAATTACATTTCGTTTTGGTGAGTTTCTCATGGAGTACCATTGAAGACCTTGCATTCAACTTGTGCCTATTTTTAAGATCCCATTAGAGCTTTCGATGCATATTTTTTTAGACCATTCCCAAATAAATCCATAACTGGCCATTTGTACATGGACATGGGGCCATATGAAAAATTTCAATTACATTTCTTTTTGGTGAGTTTCTCATGGAGTACCATTGAAGACCTTGCATTCAACTTGTGCCTATTTTTCGGTTCCCCATTACACCTTTCGATGCATATTTTTTTGGACCTTTCCCAAATAAATCCATTACTGGCCATTTGTGCATGAACATGGGGCCACGTGAAAAATTTCAATTACATTTCTTTTTGGTGAGTTTCTCATGGAGTACCATTGAAGACCTTGCATTCAACTTGTGCCTATTTTTTGGTTCCCCATTAGAGCTTTCGATGCATAATTTTTTAGACCATTCCCAAATAAATCCATAACTGGCCATTTGTACATGGACATGGGGCCATATGAAAAATTTCAATTACATTTCTTTTTTGTGAGTTTCTTATGGAGTACCATTGAAGACCTTACATTCAACTTGTGCCTATTTTTAAGATCCCATTAGAGCTTTCGATGCATATTTTTTTAGACCATTCCCAAATAAATCCATAACTGGCCATTTGTGCATGAACATGGGGCCACGTGAAAAATTTCAATTACATTTCGTTTTGGTGAGTTTCTCATTGAGTACCATTGAAGACCTTGCATTCAACTTGTGCCTATTTTTTGGTTCCCCATTAGAGCATTCGATGCATAATTTTTTAGACCATTCCCAAATAAATCCATAACTGGCCATTTGTACATGGACATGGGGCCATATGAAAAATTTCAATTACATTTCTTTTTGGTGAGTTTCTTATGGAGTACCATTGAAGACCTTACATTCAACTTGTGCCTATTTTTAAGATCCCATTAGAGCTTTCGATGCATAATTTTTTAGACCATTCCCAAATAAGTCCATAACTGGCCATTTGTACATGGACATGGGGCCATATGAAAAATTTCAATTACATTTCTTTTTGGTGAGTTTCTCATGGAGTACCATTGAAGACCTTGCATTCAACTTGTGGCTATTTTTAAGATCCCATTAGAGCTTTCGATGCATATTTTTTAGACCATTCCCAAATAAATCCATAACTGGCCATTTGTACATGGACATGGGGCCATATGAAAAATTTCAATTACATTTCTTTTTGGTGAGTTTCTCATGGAGTACCATTGAAGACCTTGCATTCAACTTGTGCCTATTTTTCGGTTCCCCATTACACCTTTCGATGCATATTTTTTTGGACCTTTCCCAAATAAATCCATTACTGGCCATTTGTGCATGAACATGGGGCCACGTGAAAAAATTCAATTACATTTCGTTTTGGTGAGTTTCTCATGGAGTACCATTGAAGACCTTGCATTCAACTTGTGCCTATTTTTAAGATCCCATTAGAGCTTTCGATGCATATTTTTTTAGACCATTCCCAAATAAATCCATAACTGGCCATTTGTACATGGACATGGGGCCATATGAAAAATTTCAATTACATTTCTTTTTGGTGAGTTTCTCATGGAGTACCATTGAAGACCTTGCATTCAACTTGTGCCTATTTTTCGGTTCCCCATTACACCTTTCGATGCATATTTTTTTGGACCTTTCCCAAATAAATCCATTACTGGCCATTTGTGCATGAACATGGGGCCACGTGAAAAATTTCAATTACATTTCTTTTTGGTGAGTTTCTCATGGAGTACCATTGAAGACCTTGCATTCAACTTGTGCCTATTTTTTGGTTCCCCATTAGAGCTTTCGATGCATAATTTTTTAGACCACTCCCAAATAAATCCATAACTGGCCATTTGTACATGGACATGGGGCCATATGAAAATTTTCAATTACATTTCTTTTTGGTGAGTTTCTTATGGAGTACCCTTGAAGACCTTACATTCAACTTGTGCCTATTTTTAAGATCCCATTAGAGCTTTCGATGCATAATTTTTTAGACCATTCCCAAATAAGTCCATAACTGGCCATTTGTACATGGACATGGGGCCATATGAAAAATTTCAATTACATTTCTTTTTGGTGAGTTTCTCATGGAGTACCATTGAAGACCTTGCATTCAACTTGTGCCTATTTTTTGGTTCCCCATTAGAGCATTCGATGCATAATTTTTTAGACCATTCCCAAATAAATCCATAACTGGCCATTTGTACATGGACATGGGGCCATATGAAAAATTTCAATTACATTTCTTTTTGGTGAGTTTCTTATGGAGTACCATTGAAGACCTTACATTCAACTTGTGCCTATTTTTAAGATCCCATTAGAGCTTTCGATGCATAATTTTTTAGACCATTCCCAAATAAGTCCATAACTGGCCATTTGTACATGGACATGGGGCCATATGAAAAATTTCAATTACATTTCGTTTTGGTGAGTTTCTCATGGAGTACCATTGAAGACCTTGCATTCAACTTGTGGCTATTTTTAAGATCCCATTAGAGCTTTCGATGCATATTTTTTAGACCATTCCCAAATAAATCCATAACTGGCCATTTGTACATGGACATGGGGCCATATGAAAAATTTCAATTACATTTCTTTTTGGTGAGTTTCTCATGGAGTACCATTGAAGACCTTGCATTCAACTTGTGCCTATTTTTCGGTTCCCCATTACACCTTTCGATGCATATTTTTTTGGACCTTTCCCAAATAAATCCATTACTCGCCATTTGTGCATGAACATGGGGCCACGTGAAAAAATTCAATTACATTTCGTTTTGGTGAGTTTCTCATGGAGTACCATTGAAGACCTTGCATTCAACTTGTGCCTATTTTTAAGATCCCATTAGAGCTTTCGATGCATATTTTTTTAGACCATTCCCAAATAAATCCATAACTGGCCATTTGTACATGGACATGGGGCCATATGAAAAATTTCAATTACATTTCTTTTTGGTGAGTTTCTCATGGAGTACCATTGAAGACCTTGCATTCAACTTGTGCCTATTTTTCGGTTCCCCATTACACCTTTCGATGCATATTTTTTTGGACCTTTCCCAAATAAATCCATTACTGGCCATTTGTGCATGAACATGGGGCCACGTGAAAAATTTCAATTACATTTCTTTTTGGTGAGTTTCTCATGGAGTACCATTGAAGACCTTGCATTCAACTTGTGCCTATTTTTTGGTTCCCCATTAGAGCTTTCGATGCATAATTTTTTAGACCACTCCCAAATAAATCCATAACTGGCCATTTGTACATGGACATGGGGCCATATGAAAATTTTCAATTACATTTCTTTTTGGTGAGTTTCTTATGGAGTACCATTGAAGACCTTACATTCAACTTGTGCCTATTTTTAAGATCCCATTAGAGCTTTCGATGCATAATTTTTTAGACCATTCCCAAATAAGTCCATAACTGGCCATTTGTACATGGACATGGGGCCATATGAAAAATTTCAATTACATTTCTTTTTGGTGAGTTTCTCATGGAGTACCATTGAAGACCTTGCATTCAACTTGTGCCTATTTTTTGGTTCCCCATTAGAGCTTTCGATGCATAATTTTTTAGACCACTCCCAAATAAATCCATAACTGGCCATTTGTACATGGACATGGGGCCATATGAAAATTTTCAATTACATTTCTTTTTGGTGAGTTTCTTATGGAGTACCATTGAAGACCTTACATTCAACTTGTGCCTATTTTTAAGATCCCATTAGAGCTTTCGATGCATATTTTTTTAGACCATTCCCAAATAAATCCATAACTGGCCATTTGTACATGGACATGGGGCCATATGAAAAATTTCAATTACATTTCTTTTTGGTGAGTTTCTTATGGAGTACCATTGAAGACCTTACATTCAACTTGTGCCTATTTTTAAGATCCCATTAGAGCTTTCGATGCATATTTTTTTAGACCATTCCCAAATAAATCCATAACTGGCCATTTGTACATGGACATGGGGCCATATGAAAAATTTCAATTACATTTCTTTTTGGTGAGTTTCTTATGGAGTACCATTGAAGACCTCACATTCAACTTGTGCCTATTTTTAAGATCCCATTAGAGCTTTCGATGCATAATTTTTTAGACCATTCCCAAATAAGTCCATAACTGGCCATTTGTACATGGACATGGGGCCATATGAAAAATTTCAATTACATTTCTTTTTGGTGAGTTTCTCATGGAGTACCATTGAAGACCTTGCATTCAACTTGTGCCTATTTTTAAGATCCCATTAGAGCTTTCGATGCATATTTTTTTAGACCATTCCCAAATAAATCCATAACTGGCCATTTGTACATGGACATGGGGCCATATGAAAAATTTCAATTACATTTCTTTTTGGTGAGTTTCTCATGGAGTACCATTGAAGACCTTGCATTCAACTTGTGCCTATTTTTCGGTTCCCCATTACACCTTTCGATGCATATTTTTTTGGACCTTTCCCAAATAAATCCATTACTGGCCATTTGTGCATGAACATGGGGCCACGTGAAAAATTTCAATTACATTTCTTTTTGGTGAGTTTCTCATGGAGTACCATTGAAGACCTTGCATTCAACTTGTGCCTATTTTTTGGTTCCCCATTAGAGCTTTCGATGCATAATTTTTTAGACCACTCCCAAATAAATCCATAACTGGCCATTTGTGCATGAACATGGGGCCACGGGAAAAATTTCAATTACATTTCGTTTTGGTGAGTTTCTCATGGAGTACCATTGAAGACCTTGCATTCAACTTGTGCCTATTTTTTGGTTCCCCATTAGAGCATTCGATGCATAATTTTTTAGACCATTCCCAAATAAATCCATAACTGGCCATTTGTACATGGACATGGGGCCATATGAAAAATTTCAATTACATTTCTTTTTGGTGAGTTTCTCATGGAGTACCATTGAAGACCTTGCATTCAACTTGTGCCTATTTTTTGGTTCCCCATTAGAGCTTTCGATGCATAATTTTTTAGACCACTCCCAAATAAATCCATAACTGGCCATTTGTGCATGAACATGGGGCCACGGGAAAAATTTCAATTACATTTCGTTTTGGTGAGTTTCTCATGGAGTACCATTGAAGACCTTGCATTCAACTTGTGCCTATTTTTTGGTTCCCCATTAGAGCATTCGATGCAGATTTTTTTAGACCATTCCCAAATAAATCCATAACTGGCCATTTGTACATGGACATGGGGCCATATGAAAAATTTCAATTACATTTCTTTTTGGTGAGTTTCTTATGGAATACCATTGAAGACCTTACATTCAACTTGTGCCTATTTTTAAGATCCCATTAGAGCTTTCGATGCATATTTTTTTAGACCATTCCCAAATAAATCCATAACTGGCCATTTGTACATGGACATGGGGCCACATGAAAAATTTCAATTACATTTCTTTTTGGTGAGTTTCTTATGGAGTACCCTTGAAGACCTTACATTCAACTTGTGCCTATTTTTAAGATCCCATTAGAGCTTTCGATGCATAATTTTTTAGACCATTCCCAAATAAGTCCATAACTGGCCATTTGTACATGGACATGGGGCCATATGAAAAATTTCAATTACATTTCTTTTTGGTGAGTTTCTCATGGAGTACCATTGAAGACCTTGCATTCAACTTGTGCCTATTTTTAAGATCCCATTAGAGCTTTCGATGCATATTTTTTTAGACCATTCCCAAATAAATCCATAACTGGCCATTTGTACATGGACATGGGGCCATATGAAAAATTTCAATTACATTTCTTTTTGGTGAGTTTCTCATGGAGTACCATTGAAGACCTTGCATTCAACTTGTGCCTATTTTTAAGATCCCATTAGAGCTTTCGATGCATATTTTTTTAGACCATTCCCAAATAAATCCATAACTGGCCATTTGTACATGGACATGGGGCCATATGAAAAATTTCAATTACATTTCTTTTTTGTGAGTTTCTTATGGAGTACCATTGAAGACCTTACATTCAACTTGTGCCTATTTTTAAGATCCCATTAGAGCTTTCGATGCATATTTTTTTAGACCATTCCCAAATAAATCCATAACTGGCCATTTGTGCATGAACATGGGGCCACGTGAAAAATTTCAATTACATTTCGTTTTGGTGAGTTTCTCATGGAGTACCATTGAAGACCTTGCATTCAACTTGTGCCTATTTTTTGGTTCCCCATTAGAGCATTCGATGCATAATTTTTTAGACCATTCCCAAATAAATCCATAACTGGCCATTTGTACATGGACATGGGGCCATATGAAAAATTTCAATTACATTTCTTTTTGGTGAGTTTCTTATGGAGTACCATTGAAGACCTTACATTCAACTTGTGCCTATTTTTAAGATCCCATTAGAGCTTTCGATGCATAATTTTTTAGACCATTCCCAAATAAGTCCATAACTGGCCATTTGTACATGGACATGGGGCCATATGAAAAATTTCAATTACATTTCTTTTTGGTGAGTTTCTCATGGAGTACCATTGAAGACCTTGCATTCAACTTGTGGCTATTTTTAAGATCCCATTAGAGCTTTCGATGCATATTTTTTAGACCATTCCCAAATAAATCCATAACTGGCCATTTGTACATGGACATGGGGCCATATGAAAAATTTCAATTACATTTCTTTTTGGTGAGTTTCTCCTGGAGTACCATTGAAGACCTTGCATTCAACTTGTGCCTATTTTTCGGTTCCCCATTACACCTTTCGATGCATATTTTTTTGGACCTTTCCCAAATAAATCCATTACTGGCCATTTGTGCATGAACATGGGGCCACGTGAAAAAATTCAATTACATTTCGTTTTGGTGAGTTTCTCATGGAGTACCATTGAAGACCTTGCATTCAACTTGTGCCTATTTTTAAGATCCCATTAGAGCTTTCGATGCATATTTTTTTAGACCATTCCCAAATAAATCCATAACTGGCCATTTGTACATGGACATGGGGCCATATGAAAAATTTCAATTACATTTCTTTTTTGTGAGTTTCTTATGGAGTACCATTGAAGACCTTACATTCAACTTGTGCCTATTTTTAAGATCCCATTAGAGCTTTCGATGCATATTTTTTTAGACCATTCCCAAATAAATCCATAACTGGCCATTTGTGCATGAACATGGGGCCACGTGAAAAATTTCAATTACATTTCGTTTTGGTGAGTTTCCCATGGAGTACCATTGAAGACCTTGCATTCAACTTGTGCCTATTTTTTGGTTCCCCATTAGAGCATTCGATGCATAATTTTTTAGACCATTCCCAAATAAATCCATAACTGGCCATTTGTACATGGACATGGGGCCATATGAAAAATTTCAGTTACATTTCTTTTTGGTGAGTTTCTTATGGAGTACCATTGAAGACCTTACATTCAACTTGTGACTATTTTTAAGATCCCATTAGAGCTTTCGATGCATAATTTTTTAGACCATTCCCAAATAAATCCATAACTGGCCATTTGTACATGGACATGGGGCCATATGAAAAATTTCAATTACATTTCTTTTTGGTGAGTTTCTCATGGAGTACCATTGAAGACCTTGCATTCAACTTGTGGCTATTTTTAAGATCCCATTAGAGCTTTCGATGCATATTTTTTAGACCATTCCCAAATAAATCCATAACTGGCCATTTGTACATGGACATGGGGCCATATGAAAAATTTCAATTACATTTCTTTTTGGTGAGTTTCTCATGGAGTACCATTGAAGACCTTGCATTCAACTTGTGCCTATTTTTCGGTTCCCCATTACACCTTTCGATGCATATTTTTTTGGACCTTTCCCAACTAAATCCATTACTGGCCATTTGTGCATGAACATGGGGCCACGTGAAAAAATTCAATTACATTTCGTTTTGGTGAGTTTCTCATGGAGTACCATTGAAGACCTTGCATTCAACTTGTGCCTATTTTTAAGATCCCATTAGAGCTTTCGATGCATATTTTTTTAGACCATTCCCAAATAAATCCATAACTGGCCATTTGTACATGGACATGGGGCCATATGAAAAATTTCAATTACATTTCTTTTTTGTGAGTTTCTTATGGAGTACCATTGAAGACCTTACATTCAACTTGTGCCTATTTTTAAGATCCCATTAGAGCTTTCGATGCATATTTTTTTAGACCATTCCCAAATAAATCCATAACTGGCCATTTGTGCATGAACATGGGGCCACGTGAAAAATTTCAATTACATTTCGTTTTGGTGAGTTTCTCATGGAGTACCATTGAAGACCTTGCATTCAACTTGTGCCTATTTTTTGGTTCCCCATTAGAGCATTCGATGCATAATTTTTTAGACCATTCCCAAATAAATCCATAACTGGCCATTTGTACATGGACATGGGGCCATATGAAAAATTTCAGTTACATTTCTTTTTGGTGAGTTTCTTATGGAGTACCATTGAAGACCTTACATTCAACTTGTGACTATTTTTAAGATCCCATTAGAGCTTTCGATGCATAATTTTTTAGACCATTCCCAAATAAGTCCATAACTGGCCATTTGTACATGGACATGGGGCCATATGAAAAATTTCAATTACATTTCTTTTTGGTGAGTTTCTCATGGAGTACCATTGAAGACCTTGCATTCAACTTGTGGCTATTTTTAAGATCCCATTAGAGCTTTCGATGCATATTTTTTAGACCATTCCCAAATAAATCCATAACTGGCCATTTGTACATGGACATGGGGCTATATGAAAAATTTCAATTACATTTCTTTTTGGTGAGTTTCTCATGGAGTACCATTGAAGACCTTGCATTCAACTTGTGCCTATTTTTCGGTTCCCCATTACACCTTTCGATGCATATTTTTTTGGACCTTTCCCAAATAAATCCATTACTGGCCATTTGTGCATGAACATGGGGCCACGTGAAAAAATTCAATTACATTTCGTTTTGGTGAGTTTCTCATGGAGTACCATTGAAGACCTTGCATTCAACTTGTGCCTATTTTTAAGATCCCATTAGAGCTTTCGATGCATATTTTTTTAGACCATTCCCAAATAAATCCATAACTGGCCATTTGTACATGGACATGGGGCCATATGAAAAATTTCAATTACATTTCTTTTTTGTGAGTTTCTTATGGAGTACCATTGAAGACCTTACATTCAACTTGTGCCTATTTTTAAGATCCCATTAGAGCTTTCGATGCATATTTTTTTAGACCATTCCCAAATAAATCCATAACTGGCCATTTGTGCATGAACATGGGGCCACGTGAAAAATTTCAATTACATTTCGTTTTGGTGAGTTTCCCATGGAGTACCATTGAAGACCTTGCATTCAACTTGTGCCTATTTTTTGGTTCCCCATTAGAGCATTCGATGCATAATTTTTTAGACCATTCCCAAATAAATCCATAACTGGCCATTTGTACATGGACATGGGGCCATATGAAAAATTTCAGTTACATTTCTTTTTGGTGAGTTTCTTATGGAGTACCATTGAAGACCTTACATTCAACTTGTGACTATTTTTAAGATCCCATTAGAGCTTTCGATGCATAATTTTTTAGACCATTCCCAAATAAATCCATAACTGGCCATTTGTACATGGACATGGGGCCATATGAAAAATTTCAATTACATTTCTTTTTGGTGAGTTTCTCATGGAGTACCATTGAAGACCTTGCATTCAACTTGTGGCTATTTTTAAGATCCCATTAGAGCTTTCGATGCATATTTTTTAGACCATTCCCAAATAAATCCATAACTGGCCATTTGTACATGGACATGGGGCCATATGAAAAATTTCAATTACATTTCTTTTTGGTGAGTTTCTCATGGAGTACCATTGAAGACCTTGCATTCAACTTGTGCCTATTTTTCGGTTCCCCATTACACCTTTCGATGCATATTTTTTTGGACCTTTCCCAACTAAATCCATTACTGGCCATTTGTGCATGAACATGGGGCCACGTGAAAAAATTCAATTACATTTCGTTTTGGTGAGTTTCTCATGGAGTACCATTGAAGACCTTGCATTCAACTTGTGCCTATTTTTAAGATCCCATTAGAGCTTTCGATGCATATTTTTTTAGACCATTCCCAAATAAATCCATAACTGGCCATTTGTACATGGACATGGGGCCATATGAAAAATTTCAATTACATTTCTTTTTTGTGAGTTTCTTATGGAGTACCATTGAAGACCTTACATTCAACTTGTGCCTATTTTTAAGATCCCATTAGAGCTTTCGATGCATATTTTTTTAGACCATTCCCAAATAAATCCATAACTGGCCATTTGTGCATGAACATGGGGCCACGTGAAAAATTTCAATTACATTTCGTTTTGGTGAGTTTCTCATGGAGTACCATTGAAGACCTTGCATTCAACTTGTGCCTATTTTTTGGTTCCCCATTAGAGCATTCGATGCATAATTTTTTAGACCATTCCCAAATAAATCCATAACTGGCCATTTGTACATGGACATGGGGCCATATGAAAAATTTCAGTTACATTTCTTTTTGGTGAGTTTCTTATGGAGTACCATTGAAGACCTTACATTCAACTTGTGACTATTTTTAAGATCCCATTAGAGCTTTCGATGCATAATTTTTTAGACCATTCCCAAATAAGTCCATAACTGGCCATTTGTACATGGACATGGGGCCATATGAAAAATTTCAATTACATTTCTTTTTGGTGAGTTTCTCATGGAGTACCATTGAAGACCTTGCATTCAACTTGTGGCTATTTTTAAGATCCCATTAGAGCTTTCGATGCATATTTTTTAGACCATTCCCAAATAAATCCATAACTGGCCATTTGTACATGGACATGGGGCTATATGAAAAATTTCAATTACATTTCTTTTTGGTGAGTTTCTCATGGAGTACCATTGAAGACCTTGCATTCAACTTGTGCCTATTTTTAGGTTCCCCATTACACCTTTCGATGCATATTTTTTTGGACCTTTCCCAAATAAATCCATTACTGGCCATTTGTGCATGAACATGGGGCCACGTGAAAAAATTCAATTACATTTCGTTTTGGTGAGTTTCTCATGGAGTACCATTGAAGACCTTGCATTCAACTTGTGCCTATTTTTAAGATCCCATTAGAGCTTTCGATGCATATTTTTTTAGACCATTCCCAAATAAATCCATAACTGGCCATTTGTACATGGACATGGGGCCATATGAAAAATTTCAATTACATTTCTTTTTTGTGAGTTTCTTATGGAGTACCATTGAAGACCTTACATTCAACTTGTGCCTATTTTTAAGATCCCATTAGAGCTTTCGATGCATATTTTTTTAGACCATTCCCAAATAAATCCATAACTGGCCATTTGTGCATGAACATGGGGCCACGTGAAAAATTTCAATTACATTTCGTTTTGGTGAGTTTCTCATGGAGTACCATTGAAGACCTTGCATTCAACTTGTGCCTATTTTTTGGTTCCCCATTAGAGCATTCGATGCATAATTTTTTAGACCATTCCCAAATAAATCCATAACTGGCCATTTGTACATGGACATGGGGCCATATGAAAAATTTCAGTTACATTTCTTTTTGGTGAGTTTCTTATGGAGTACCATTGAAGACCTTACATTCAACTTGTGACTATTTTTAAGATCCCATTAGAGCTTTCGATGCATAATTTTTTAGACCATTCCCAAATAAGTCCATAACTGGCCATTTGTACATGGACATGGGGCCATATGAAAAATTTCAATTACATTTCTTTTTGGTGAGTTTCTCATGGAGTACCATTGAAGACCTTGCATTCAACTTGTGGCTATTTTTAAGATCCCATTAGAGCTTTCGATGCATATTTTTTAGACCATTCCCAAATAAATCCATAACTGGCCATTTGTACATGGACATGGGGCCATATGAAAAATTTCAATTACATTTCTTTTTGGTGAGTTTCTCCTGGAGTACCATTGAAGACCTTGCATTCAACTTGTGCCTATTTTTCGGTTCCCCATTACACCTTTCGATGCATATTTTTTTGGACCTTTCCCAAATAAATCCATTACTGGCCATTTGTGCATGAACATGGGGCCACGTGAAAAATTTCAATTACATTTCTTTTTGGTGAGTTTCTCATGGAGTACCATTGAAGACCTTGCATTCAACTTGTGCCTATTTTTTGGTTCCCCATTAGAGCTTTCGATGCATAATTTTTTAGACCACTCCCAAATAAATCCATAACTGGCCATTTGTACATGGACATGGGGCCATATGAAAAATTTCAATTACATTTCTTTTTGGTGAGTTTCTCATGGAGTACCATTGAAGACCTTGCATTCAACTTGTGCCTATTTTTAAGATCCCATTAGAGCTTTCGATGCATATTTTTTTAGACCATTCCCAAATAAATCCATAACTGGCCATTTGTACATGGACATGGGGCCATATGAAAAATTTCAATTACATTTCTTTTTTGTGAGTTTCTTATGGAGTACCATTGAAGACCTTACATTCAACTTGTGACTATTTTTAAGATCCCATTAGAGCTTTCGATGCATAATTTTTTAGACCATTCCCAAATAAGTCCATAACTGGCCATTTGTACATGGACATGGGGCCATATGAAAAATTTCAATTACATTTCTTTTTGGTGAGTTTCTCATGGAGTACCATTGAAGACCTTGCATTCAACTTGTGGCTATTTTTAAGATCCCATTAGAGCTTTCGATGCATATTTTTTAGACCATTCCCAAATAAATCCATAACTGGCCATTTGTACATGGACATGGGGCTATATGAAAAATTTCAATTACATTTCTTTTTGGTGAGTTTCTCATGGAGTACCATTGAAGACCTTGCATTCAACTTGTGCCTATTTTTCGGTTCCCCATTACACCTTTCGATGCATATTTTTTTGGACCTTTCCCAAATAAATCCATTACTGGCCATTTGTGCATGAACATGGGGCCACGTGAAAAAATTCAATTACATTTCGTTTTGGTGAGTTTCTCATGGAGTACCATTGAAGACCTTGCATTCAACTTGTGCCTATTTTTAAGATCCCATTAGAGCTTTCGATGCATATTTTTTTAGACCATTCCCAAATAAATCCATAACTGGCCATTTGTACATGGACATGGGGCCATATGAAAAATTTCAATTACATTTCTTTTTTGTGAGTTTCTTATGGAGTACCATTGAAGACCTTACATTCAACTTGTGCCTATTTTTAAGATCCCATTAGAGCTTTCGATGCATATTTTTTTAGACCATTCCCAAATAAATCCATAACTGGCCATTTGTGCATGAACATGGGGCCACGTGAAAAATTTCAATTACATTTCGTTTTGGTGAGTTTCTCATGGAGTACCATTGAAGACCTTGCATTCAACTTGTGCCTATTTTTTGGTTCCCCATTAGAGCATTCGATGCATAATTTTTTAGACCATTCCCAAATAAATCCATAACTGGCCATTTGTACATGGACATGGGGCCATATGAAAAATTTCAGTTACATTTCTTTTTGGTGAGTTTCTTATGGAGTACCATTGAAGACCTTACATTCAACTTGTGACTATTTTTAAGATCCCATTAGAGCTTTCGATGCATAATTTTTTAGACCATTCCCAAATAAGTCCATAACTGGCCATTTGTACATGGACATGGGGCCATATGAAAAATTTCAATTACATTTCTTTTTGGTGAGTTTCTCATGGAGTACCATTGAAGACCTTGCATTCAACTTGTGGCTATTTTTAAGATCCCATTAGAGCTTTCGATGCATATTTTTTAGACCATTCCCAAATAAATCCATAACTGGCCATTTGTACATGGACATGGGGCCATATGAAAAATTTCAATTACATTTCTTTTTGGTGAGTTTCTCCTGGAGTACCATTGAAGACCTTGCATTCAACTTGTGCCTATTTTTCGGTTCCCCATTACACCTTTCGATGCATATTTTTTTGGACCTTTCCCAAATAAATCCATTACTGGCCATTTGTGCATGAACATGGGGCCACGTGAAAAATTTCAATTACATTTCTTTTTGGTGAGTTTCTCATGGAGTACCATTGAAGACCTTGCATTCAACTTGTGCCTATTTTTTGGTTCCCCATTAGAGCTTTCGATGCATAATTTTTTAGACCACTCCCAAATAAATCCATAACTGGCCATTTGTACATGGACATGGGGCCATATGAAAAATTTCAATTACATTTCTTTTTGGTGAGTTTCTCATGGAGTACCATTGAAGACCTTGCATTCAACTTGTGCCTATTTTTAAGATCCCATTAGAGCTTTCGATGCATATTTTTTTAGACCATTCCCAAATAAATCCATAACTGGCCATTTGTACATGGACATGGGGCCATATGAAAAATTTCAATTACATTTCTTTTTTGTGAGTTTCTTATGGAGTACCATTGAAGACCTTACATTCAACTTGTGCCTATTTTTAAGATCCCATTAGAGCTTTCGATGCATATTTTTTTAGACCATTCCCAAATAAATCCATAACTGGCCATTTGTGCATGAACATGGGGCCACGTGAAAAATTTCAATTACATTTCTTTTTGGTGAGTTTCTCATGGAGTACCATTGAAGACCTTGCATTCAACTTGTGCCTATTTTTTGGTTCCCCATTAGAGCATTCGATGCATAATTTTTTAGACCATTCCCAAATAAATCCATAACTGGCCATTTGTACATGGACATGGGGCCATATGAAAAATTTCAGTTACATTTCTTTTTGGTGAGTTTCTTATGGAGTACCATTGAAGACCTTACATTCAACTTGTGACTATTTTTAAGATCCCATTAGAGCTTTCGATGCATAATTTTTTAGACCATTCCCAAATAAGTCCATAACTGGCCATTTGTACATGGACATGGGGCCATATGAAAAATTTCAATTACATTTCTTTTTGGTGAGTTTCTCATGGAGTACCATTGAAGACCTTGCATTCAACTTGTGGCTATTTTTAAGATCCCATTAGAGCTTTCGATGCATATTTTTTAGACCATTCCCAAATAAATCCATAACTGGCCATTTGTACATGGACATGGGGCTATATGAAAAATTTCAATTACATTTCTTTTTGGTGAGTTTCTCATGGAGTACCATTGAAGACCTTGCATTCAACTTGTGCCTATTTTTCGGTTCCCCATTACACCTTTCGATGCATATTTTTTTGGACCTTTCCCAACTAAATCCATTACTGGCCATTTGTGCATGAACATGGGGCCACGTGAAAAAATTCAATTACATTTCGTTTTGGTGAGTTTCTCATGGAGTACCATTGAAGACCTTGCATTCAACTTGTGCCTATTTTTAAGATCCCATTAGAGCTTTCGATGCATATTTTTTTAGACCATTCCCAAATAAATCCATAACTGGCCATTTGTACATGGACATGGGGCCATATGAAAAATTTCAATTACATTTCTTTTTTGTGAGTTTCTTATGGAGTACCATTGAAGACCTTACATTCAACTTGTGCCTATTTTTAAGATCCCATTAGAGCTTTCGATGCATATTTTTTTAGACCATTCCCAAATAAATCCATAACTGGCCATTTGTGCATGAACATGGGGCCACGTGAAAAATTTCAATTACATTTCGTTTTGGTGAGTTTCCCATGGAGTACCATTGAAGACCTTGCATTCAACTTGTGCCTATTTTTTGGTTCCCCATTAGAGCATTCGATGCATAATTTTTTAGACCATTCCCAAATAAATCCATAACTGGCCATTTGTACATGGACATGGGGCCATATGAAAAATTTCAGTTACATTTCTTTTTGGTGAGTTTCTTATGGAGTACCATTGAAGACCTTACATTCAACTTGTGACTATTTTTAAGATCCCATTAGAGCTTTCGATGCATAATTTTTTAGACCATTCCCAAATAAATCCATAACTGGCCATTTGTACATGGACATGGGGCCATATGAAAAATTTCAATTACATTTCTTTTTGGTGAGTTTCTCATGGAGTACCATTGAAGACCTTGCATTCAACTTGTGGCTATTTTTAAGATCCCATTAGAGCTTTCGATGCATATTTTTTAGACCATTCCCAAATAAATCCATAACTGGCCATTTGTACATGGACATGGGGCCATATGAAAAATTTCAATTACATTTCTTTTTGGTGAGTTTCTCATGGAGTACCATTGAAGACCTTGCATTCAACTTGTGCCTATTTTTCGGTTCCCCATTACACCTTTCGATGCATATTTTTTTGGACCTTTCCCAACTAAATCCATTACTGGCCATTTGTGCATGAACATGGGGCCACGTGAAAAAATTCAATTACATTTCGTTTTGGTGAGTTTCTCATGGAGTACCATTGAAGACCTTGCATTCAACTTGTGCCTATTTTTAAGATCCCATTAGAGCTTTCGATGCATATTTTTTTAGACCATTCCCAAATAAATCCATAACTGGCCATTTGTACATGGACATGGGGCCATATGAAAAATTTCAATTACATTTCTTTTTTGTGAGTTTCTTATGGAGTACCATTGAAGACCTTACATTCAACTTGTGCCTATTTTTAAGATCCCATTAGAGCTTTCGATGCATATTTTTTTAGACCATTCCCAAATAAATCCATAACTGGCCATTTGTGCATGAACATGGGGCCACGTGAAAAATTTCAATTACATTTCGTTTTGGTGAGTTTCTCATGGAGTACCATTGAAGACCTTGCATTCAACTTGTGCCTATTTTTTGGTTCCCCATTAGAGCATTCGATGCATAATTTTTTAGACCATTCCCAAATAAATCCATAACTGGCCATTTGTACATGGACATGGGGCCATATGAAAAATTTCAGTTACATTTCTTTTTGGTGAGTTTCTTATGGAGTACCATTGAAGACCTTACATTCAACTTGTGACTATTTTTAAGATCCCATTAGAGCTTTCGATGCATAATTTTTTAGACCATTCCCAAATAAGTCCATAACTGGCCATTTGTACATGGACATGGGGCCATATGAAAAATTTCAATTACATTTCTTTTTGGTGAGTTTCTCATGGAGTACCATTGAAGACCTTGCATTCAACTTGTGGCTATTTTTAAGATCCCATTAGAGCTTTCGATGCATATTTTTTAGACCATTCCCAAATAAATCCATAACTGGCCATTTGTACATGGACATGGGGCTATATGAAAAATTTCAATTACATTTCTTTTTGGTGAGTTTCTCATGGAGTACCATTGAAGACCTTGCATTCAACTTGTGCCTATTTTTCGGTTCCCCATTACACCTTTCGATGCATATTTTTTTGGACCTTTCCCAAATAAATCCATTACTGGCCATTTGTGCATGAACATGGGGCCACGTGAAAAAATTCAATTACATTTCGTTTTGGTGAGTTTCTCATGGAGTACCATTGAAGACCTTGCATTCAACTTGTGCCTATTTTTAAGATCCCATTAGAGCTTTCGATGCATATTTTTTTAGACCATTCCCAAATAAATCCATAACTGGCCATTTGTACATGGACATGGGGCCATATGAAAAATTTCAATTACATTTCTTTTTTGTGAGTTTCTTATGGAGTACCATTGAAGACCTTACATTCAACTTGTGCCTATTTTTAAGATCCCATTAGAGCTTTCGATGCATATTTTTTTAGACCATTCCCAAATAAATCCATAACTGGCCATTTGTGCATGAACATGGGGCCACGTGAAAAATTTCAATTACATTTCGTTTTGGTGAGTTTCTCATGGAGTACCATTGAAGACCTTGCATTCAACTTGTGCCTATTTTTTGGTTCCCCATTAGAGCATTCGATGCATAATTTTTTAGACCATTCCCAAATAAATCCATAACTGGCCATTTGTACATGGACATGGGGCCATATGAAAAATTTCAGTTACATTTCTTTTTGGTGAGTTTCTTATGGAGTACCATTGAAGACCTTACATTCAACTTGTGACTATTTTTAAGATCCCATTAGAGCTTTCGATGCATAATTTTTTAGACCATTCCCAAATAAGTCCATAACTGGCCATTTGTACATGGACATGGGGCCATATGAAAAATTTCAATTACATTTCTTTTTGGTGAGTTTCTCATGGAGTACCATTGAAGACCTTGCATTCAACTTGTGGCTATTTTTAAGATCCCATTAGAGCTTTCGATGCATATTTTTTAGACCATTCCCAAATAAATCCATAACTGGCCATTTGTACATGGACATGGGGCCATATGAAAAATTTCAATTACATTTCTTTTTGGTGAGTTTCTCCTGGAGTACCATTGAAGACCTTGCATTCAACTTGTGCCTATTTTTCGGTTCCCCATTACACCTTTCGATGCATATTTTTTTGGACCTTTCCCAAATAAATCCATTACTGGCCATTTGTGCATGAACATGGGGCCACGTGAAAAATTTCAATTACATTTCTTTTTGGTGAGTTTCTCATGGAGTACCATTGAAGACCTTGCATTCAACTTGTGCCTATTTTTTGGTTCCCCATTAGAGCTTTCGATGCATAATTTTTTAGACCACTCCCAAATAAATCCATAACTGGCCATTTGTACATGGACATGGGGCCATATGAAAAATTTCAGTTACATTTCTTTTTGGTGAGTTTCTTATGGAGTACCATTGAAGACCTTACATTCAACTTGTGACTATTTTTAAGATCCCATTAGAGCTTTCGATGCATAATTTTTTAGACCATTCCCAAATAAATCCATAACTGGCCATTTGTGCATGAACATGGGGCCATATGAAAAATTTCAGTTACATTTCTTTTTGGTGAGTTTCTTATGGAGTACCATTGAAGACCTTACATTCAACTTGTGACTATTTTTAAGATCCCATTAGAGCTTTCGATGCATAATTTTTTAGACCATTCCCAAATAAGTCCATAACTGGCCATTTGTACATGGACATGGGGCCATATGAAAAATTTCAATTACATTTCTTTTTGGTGAGTTTCTCATGGAGTACCATTGAAGACCTTGCATTCAACTTGTGGCTATTTTTAAGATCCCATTAGAGCTTTCGATGCATATTTTTTAGACCATTCCCAAATAAATCCATAACTGGCCATTTGTACATGGACATGGGGCTATATGAAAAATTTCAATTACATTTCTTTTTGGTGAGTTTCTCATGGAGTACCATTGAAGACCTTGCATTCAACTTGTGCCTATTTTTCGGTTCCCCATTACACCTTTCGATGCATATTTTTTTGGACCTTTCCCAACTAAATCCATTACTGGCCATTTGTGCATGAACATGGGGCCACGTGAAAAAATTCAATTACATTTCGTTTTGGTGAGTTTCTCATGGAGTACCATTGAAGACCTTGCATTCAACTTGTGCCTATTTTTAAGATCCCATTAGAGCTTTCGATGCATATTTTTTTAGACCATTCCCAAATAAATCCATAACTGGCCATTTGTACATGGACATGGGGCCATATGAAAAATTTCAATTACATTTCTTTTTTGTGAGTTTCTTATGGAGTACCATTGAAGACCTTACATTCAACTTGTGCCTATTTTTAAGATCCCATTAGAGCTTTCGATGCATATTTTTTTAGACCATTCCCAAATAAATCCATAACTGGCCATTTGTGCATGAACATGGGGCCACGTGAAAAATTTCAATTACATTTCGTTTTGGTGAGTTTCCCATGGAGTACCATTGAAGACCTTGCATTCAACTTGTGCCTATTTTTTGGTTCCCCATTAGAGCATTCGATGCATAATTTTTTAGACCATTCCCAAATAAATCCATAACTGGCCATTTGTACATGGACATGGGGCCATATGAAAAATTTCAGTTACATTTCTTTTTGGTGAGTTTCTTATGGAGTACCATTGAAGACCTTACATTCAACTTGTGACTATTTTTAAGATCCCATTAGAGCTTTCGATGCATAATTTTTTAGACCATTCCCAAATAAATCCATAACTGGCCATTTGTACATGGACATGGGGCCATATGAAAAATTTCAATTACATTTCTTTTTGGTGAGTTTCTCATGGAGTACCATTGAAGACCTTGCATTCAACTTGTGCCTATTTTTCGGTTCCCCATTACACCTTTCGATGCATATTTTTTTGGACCTTTCCCAACTAAATCCATTACTGGCCATTTGTGCATGAACATGGGGCCACGTGAAAAAATTCAATTACATTTCGTTTTGGTGAGTTTCTCATGGAGTACCATTGAAGACCTTGCATTCAACTTGTGCCTATTTTTAAGATCCCATTAGAGCTTTCGATGCATATTTTTTTAGACCATTCCCAAATAAATCCATAACTGGCCATTTGTACATGGACATGGGGCCATATGAAAAATTTCAATTACATTTCTTTTTTGTGAGTTTCTTATGGAGTACCATTGAAGACCTTACATTCAACTTGTGCCTATTTTTAAGATCCCATTAGAGCTTTCGATGCATATTTTTTTAGACCATTCCCAAATAAATCCATAACTGGCCATTTGTGCATGAACATGGGGCCACGTGAAAAATTTCAATTACATTTCGTTTTGGTGAGTTTCTCATGGAGTACCATTGAAGACCTTGCATTCAACTTGTGCCTATTTTTTGGTTCCCCATTAGAGCATTCGATGCATAATTTTTTAGACCATTCCCAAATAAATCCATAACTGGCCATTTGTACATGGACATGGGGCCATATGAAAAATTTCAGTTACATTTCTTTTTGGTGAGTTTCTTATGGAGTACCATTGAAGACCTTACATTCAACTTGTGACTATTTTTAAGATCCCATTAGAGCTTTCGATGCATAATTTTTTAGACCATTCCCAAATAAGTCCATAACTGGCCATTTGTACATGGACATGGGGCCATATGAAAAATTTCAATTACATTTCTTTTTGGTGAGTTTCTCATGGAGTACCATTGAAGACCTTGCATTCAACTTGTGGCTATTTTTAAGATCCCATTAGAGCTTTCGATGCATATTTTTTAGACCATTCCCAAATAAATCCATAACTGGCCATTTGTACATGGACATGGGGCTATATGAAAAATTTCAATTACATTTCTTTTTGGTGAGTTTCTCATGGAGTACCATTGAAGACCTTGCATTCAACTTGTGCCTATTTTTCGGTTCCCCATTACACCTTTCGATGCATATTTTTTTGGACCTTTCCCAAATAAATCCATTACTGGCCATTTGTGCATGAACATGGGGCCACGTGAAAAAATTCAATTACATTTCGTTTTGGTGAGTTTCTCATGGAGTACCATTGAAGACCTTGCATTCAACTTGTGCCTATTTTTAAGATCCCATTAGAGCTTTCGATGCATATTTTTTTAGACCATTCCCAAATAAATCCATAACTGGCCATTTGTACATGGACATGGGGCCATATGAAAAATTTCAATTACATTTCTTTTTTGTGAGTTTCTTATGGAGTACCATTGAAGACCTTACATTCAACTTGTGCCTATTTTTAAGATCCCATTAGAGCTTTCGATGCATATTTTTTTAGACCATTCCCAAATAAATCCATAACTGGCCATTTGTGCATGAACATGGGGCCACGTGGAAAATTTCAATTACATTTCGTTTTGGTGAGTTTCTCATGGAGTACCATTGAAGACCTTGCATTCAACTTGTGCCTATTTTTTGGTTCCCCATTAGAGCATTCGATGCATAATTTTTTAGACCATTCCCAAATAAATCCATAACTGGCCATTTGTACATGGACATGGGGCCATATGAAAAATTTCAGTTACATTTCTTTTTGGTGAGTTTCTTATGGAGTACCATTGAAGACCTTACATTCAACTTGTGACTATTTTTAAGATCCCATTAGAGCTTTCGATGCATAATTTTTTAGACCATTCCCAAATAAGTCCATAACTGGCCATTTGTACATGGACATGGGGCCATATGAAAAATTTCAATTACATTTCTTTTTGGTGAGTTTCTCATGGAGTACCATTGAAGACCTTGCATTCAACTTGTGGCTATTTTTAAGATCCCATTAGAGCTTTCGATGCATATTTTTTAGACCATTCCCAAATAAATCCATAACTGGCCATTTGTACATGGACATGGGGCCATATGAAAAAATTCAATTACATTTCTTTTTGGTGAGTTTCTCCTGGAGTACCATTGAAGACCTTGCATTCAACTTGTGCCTATTTTTCGGTTCCCCATTACACCTTTCGATGCATATTTTTTTGGACCTTTCCCAAATAAATCCATTACTGGCCATTTGTGCATGAACATGGGGCCACGTGAAAAATTTCAATTACATTTCTTTTTGGTGAGTTTCTCATGGAGTACCATTGAAGACCTTGCATTCAACTTGTGCCTATTTTTTGGTTCCCCATTAGAGCTTTCGATGCATAATTTTTTAGACCACTCCCAAATAAATCCATAACTGGCCATTTGTACATGGACATGGGGCCATATGAAAAATTTCAATTACATTTCTTTTTGGTGAGTTTCTCATGGAGTACCATTGAAGACCTTGCATTCAACTTGTGCCTATTTTTAAGATCCCATTAGAGCTTTCGATGCATATTTTTTTAGACCATTCCCAAATAAATCCATAACTGGCCATTTGTACATGGACATGGGGCCATATGAAAAATTTCAATTACATTTCTTTTTTGTGAGTTTCTTATGGAGTACCATTGAAGACCTTACATTCAACTTGTGCCTATTTTTAAGATCCCATTAGAGCTTTCGATGCATATTTTTTTAGACCATTCCCAAATAAATCCATAACTGGCCATTTGTGCATGAACATGGGGCCACGTGAAAAATTTCAATTACATTTCTTTTTGGTGAGTTTCTCATGGAGTACCATTGAAGACCTTGCATTCAACTTGTGCCTATTTTTTGGTTCCCCATTAGAGCTTTCGATGCATAATTTTTTAGACCACTCCCAAATAAATCCATAACTGGCCATTTGTACATGGACATGGGGCCATATGAAAAATTTCAATTACATTTCTTTTTGGTGAGTTTCTCATGGAGTACCATTGAAGACCTTGCATTCAACTTGTGCCTATTTTTAAGATCCCATTAGAGCTTTCGATGCATATTTTTTTAGACCATTCCCAAATAAATCCATAACTGGCCATTTGTACATGGACATGGGGCCATATGAAAAACTTCAATTACATTTCTTTTTTGTGAGTTTCTTATGGAGTACCATTGAAGACCTTACATTCAACTTGTGCCTATTTTTAAGATCCCATTAGAGCTTTCGATGCATATTTTTTTGGACCTTTCCCAAATAAATCCATAACTGGCCATTTGTGCATGAACATGGGGCCACGTGAAAAATTTCAATTACATTTCTTTTTGGTGAGTTTCTCATGGAGTACCATTGAAGACCTTGCATTCAACTTGTGCCTAATTTTTGGTTCCCCATTAGACCTTTCGATGCATAATTTTTTGGACCTTTCCCAAATAAATCCATAACTGGCCATTTGTACATGAACATGGGGCCACGTGAAAAATTTCAAATACATTTCTTTTTGGTGAGTTTCTCATGGAGTACCAGTGAAGACCTTGCATTCAACTTGTGCCTAATTTTTGGTTCCCCATTAGACCTTTCGATGCATATTTTTTTGGACCTTTCCCAAATAAATCCATAACTGGCCATTTGTACATGAACATGGGGCCACGTGAAAAATTTCAATTACATTTCTTTTTGGTGAGTTTCTCATGGAGTACCATTGAAGACCTTGCATTCAACTTGTGCCTATTTTTAAGATCCCATTAGAGCTCTCAATGAATATATTTTCTTAGGCCATTCCCAAATAAATCCATAACTGGCCATTTGTACATGGACATGGGGCCACATGAAAAATTTCAATTACATTTCGTTTTGGTGAGTTTCTCATGGAGTACCATTGAAGACCTTGCATTCAACTTGTGCCTATTTTTAAGATCCCATTAGAGCTCTCAATGAATATATTTTCTTAGGCCATTCCCAAATAAATCCATAACTGGCCATTTGTACATGGACATGGGGCCACATGAAAAATTTCAATTACATTTCGTTTTGGTGAGTTTCTCATGGAGTACCATTGAAGACCTTGCATTCAACTTGTGCCTATTTTTAAGATCCCATTAGAGCTCTCGATGCATAATTTTTTACACCATTCCCAAATAAATCCATAACTTGCCATTTGTACATGGACATGGGGTTATATGAAAAATTTCAATTACATTTCTTTTTGGTGAGTTTCTCATGGAGTACCATTGAGACCTTGCATTCAATTTGTGCCTATTTTTAAGATCCCATTAGAGCTCTCAATGAATATATTTTCTTAGGCCATTCCCAAATAAATCCATAACTGGCCATTTGTACATGGACATGGGGCCACATGAAAAATTTCAATTACATTTCGTTTTGGTGAGTTTCTCATGGAGTACCATTGAAGACCTTGCATTCAACTTGTGCCTATTTTTAAGATCCCATTAGAGCTCTCGATGCATAATTTTTTAGACCATTCCCAAATAAATCCATAACTTGCCATTTGTACATGGTTATGGGGTTATATGAAAAATTTCAATTACATTTCTTTTTGGTGAGTTTCTCATGGAGTACCATTGAGACCTTGCATTCAATTTGTGCCTATTTTTAAGATCCCATTAGAGCTCTCAATGAATATATTTTCTTATGCCATTCCCAAATAAATCCATAACTGGCCATTTGTACATGGACATGGGGCCACATGAAAAATTTCAATTACATTTCTTTTTGGTGAGTTTCTCATGGAGTACCATTGAATACCTTGCATTCAACTTGTGCCTATTTTTAAGATCCCATTAGAGCTCTCGATGCATAATTTTTTAGACCATTCCCAAATAAATCCATAACTTGCCATTTGTACATGGACATGGGGCCATATGAAAAATTTCAATTACATTTCTTTTTGGTGAGTTTCTTATGGAGTACCATTGAAGACCTTACATTCAACTTGTGCCTATTTTTTGGTTCCCTATTAAACCTTTCGATGCATATTTTTTTGGACCTTTCCCAAATAAATCCATAACTGGACATTTGTGCATGAACATGCGGCCATATGAAAAATTTCAATTACATTTCTTTTTGGTGAGTTTCTCATGGAGTACCATTGAAGACCTTGCATTCAACTTGTGCCTATTTTTCGGTTCCCCATTACACCTTTCGATGCATATTTTTTTGGACATTTCCCAAATAAATCCATTACTGGCCATTTGTGCATGAAGATGGGGCCACGTGAAAAATTTCAATTACATTTCGTTTTGGTGAGTTTCTCATGGAGTACCATTGAAGACCTTACATTCAACTTGTGCCTATTTTTAAAATCCCATTAGAGCTTTCGATGCATATTTCTTTAGACCATTCCCAAATAAATCCATAACTGGCCATTTGTACATGGACATGGGGCCATATGAAAAATTTCAATTACATTTCGTTTTGGGGAGTTTCTCATGGAGTACCATTGAAGACCTTGCATTCATCTTGTGCCTATTTTTTGGTTCCCCATTAGAGTTTTCGATGCATATTTTTTTAGACCATTCCCAAATAAATCCATAACTGGCCATTTGTACATGGACATGGGGCCATATGAAAAATTTCAATTACATTTCTTTTTGGTGAGTTTCTTATGGAGTACCATTGAAGACCTTACATTCAACTTGTGCCTATTTTTTGGTTCCCTATTAAACCTTTCGATGCATATTTTTTTGGACCTTTCCCAAATAAATCCATAACTGGACATTTGTGCATGAACATGCGGCCATATGAAAAATTTCAATTACATTTCTTTTTGGTGAGTTTCTCATGGAGTACCATTGAAGACCTTACATTCAACTTGTGCGTATTTCTAAAATCCCATTAGACCTTTCGATGCATATTTTTTTAGACCATTCCCAAAAAAATCCATAACTGGGCATTTGTACATGGACATGGGCCCACATGAAAAATTTCAATTACATTTCTTTTTGGTGAGTTTCTTATGGAGTACCATTGAAGACCTTACATTCAACTTGTGCCTATTTTTTGGTTCCCTATTAAACCTTTCGATGCATATTTTTTTGGACCTTTCCCAAATAAATCCATAACTGGACATTTGTGCATGAACATGCGGCCATATGAAAAATTTCAATTACATTTCGTTTTGGTGAGTTTCTCATGGAACACCATTGAAGACCTTGCATTCAACTTGTGCCTATTTTTAAGATCCCATTAGAGCTCTCAATGCATATATTTTCTTAGGCCATTCCCAAATAAATCCATAACTGGCCATTTGTACATGGACATGGGGTTATATGAAAAATTTCAATTACATTTCTTTTTGGTGAGTTTCTCATGGAGTACCATTGAGACCTTGCATTCAACTTGTGCCTATTTTTTGGTTCCCCATTAGAGCTTTCGATGCATATTTTTTTGGACCTTTCCCAAATAAATCCATAACTGGCCATTTGTACGTGAACATGGGGCCACGTGAAAAAATTAAATTAAATTTCGTTTTGGTGAGTTTCTCATGGAGTACCATTGAAGACCTTGCATTCAACTTGTGCCTATTTTTAAGATCCCATTAGAGCTGTCAATGCATATTTTCTTAGACCATTCCCAAATAAATCCATAACTGGCCATTTGTACATGGACATCGGGCCACATGAAAAATTTCAATTACATTTCTTTTTGGTGAGTTTCTCATGGAGTACCATTGAAGACCTTGCATTCAACTTGTGCCTATTTTTAAGATCCCATTAGAGCTCTCGATGCATAATTTTTTAGACCATTCCCAAATAAGTCCATAACTTGCCATTTGTACATGGACATGGGGTTATATGAAAAATTTCAATTACATTTCTTTTTGGTGAGTTTCTCATGGAGTACCATTGAGACCTTGCATTCTACTTGTGCCTATTTTTAAGATCCCATTAGAGCTCTCAATGAATATATTTTCTTAGGCCATTCCCAAATAAATCCATAACTGGCCATTTGTACATGGACATGGGGCCACATGAAAAATTTCAATTACATTTCGTTTTGGTGAGTTTCTCATGGAGTACCATTGAAGACCTTGCATTCAACTTGTGCCTATTTTTAAGATCCCATTAGAGCTCTCGATGCATAATTTTTTAGACCATTCCCAAATAAATCCATAACTGGCCATTTGTACATGGACATGGGGCCACATGAAAAATTTCAATTACATTTCGTTTTGGTGAGTTTCTCATGGAGTACCATTGAAGACCTTGCATTCAACTTGTGCCTATTTTTAAGATCCCATTAGAGCTCTCAATGAATATATTTTCTTAGGCCATTCCCAAATAAATCCATAACTGGCCATCTGTACATGGACATGGGGCCACATGAAAAATTTCAATTACATTTCGTTTTGGTGAGTTTCTCATGGAGTACCATTGAAGACCTTGCATTCAACTTGTGCCTATTTTTAAGATCCCATTAGAGCTCTCGATGCATAATTTTTTAGACCATTCCGAAATAAATCCATAACTTGCCATTTGTACATGGACATGGGGTTATATGAAAAATTTCAATTACATTTCTTTTTGGTGAGTTTCTCATGGAGTACCATTGAGACCTTGCATTCTACTTGTGCCTATTTTAAGATCCCATTAGAGCTCTCAATGAATATATTTTCTTAGGCCATTCCCAAATAAATCCATAACTGGCCATTTGTACATGGACATGGGGCCATATGAAAAATTTCAATTACATTTCTTTTTGGTGAGATTCTTATGGAGTACCATTGAAGACGTTACATTCAACTTGTGCCTATTTTTAAGATCCCATTAGAGCTTTCGATGCATATTTTTTTAGACCATTCCCAAATAAATCCATAACTGGCCATTTGTACATGGACATGGGGCCACATGAAAAATTTCAATTACATTTCGTTTTGGTGAGTTTCTCATGGAGTACCATTGAAGACCTTGCATTCAACTGTGCCTATTTTTAAGATCCCATTAGAGCTCTCGATGCATAATTTTTTAGAGCATTCCCAAATAAATCCATAACTTGCCATTTGTACATGGACATGGGGCCATATGAAAAATTTCAATTACATTTCGTTTTGGGGAGTTTCTCATGGAGTACCATTGAAGACCTTGCATTCATCTTGTGCCTATTTTTTGGTTCCCCATTAGAGCTTTCGATGCATATTTTTTTAAACCATTCCCAAATAAATCCATAACTTGCCATTTGTACATGGACATGGGGCCATATGAAAATTTTCAATTACATTTCTTTTTGGTGAGATTCTTATGGAGTACCATTGAAGACCTTACATTCAACTTGTGCCTATTTTTAAGATCCCATTAGAGCTCTCGATGCATAATTTTTTAGACCATTCCCAAATAAATCCATAACTGGCCATTTGTACATGGACATGGGGTTATATGAAAAATTTCAATTACATTTCTTTTTGGTGAGTTTCTCATGGAGTACCATTGAGACCTTGCATTCAACTTGTGCCTATTTTTTGGTTCCCCATTAGAGCGTTCGATGCATAATTTTTTGGACCTTTCCCAAATAAATCCATAACTGGCCATTTGTACATGAACATAGGGCCACGTGAAAAATTTCAATTACATTTCGTTTTGGTGAGTTTCTCATGGAGTACCATTGAAGACCTTACATTCAACTTGTCCCTATTTTTAAGATCCCATTAGAGCTTTCGATGCATATTTTTTTAGACCATTCCCAAATAAATCCATAACTGGCCATTTGTACATGGACATGGGGCCATATGAAAAATTTCAATTACATTTCTTTTTGGTGAGTTTCTCATGGAGTACCATTGAAGACCTTGCATTCAACTTGTGCCTATTTTTTGGTTCCCCATTAGACCTTTCGATGCATATTTTTTTGGACCTTTCCCAATAAATCCATAACTGGACATTTGTACATGAACATGGGGCCACGTGAAAAATTTCAATTACATTTCTTTTTGGTGAGTTTCTCATGGAGTACCATTGAAGACCTTGCATTCAACTTGTGCCTATTTTTAAGATCCCATTAGAGCTCTCAATGAATATATTTTCTTATGCCATTCCCAAATAAATCCATAACTAGGCGTTTGTACATGGACATGGGGCCACATGAAAAATTTCAATTACATTTCGTTTTGGTGAGTTTCTCATGGAGTACCATTGAAGACCTTGCATTCAACTTGTGCCTATTTTTAAGATCCCATTAGAGCTCTCGATGCATAATTTTTTAGACCATTCCCAAATAAATCCATAACTTGCCATTTGTACATGGACATGGGGCCATATGAAAATTTTCAATTACATTTCTTTTTGGTGAGATTCTTATGGAGTACCATTGAAGACCTTACATTCAACTTGTGCCTATTTTTAAGATCCCATTAGAGCTCTCAATGCATAATTTTTTAGACCATTCCCAAATAAATCCATAACTTGCCATTTGTACATGGACATGGGGTTATATGAAAAATTTCAATTACATTTCTTTTTGGTGAGTTTCTCATGGAGTACCATTGAGACCTTGCATTCAACTTGTGCCTATTTTTTGGTTCCCCATTAGAGCGTTCGATGCATATTTTTTTGGACCTTTCCCAAATAAATCCATAACTGGCCATTTGTACATGAACATAGGGCCACGTGAAAAATTTCAATTACATTTCGTTTTGGTGAGTTTCTCATGGAGTACCATTGAAGACCTTACATTCAACTTGTCCCTATTTTTAAGATCCCATTAGAGCTTTCGATGCATATTTTTTTAGACCATTCCCAAATAAATCCATAACTGGCCATTTGTACATGGACATGGGGCCATATGAAAAATTTCAATTACATTTCTTTTTGGTGAGTTTCTCATGGAGTACCATTGAAGACCTTGCATTCAACTTGTGCCTATTTTTTGGTTCCCCATTAGACCTTTCGATGCATATTTTTTTGGACCTTTCCCAAATAAATCCATAACTGGATATTTGTACATGAACATGGGGCCACGTGAAAAAATTTCAATTACATTTCGTTTTGGTGAGTTTCTCATGGAGTACCATTGAAGAACTTGCATTCAACTTGTGCCTATTTTTTGGTTCACCATTAGACCTTTCGATGCATATTTTTTTGGACCTTTCCCAAATAAATCCATAACTGCACATTTGTACCTGAACATGGGGCCACGTGAAAAATTTCAATTACATTTCGTTTTGGTGAGTTTCTCATGGAGTACCATTGAAGACCTTGCATTCAACTTGTGCCTATTTTTAAGATCCCATTAGAGCTCTCAATGAATATATTTTCTTATGCCATTCCCAAATAAATCCATAACTGGCCATTTGTACATGGACATGGGGCCACATGAAAAATTTCAATTACATTTCGTTTTGGTGAGTTTCTCATGGAGTACCATTGAAGACCTTGCATTCAACTTGTGCCTATTTTTAAGATCCCATTAGAGCTCTCGATGCATAATTTTTTAGACCATTCCCAAATAAATCCATTACTTGCCATTTGTACATGGACATGGGGCCATATGAAAAATTTCAATTACATTTCGTTTTGGTGAGTTTCTCATGGAGTACCATTGAGACCTTGCATTCAACTTGTGCCTATTTTTTGGTTCCCCATTAGAGCTTTCGATGCATATTTTTTTGGACCTTTCCCAAATAAATCCATAACTGGCCATTTGTACATGAACATGGGGCCACGTGAAAAATTTCAATTACATTTCTTTTTGGTGAGTTTCTTATGGAGTACCATTGAAGACCTTACATACAACTTGTCCCTATTTTTAAGATCCCATTAGAGCTTTCGATGCATATTTTTTTAGACCATTCCCAAATAAATCCATAACTGGCCATTTGTACATGGACATGGGGCCACATGAAAAATTTCAATTACATTTCGTTTTGGTGAGTTTCTCATGGAGTACCATTGAAGACCTTACATTCAACTTGTGCTTATTTTTAAGATCCCATTAGAGCTCTCGATGCATAATTTTTTAGACCATTCCCAAATAAATCCATTACTTGCCATTTGTACATGGACATGGGGCCATATGAAAAATTTCAATTACATTTCGTTTTGGTGAGTTTCTCATGGAGTACCATTGAGACCTTGCATTCAACTTGTGCCTATTTTTTGGTTCCCCATTAGAGCTTTCGATGCATATTTTTTTGGACCTTTCCCAAATAAATCCATAACTGGCCATTTGTACATGAACATGGGGCCACGTGAAAAATTTCAATTACATTTCTTTTTGGTGAGTTTCTTATGGAGTACCATTGAAGACCTTACATACAACTTGTCCCTATTTTTAAGATCCCATTAGAGCTTTCGATGCATATTTTTTTAGACCATTCCCAAATAAATCCATAACTGGCCATTTGTACATGGACATGGGGCCACATGAAAAATTTCAATTACATTTCGTTTTGGTGAGTTTCTCATGGAGTACCATTGAAGACCTTACATTCAACTTGTGCTTATTTTTAAGATCCCATTAGAGCTCTCGATGCATAATTTTTTAGACCATTCCCAAATAAATCCATTACTTGCCATTTGTACATGGACATGGGGCCATATGAAAAATTTCAATTACATTTCGTTTTGGTGAGTTTCTCATGGAGTACCATTGAGACCTTGCATTCAACTTGTGCCTATTTTTTGGTTCCCCATTAGAGCTTTCGATGCATATTTTTTTGGACCTTTCCCAAATAAATCCATAACTGGCCATTTGTACATGAACATGGGGCCACGTGAAAAATTTCAATTACATTTTTTTTTGGTGAGTTTCTTATGGAGTACCATTGAAGACCTTACATTCAACTTGTCTCTATTTTTAAGATCCCATTAGAGCTTTCGATGCATATTTTTTTAGACCATTCCCAAATAAATCCATAACTGGCCATTTGTACATGGACATGGGGCCATATGAAAAATTTCAATTACATTTCTTTTTGGTGAGTTTCTCATGGAGTACCATTGAAGACCTTGCATTCAACTTGTGCCTATTTTTAAGATCCCATTAGAACTTTCGATGCATATTTTTCTAGACCATTCCCAAATAAATCCATAACTGGCCATTTGTACATGGACATGGGGCCATATGAAAAATTTCAATTACATTTCTTTTTGGTGAGTTTCTCATGGAGTACCATTGAAGACCTTGCATTCAACTTGTGCCTATTTTTTGGTTCCCCATTAGACCTTTCGATGCATATTTTTTTGGACCTTTCCCAAATAAATCCATAACTGGATATTTGTACATGAACATGGGGCCACGTGAAAAAATTCAATTACATTTCGTTTTGGTGAGTTTCTCATGGAGTACCATTGAAGAACTTGCATTCAACTTGTACCTATTTTTTGGTTCACCATTAGACCTTTCGATGCATATTTTTTTGGACCTTTCCCAAATAAATCCATAACTGGACATTTGTACCTGAACATGGGGCCACGTGAAAAATTTCAATTACATTTCGTTTTGGTGAGTTTCTCATGGAGTACCATTGAAGACCTTGCATTCAACTTGTGCCTATTTTTAAGATCCCATTAGAGCTCTCAATGAATATATTTTCTTATGCCATTCCCAAATAAATCCATAACTGGCCATTTGTACATGGACATGGGGCCACATGAAAAATTTCAATTACATTTCGTTTTGGTGAGTTTCTCATGGAGTACCATTGAAGACCTTGCATTCAACTTGTGCCTATTTTTAAGATCCCATTAGAGCTCTCGATGCATAATTTTTTAGACCATTCCCAAATAAATCCATTACTTGCCATTTGTACATGGACATGGGGCCATATGAAAAATTTCAATTACATTTCTTTTTGGTGAGTTTCTCATGGAGTACCATTGAGACCTTGCATTCAACTTGTGCCTATTTTTTTGGTTCCCCATTAGAGCTTTCGATGCATATTTTTTTGGACCTTTCCCAAATAAATCCATAACTGGCCATTTGTACATGAACATGGGGCCACGTGAAAAATTTCAATTACATTTCTTTTTGGTGAGTTTCTTATGGAGTACCATTGAAGACCTTACATTCAACTTGTCCCTATTTTTAAGATCCCATTAGAGCTTTCGATGCATATTTTTTTAGACCATTCCCAAATAAATCCATAACTGGCCATTTGTACATGGACATGGGGCCACATGAAAAATTTCAATTACATTTCGTTTTGGTGAGTTTCTCATGGAGTACCATTGAAGACCTTGCATTCAACTTGTGCCTATTTTTAAGATCCCATTAGAGCTCTCGATGCATAATTTTTTAGACCATTCCCAAATAAATCCATAACTTGCCATTTGTACATGGACATGGGGTTATATGAAAAATTTCAATTACATTTCTTTTTGGTGAGTTTCTCATGGAGTACCATTGAGACCTTGCATTCAATTTGTGCCTATTTTTAAGATCCCATTAGAGCTCTCAATGAATATATTTTCTTATGCCATTCCCAAATAAATCCATAACTGGCCATTTGTACATGGACATGGGGCCACATGAAAAATTTCAATTACATTTCTTTTTGGTGAGTTTCTCATGGAGTACCATTGAATACCTTGCATTCAACTTGTGCCTATTTTTAAGATCCCATTAGAGCTCTCGATGCATAATTTTTTAGACCATTCCCAAATAAATCCATAACTTGCCATTTGTACATGGACATGGGGCCATATGAAAAATTTCAATTACATTTCTTTTTGGTGAGTTTCTTATGGAGTACCATTGAAGACCTTACATTCAACTTGTGCCTATTTTTTGGTTCCCTATTAAACCTTTCGATGCATATTTTTTTGGACCATTCCCAAATAAATCCATAACTGGCCATTTGTACATGGACATGGGGCCATATGAAAAATTTCAATTACATTTCTTTTTGGTGAGGTTCTGATGGAGTACCATTGAAGACCTTACATTCCACTGGTGCCTATTTCTAAAATCCCATTAGAGCTTTCGATGCATATTTTTTTAGACCATTCCCAAATAAATCCATAACTGGCCATTTGTACATGGACATGGGGCCATATGAAAAATTTCAATTACATTTCTTTTTGGTGAGTTTCTTATGGAGTACCATTGAAGACCTTGCATTCAACTTGTGCCTATTTTTAAGATCCCATTAGAGCTTTCGATGCATAATTTTTTAGACCATTCCCAAATAAATCCATAACTTGCCATTTGTACATGGACATGGGGCCATATGAAAAATTTCAATTACATTTCTTTTTGGTGAGTTTCTCATGGAGTACCATTGAATACCTTGCATTCAACTTGTGCCTATTTTTAAGATCCCATTAGAGCTCTCGATGCATAATTTTTTAGACCATTCCCAAATAAATCCATAACTTGCCATTTGTACATGGACATGGGGTTATATGAAAAATTTCAATTACATTTCTTTTTGGTGAGTTTCTCATGGAGTACCATTGAGACCTTGCATTCAATTTGTGCCTATTTTTTGGTTCCCCATTAGAGCTTTCGATGCATATTTTCTTAGACCATTCCCAAATAAATCCATAACTGGCCATTTGTACATGGACATGGGGCCATATGAAAAATTTCAATTACATTTCTTTTTGGTGAGGTTCTGATGGAGTACCATTGAAGACCTTACATTCCACTGGTGCCTATTTCTAAAATCCCATTAGAGCTTTCGATGCATATTTTTTTAGACCATTCCCAAATAAATCCATAACTGGCCATTTGTACATGGACATGGGGCCATATGAAAAATTTCAATTACATTTCTTTTTGGTGAGTTTCTTATGGAGTACCATTGAAGACCTTGCATTCAACTTGTGCCTATTTTTAAGATCCCATTAGAGCTTTCGATGCATAATTTTTTAGACCATTCCCAAATAAATCCATAACTGGCCATTTGTACATGGACATGGGGCCATATGAAAAATTTCAATTACATTTCTCTTTGGTGAGTTTCTTATGGAGTACCATTGAAGACCTTGCATTCAACTTGTGCCTATTTTTTGGTTCCCCATTAGACATTTCGATGCATATTTTTTTGGACCTTTCCCAAATAAATCCATAACTGGCCATTTGTACATGAACATGGGGCCACGTGAAAAATTTCAATTACATTTCGTTTTGGTGAGTTTCTCATGGAGTACCATTGAAGACCTTACATTCCACTGGTGCCTATTTCTAAAATCCCATTAGAGCTTTCGATGCATATTCTTTTAGACCATTCCCAAATAAATCCATAACTGGCCATTTGTACATGGACATGGGGCCATATGAAAAATTTCAATTACATTTCTTTTTGGTGAGATTCTTATGGAGTACCATTGATGACCTTGCACTCAACTTGTGCCTATTTTTAAAATCCCATTAGAGCTTTCGATGCATATTTTTTTAGACCATTCCCAAATAAATCCATAACTGGACATTTGTACATGGACATGGGGCCATATGAAAAATTTCAATTACATTTCTTCTTGGTCAGTTTCTCATGGAGTACTATTGAAGCCCTTATATTCCACTTCTCCCTATTTTTAAGATCCCATTAGAACTATCGATGCATATTTTTTTAGACCATTCCCAAATAAATCCATAACTGGCCATTTGTACATGGACATGGGGCCATATGAAAAATTTCAATTACATTTCTTTTTGGTGAGGTTCTGATGGAGTACCATTGAAGACCTTACATTCCACTGGTGCCTATTTCTAAAATCCCATTAGAGCTTTCGATGCATATTTTTTTAGACCATTCCCAAATAAATCCATAACTGGCCATTTGTACATGGAGATGGGGCCATATGAAAAATTTCAATTACATTTCTTTTTGGTGAGTTTCTTATGGAGTACCATTGAAGACCTTGCATTCAACTTGTGGCTATTTTTAAGATCCCATTAGAGCTTTCGATGCATAATTTTTTAGACCATTCCCAAATAAATCCATAACTGGCCATTTGTACATGGACATGGGGCCATATGAAAAATTTCAATTACATTTCTTTTTGGTGAGTTTCTTATGGAGTACCATTGAAGACCTTGCATTCAACTTGTGCCTATTTTTTGGTTCCCCATTAGACATTTCGATGCATATTTTTTTGGACCTTTCCCAAATAAATCCATAACTGGCCATTTGTACATGAACATGGGGCCACGTGAAAAATTTCAATTACATTTCGTTTTGGTGAGTTTCTCATGGAGTACCATTGAAGACCTTGCATTCAACTTGTGCCTATATTTAAGATCCCATTAGAGCTCTCAATGCATATTTTCTTAGACCATTCCCAAATAAATCCATAACTGGCCATTTGTACATGGACATGGGGCCACATGAAAAATTTCAATTACATTTCTTTTTGGTGAGTTTCTCATGGAGTACCATTGAAGACCTTGCATTCAACTTGTGCCTAATTTTTGGTTCCCTATTAGACCTTTCGATGCATATTTTTTTGGACCTTTCCCAAATAAATCCATAACTGGACATTTGTACATGACCATGGGGCCACGTGAAAAAATTTAATTACATTTCGTTTTGGTGAGTTTCTCATGGAGTACCATTGAAGACCTTGCATTCAACTTGTGCCTATTTTTAAGATCCCATTAGAGCTTTCGATGCATAATTTTTTAGACCATTCCCAAATAAATCCATAACTTGCCATTTGTACATGGACATGGGGCCATATGAAAAATTTCAATTACATTTCTTTTTGGTGAGTTTCTCATGGAGTACCATTGAATACCTTGCATTCAACTTGTGCCTATTTTTAAGATCCCATTAGAGCTCTCGATGCATAATTTTTTAGACCATTCCCAAATAAATCCATAACTTGCCATTTGTACATGGACATGGGGTTATATGAAAAATTTCAATTACATTTCTTTTTGGTGAGTTTCTCATGGAGTACCATTGAGACCTTGCATTCAATTTGTGCCTATTTTTTGGTTCCCCATTAGAGCTTTCGATGCATATTTTCTTAGACCATTCCCAAATAAATCCATAACTGGCCATTTGTACATGGACATGGGGCCTTATGAAAAATTTCAATTACATTTCTTTTTGGTGAGGTTCTGATGGAGTACCATTGAAGACCTTACATTCCACTGGTGCCTATTTCTAAAATCCCATTAGAGCTTTCGATGCATATTTTTTTAGACCATTCCCAAATAAATCCATAACTGGCCATTTGTACATGGACATGGGGCCATATGAAAAATTTCAATTACATTTCTTTTTGGTGAGTTTCTTATGGAGTACCATTGAAGACCTTGCATTCAACTTGTGCCTATTTTTAAGATCCCATTAGAGCTTTCGATGCATAATTTTTTAGACCATTCCCAAATAAATCCATAACTGGCCATTTGTACATGGACATGGGGCCATATGAAAAATTTCAATTACATTTCTCTTTGGTGAGTTTCTTATGGAGTACCATTGAAGACCTTGCATTCAACTTGTGCCTATTTTTTGGTTCCCCATTAGACATTTCGATGCATATTTTTTTGGACCTTTCCCAAATAAATCCATAACTGGCCATTTGTACATGAACATGGGGCCACGTGAAAAATTTCAATTACATTTCGTTTTGGTGAGTTTCTCATGGAGTACCATTGAAGACCTTACATTCCACTGGTGCCTATTTCTAAAATCCCATTAGAGCTTTCGATGCATATTCTTTTAGACCATTCCCAAATAAATCCATAACTGGCCATTTGTACATGGACATGGGGCCATATGAAAAATTTCAATTACATTTCTTTTTGGTGAGATTCTTATGGAGTACCATTGATGACCTTGCACTCAACTTGTGCCTATTTTTAAAATCCCATTAGAGCTTTCGATGCATATTTTTTTAGACCATTCCCAAATAAATCCATAACTGGACATTTGTACATGGACATGGGGCCATATGAAAAATTTCAATTACATTTCTTCTTGGTCAGTTTCTCATGGAGTACTATTGAAGCCCTTATATTCCACTTCTCCCTATTTTTAAGATCCCATTAGAACTATCGATGCATATTTTTTTAGACCATTCCCAAATAAATCCATAACTGGCCATTTGTACATGGACATGGGGCCATATGAAAAATTTCAATTACATTTCTTTTTGGTGAGGTTCTGATGGAGTACCATTGAAGACCTTACATTCCACTGGTGCCTATTTCTAAAATCCCATTAGAGCTTTCGATGCATATTTTTTTAGACCATTCCCAAATAAATCCATAACTGGCCATTTGTACATGGAGATGGGGCCATATGAAAAATTTCAATTACATTTCTTTTTGGTGAGTTTCTTATGGAGTACCATTGAAGACCTTGCATTCAACTTGTGGCTATTTTTAAGATCCCATTAGAGCTTTCGATGCATAATTTTTTAGACCATTCCCAAATAAATCCATAACTGGCCATTTGTACATGGACATGGGGCCATATGAAAAATTTCAATTACATTTCTTTTTGGTGAGTTTCTTATGGAGTACCATTGAAGACCTTGCATTCAACTTGTGCCTATTTTTTGGTTCCCCATTAGACATTTCGATGCATATTTTTTTGGACCTTTCCCAAATAAATCCATAACTGGCCATTTGTACATGAACATGGGGCCACGTGAAAAATTTCAATTACATTTCGTTTTGGTGAGTTTCTCATGGAGTACCATTGAAGACCTTGCATTCAACTTGTGCCTATATTTAAGATCCCATTAGAGCTCTCAATGCATATTTTCTTAGACCATTCCCAAATAAATCCATAACTGGCCATTTGTACATGGACATGGGGCCACATGAAAAATTTCAATTACATTTCTTTTTGGTGAGTTTCTCATGGAGTACCATTGAAGACCTTGCATTCAACTTGTGCCTAATTTTTGGTTCCCTATTAGACCTTTCGATGCATATTTTTTTGGACCTTTCCCAAATAAATCCATAACTGGCCATTTGTACATGACCATGGGGCCACGTGAAAAAATTTAATTACATTTCGTTTTGGTGAGTTTCTCATGGAGTACCATTGAAGACCTTGCATTCAACTTGTGCCTATTTTTAAGATCCCATTAGAGCTTTCGATGCATATTTTCTTAGACCATTCCCAAATAAATCCATAACTGGCCATTTGTACATGGACATGGGGCCACATGAAAAATTTCAATTACATTTCGTTTTGGTGAGTTTCTCATGGAGTACCATTGAAGACCTTGCATTCAACTTGTGCCTATATTTAAGATCGCATTAGAGCTCTCAATGCATATTTTCTTAGACCATTCCCAAATAAATCCATAACTGGCCATTTGTACATGGACATGGGGCCACATGAAAAATTTCAATTACATTTCTTTTTGGTGAGTTTGTCATGGAGTACCATTGAAGACCTTGCATTCAACTTGTGCCTAATTTTTGGTTCCCTATTAGACCTTTCGATGCATATTTTCTTAGACCTTTCCCAAATAAATCCATAACTGGACATTTGTACATGAACATGCGGCCACGTGAAAAGATTTAATTACATTTCGTTTTGGTGAGTTTCTCATGGAGTACCATTGAAGACCTTGCATTCAACTTGTGCCTATTTTTAAGATCCCATTAGAGCTTTCGATGCATATTTTCTTAGACCATTCCCAAATAAATCCATAACTGGCCATTTGTACATGGACATGGGGCCACATGAAAAATTTCAATTACATTTCGTTTTGGTGAGTTTCTCATGGAGTACCATTGAAGACCTTGCATTCAACTTG
Organism: Climacium dendroides; assembly: GCA_950106755.1. Classification (NCBI taxonomy): domain Eukaryota; kingdom Viridiplantae; phylum Streptophyta; class Bryopsida; order Hypnales; family Climaciaceae; genus Climacium; species Climacium dendroides. Next base: position 205,270 of record CATNNA010000113.1, read on the forward strand.
TGCCTATTTTTAAGATCCCATTAGAGCTCTCGATGCATAATTTTTTAGACCATTCCCAAATAAATCCATAACTGGCCATTTGTACATGGACATGGGGCCATATGAAAAATTTCAATTACATTTCTTTTTGGTGAGTTTCTCCTGGAGTACCATTGAAGACCTTGCATTCAACTTGTGCCTAATTTTTGGTTCCCTATTAGACCATTCGAAGCATATTTTTTTAGACCATTCCCAAATAAATCCATAACTGGCCATTTGTACATGGACATGGGGCCATATGAAAAATTTCAATTACATTTCTTTTTGGTGAGGTTCTGATGGAGTACCATTGAAGACCTTACATTCCATTGGTGCCTATTTCTAAAATCCCATTAGAGCTTTCGATGCATATTTTTTTAGACCATTCCCAAATAAATCCATAACTGGCCATTTGTACATGGACATGGGGCCATATGAAAAATTTCAATTACATTTCTTTTTGGTGAGTTTCTTATGGAGTACCATTGAAGACCTTGCATTCAACTTGTGCCTATTTTTAAGATCCCATTAGAGCTTTCGATGCATAATTTTTTAGACCATTCCCAAATAAATCCATAACTGGCCATTTGTACATGGACATGGGGCCATATGAAAAATTTCAATTACATTTCTTTTTGGTGAGTTTCTTATGGAGTACCATTGAAGACCTTGCATTCAACTTGTGCCTATTTTTTGGTTCCCCATTAGACATTTCGATGCATATTTTTTTGGACCTTTCCCAAATAAATCCATAACTGGCCATTTGTACATGAACATGGGGCCACGTGAAAAATTTCAATTACATTTCGTTTTGGTGAGTTTCTCATGGAGTACCATTGAAGACCTTACATTCCACTGGTGCCTATTTCTAAAATCCCATTAGAGCTTTCGATGCATATTCTTTTAGACCATTCCCAAATAAATCCATAACTGGCCATTTGTACATGGACATGGGGCCATATGAAAAATTTCAATTACATTTCTTTTTGGTGAGTTTCTCATGGAGTACCATTGAGGACCTTGCATTCAACTTATGCCTATTTTTCGGTTCCCCATTACACCTTTCGATGCATATTTTTTTGGACCTTTCCCAAATAAATCCATAACTAGCCATTTCTGCATGAACATGGGGCCACGTGAAAAATTTCAATTACATTTCTTTTTGGTGAGTTTCTTATGGAGTACCATTGAACACCTTGCATTCAACTTGTGCCTATTTTTAAGATCCCATTAGAGCTTTCGATGCATATTTTTTTAGACCATTCCCAAATAAATCCATAACTGGCCATTTGTACATGGACATGGGGCCATATGAAAAATTTCAATTACATTTCTTTTTGGTGAGTTTCTCATGGAGTACCATTGAGGACCTTGCATTCAACTTATGCCTATTTTTAAGATCCAATTAGAGCTTTCGATGCATATTTTTTTAGACCATTCCCAAATAAATCCATAACTGGCCATTTGTACATGGACATGGGGCCAAATGAAAAATTTCAATTACATTTCTTTTTGGTGAGTTTCTCATGGAGTACCATTGAAGACCTTGCATTCAACTTGTGCCTATTTTTCGGTTCCCCATTACACCTTTCGATGCATATTTTTTTGGACCTTTCCCAAATAAATCCATTACTGGCCATTTGTACATGAACATGGGGCCACGTGAAAAATTTCAATTACATTTCTTTTTGGTGAGTTTCTCATGGAGTACCATTGAAGACCTTGCATTCAACTTGTGCCTATTTTTTGGTTCCCCATTAGAGCTTTCGATGCATAATTTTTTAGACCACTCCCAAATAAATCCATAACTGGCCATTTGTACATGGACATGGGGCCATATGAAAATTTTCAATTACATTTCTTTTTGGTGAGTTTCTTATGGAGTACCATTGAAGACCTTACATTCAACTTGTGCCTATTTTTAAGATCCCATTAGAGCTTTCGATGCATAATTTTTTAGACCATTCCCAAATAAGTCCATAACTGGCCATTTGTACATGGACATGGGGCCATATGAAAATTTTCAATTACATTTCTTTTTGGTGAGTTTCTTATGGAGTACCATTGAAGACCTTACATTCAACTTGTGCCTATTTTTAAGATCCCATTAGAGCTTTCGATGCATAATTTTTTAGACCATTCCCAAATAAGTCCATAACTGGCCATTTGTACATGGACATGGGGCCATATGAAAAATTTCAATTACATTTCTTTTTGGTGAGTTTCTCATGGAGTACCATTAAAGACCTTGCATTCAACTTGTGCCTATTTTTTGGTTCCCCATTAGAGCTTTCGATGCATAATTTTTTAGACCACTCCCAAATAAATCCATAACTGGCCATTTGTACATGGACATGGGGCCATATGAAAATTTTCAATTACATTTCTTTTTGGTGAGTTTCTTATGGAGTACCATTGAAGACCTTACATTCAACTTGTGCCTATTTTTAAGATCCCATTAGAGCTTTCGATGCATATTTTTTTAGACCACTCCCAAATAAATCCATAACTGGCCATTTGTACATGGACATGGGGCCATATGAAAAATTTCAATTACATTTCTTTTTGGTGAGTTTCTTATGGAGTACCATTGAAGACCTTACATTCAACTTGTGCCTATTTTTAAGATCCAATTAGAGCTTTCGATGCATATTTTTTTAGACCATTCCCAAATAAATCCATAACTGGCCATTTGTACATGGACATGGGGCCATATGAAAAATTTCAATTACATTTCTTTTTGGTGAGTTTCTCACGGAATACCATTGAAAACCTTACATTCAACTTGTGCCTATTTTTAAGATCCCATTAGAGCTTTCGATGCATATTTTTTTAGACCATTCCCAAATAAATCCATAACTGGCCATTTGTACATGGACATGGGGCCATATGAAAAATTTCAATTACATTTCTTTTTGGTGAGTTTCTCATGGAGTACCATTGAAGACCTTGCATTCAACTTGTGCCTAATTTTTGGTTCCCTATTAGACCTTTCGATGCATATTTTTTTGGACCTTTCCCAAATAAATCCATAACTGGACATTTGTACATGACCATGGGGCCACGTGAAAAAATTTAATTACATTTCGTTTTGGTGAGTTTCTCATGGAGTACCATTGAAGACCTTGCATTCAACTTGTGCCTATTTTTAAGATCCCATTAGAGCTTTCGATGCATATTTTCTTAGACCATTCCCAAATAAATCCATAACTGGCCATTTGTACATGGACATGGGGCCACATGAAAAATTTCAATTACATTTCGTTTTGGTGAGTTTCTCATGGAGTACCATTGAAGACCTTGCATTCAACTTGTGCCTATATTTAAGATCGCATTAGAGCTCTCAATGCATATTTTCTTAGACCATTCCCAAATAAATCCATAACTGGCCATTTGTACATGGACATGGGGCCACATGAAAAATTTCAATTACATTTCTTTTTGGTGAGTTTGTCATGGAGTACCATTGAAGACCTTGCATTCAACTTGTGCCTAATTTTTGGTTCCCTATTAGACCTTTCGATGCATATTTTCTTAGACCTTTCCCAAATAAATCCATAACTGGACATTTGTACATGAACATGCGGCCACGTGAAAAGATTTAATTACATTTCGTTTTGGTGAGTTTCTCATGGAGTACCATTGAAGACCTTGCATTCAACTTGTGCCTATTTTTAAGATCCCATTAGAGCTCTCGATGCATAATTTTTTAGACCATTCCCAAATAAATCCATAACTGGCCATTTGTACATGGACATGGGGCCATATGAAAAATTTCAATTACATTTCTTTTTGGTGAGTTTCTCCTGGAGTACCATTGAAGACCTTGCATTCAACTTGTGCCTAATTTTTGGTTCCCTATTAGACCATTCGAAGCATATTTTTTTGGACCATTCCCAAATAAATCCATAACTGGCCATTTGTACATGGACATGGGGCCATATGAAAAATTTCAATTACATTTCTTTTTGGTGAGGTTCTGATGGAGTACCATTGAAGACCTTACATTCCACTGGTGCCTATTTCTAAAATCCCATTAGAGCTTTCGATGCATATTTTTTTAGACCATTCCCAAATAAATCCATAACTGGCCATTTGTACATGGACATGGGGCCATATGAAAAATTTCAATTACATTTCTTTTTGGTGAGTTTCTTATGGAGTACCATTGAAGACCTTGCATTCAACTTGTGCCTATTTTTAAGATCCCATTAGAGCTTTCGATGCATAATTTTTTAGACCATTCCCAAATAAATCCATAACTGGCCATTTGTACATGGACATGGGGCCATATGAAAAATTTCAATTACATTTCTTTTTGGTGAGTTTCTTATGGAGTACCATTGAAGACCTTGCATTCAACTTGTGCCTATTTTTTGGTTCCCCATTAGACATTTCGATGCATATTTTTTTGGACCTTTCCCAAATAAATCCATAACTGGCCATTTGTACATGAACATGGGGCCACGTGAAAAATTTCAATTACATTTCGTTTTGGTGAGTTTCTCATGGAGTACCATTGAAGACCTTACATTCCACTGGTGCCTATTTCTAAAATCCCATTAGAGCTTTCGATGCATATTCTTTTAGACCATTCCCAAATAAATCCATAACTGGCCATTTGTACATGGACATGGGGCCATATGAAAAATTTCAATTACATTTCTTTTTGGTGAGTTTCTCATGGAGTACCATTGAGGACCTTGCATTCAACTTATGCCTATTTTTCGGTTCCCCATTACACCTTTCGATGCATATTTTTTTGGACCTTTCCCAAATAAATCCATAACTGGCCATTTCTGCATGAACATGGGGCCACGTGAAAAATTTCAATTACATTTCTTTTTGGTGAGTTTCTTATGGAGTACCATTGAACACCTTGCATTCAACTTGTGCCTATTTTTAAGATCCCATTAGAGCTTTCGATGCATATTTTTTTAGACCATTCCCAAATAAATCCATAACTGGCCATTTGTACATGGACATGGGGCCATATGAAAAATTTCAATTACATTTCTTTTTGGTGAGTTTCTTATGGAGTACCATTGAACACCTTGCATTCAACTTGTGCCTATTTTTAAGATCCCATTAGAGCTTTCGATGCATATTTTTTTAGACCATTCCCAAATAAATCCATAACTGGCCATTTGTACATGGACATGGGGCCATATGAAAAATTTCAATTACATTTCTTTTTGGTGAGTTTCTTATGGAGTACCATTGAACACCTTGCATTCAACTTGTGCCTATTTTTAAGATCCCATTAGAGCTTTCGATGCATATTTTTTTAGACCACTCCCAAATAAATCCATAACTGGCCATTTGTACATGGACATGGGGCCATATGAAAAATTTCAATTACATTTCTTTTTGGTGAGTTTCTCATGGAGTACCATTGAGGACCTTGCATTCAACTTATGCCTATTTTTCGGTTCCCCATTACACCTTTCGATGCATATTTTTTTGGACCTTTCCCAAATAAATCCATAACTGGCCATTTCTGCATGAACATGGGGCCACGTGAAAAATTTCAATTACATTTCTTTTTGGTGAGTTTCTTATGGAGTACCATTGAACACCTTGCATTCAACTTGTGCCTATTTTTAAGATCCCATTAGAGCTTTCGATGCATATTTTTTTAGACCATTCCCAAATAAATCCATAACTGGCCATTTGTACATGGACATGGGGCCATATGAAAAATTTCAATTACATTTCTTTTTGGTGAGTTTCTCATGGAGTACCATTGAAGACCTTGCATTCAACTTGTGCCTATTTTTCGGTTCCCCATTACACCTTTCGATGCATATTTTTTTTGACCTTTCCCAAATAAATCCATTACTGGCCATTTGTACATGAACATGGGGCCACGTGAAAAATTTCAATTACATTTCTTTTTGGTGAGTTTCTCATGGAGTACCATTGAAGACCTTGCATTCAACTTGTGCCTATTTTTTGGTTCCCCATTAGAGCTTTCGATGCATAATTTTTTAGACCACTCCCAAATAAATCCATAACTGGCCATTTGTACATGGACATGGGGCCATATGAAAATTTTCAATTACATTTCTTTTTGGTGAGTTTCTTATGGAGTACCATTGAAGACCTTACATTCAACTTGTGCCTATTTTTAAGATCCCATTAGAGCTTTCGATGCATAATTTTTTAGACCATTCCCAAATAAGTCCATAACTGGCCATTTGTACATGGACATGGGGCCATATGAAAAATTTCAATTACATTTCTTTTTGGTGAGTTTCTCATGGAGTACCATTGAAGACCTTGCATTCAACTTGTGCCTATTTTTAAGATCCCATTAGAGCTTTCGATGCATATTTTTTTAGACCATTCCCAAATAAATCCATAACTGGCCATTTGTACATGGACATGGGGCCATATGAAAATTTTCAATTACATTTCTTTTTGGTGAGTTTCTTATGGAGTACCATTGAAGACCTTACATTCAACTTGTGCCTATTTTTAAGATCCCATTAGAGCTTTCGATGCATATTTTTTTAGACCACTCCCAAATAAATCCATAACTGGCCATTTGTACATGGACATGGGGCCATATGAAAAATTTCAATTACATTTCTTTTTGGTGAGTTTCTTATGGAGTACCATTGAAGACCTTACATTCAACTTGTGCCTATTTTTAAGATCCAATTAGAGCTTTCGATGCATATTTTTTTAGACCATTCCCAAATAAATCCATAACTGGCCATTTGTACATGGACATGGGGCCATATGAAAAATTTCAATTACATTTCTTTTTGGTGAGTTTCTCATGGAATACCATTGAAAACCTTACATTCAACTTGTGCCTATTTTTAAGATCCCATTAGAGCTTTCGATGCATATTTTTTTAGACCATTCCCAAATAAATCCATAACTGGCCATTTGTACATGGACATGGGGCCATATGAAAAATTTCAATTACATTTCTTTTTGGTGAGTTTCTCATGGAGTACCATTGAAGACCTTGCATTCAACTTGTGCCTATTTTTCGGTTCCCCATTACACCTTTCGATGCATATTTTTTTGGACCTTTCCCAAATAAATCCATTACTGGCCATTTGTACATGAACATGGGGCCACGTGAAAAATTTCAATTACATTTCTTTTTGGTGAGTTTCTCATGGAGTACCATTGAAGACCTTGCATTCAACTTGTGCCTATTTTTTGGTTCCCCATTAGAGCTTTCGATGCATAATTTTTTAGACCACTCCCAAATAAATCCATAACTGGCCATTTGTACATGGACATGGGGCCATATGAAAATTTTCAATTACATTTCTTTTTGGTGAGTTTCTTATGGAGTACCATTGAAGACCTTACATTCAACTTGTGCCTATTTTTAAGATCCCATTAGAGCTTTCGATGCATATTTTTTTAGACCACTCCCAAATAAATCCATAACTGGCCATTTGTACATGGACATGGGGCCATATGAAAAATTTCAATTACATTTCTTTTTGGTGAGTTTCTTATGGAGTACCATTGAAGACCTTACATTCAACTTGTGCCTATTTTTAAGATCCAATTAGAGCTTTCGATGCATATTTTTTTAGACCATTCCCAAATAAATCCATAACTGGCCATTTGTACATGGACATGGGGCCATATGAAAAATTTCAATTACATTTCTTTTTGGTGAGTTTCTCATGGAATACCATTGAAAACCTTACATTCAACTTGTGCCTATTTTTAAGATCCCATTAGAGCTTTCGATGCATATTTTTTTAGACCATTCCCAAATAAATCCATAACTGGCCATTTGTACATGGACATGGGGCCATATGAAAAATTTCAATTACATTTCTTTTTGGTGAGTTTCTCATGGAGTACCATTGAAGACCTTGCATTCAACTTGTGCCTATTTTTCGGTTCCCCATTACACCTTTCGATGCATATCTTTTTGGACCTTTCCCAAATAAATCCATTACTGGCCATTTGTGCATGAACATGGGGCCACGTGAAAAATTTCAATTACATTTCGTTTTGGTGAGTTTCTCATGGAGTACCATTGAAGACCTTGCATTCAACTTGTGCCTATTTTTTGGTTCCCCATTAGAGCATTCGATGCATAATTTTTTAGACCATTCCCAAATAAATCCATAACTGGCCATTTGTACATGGACATGGGGCCATATGAAAAATTTCAATTACATTTCTTTTTGGTGAGTTTCTTATGGAGTACCATTGAAGACCTTACATTCAACTTGTGCCTATTTTTAAGATCCCATTAGAGCTTTCGATGCATAATTTTTTAGACCATTCCCAAATAAGTCCATAACTGGCCATTTGTACATGGACATGGGGCCATATGAAAAATTTCAATTACATTTCTTTTTGGTGAGTTTCTCATGGAGTACCATTGAAGACCTTGCATTCAACTTGTGGCTATTTTTAAGATCCCATTAGAGCTTTCGATGCATATTTTTTAGACCATTCCCAAATAAATCCATAATTGGCCATTTGTACATGGACATGGGGCCATATGAAAAATTTCAATTACATTTCTTTTTGGTGAGTTTCTCATGGAGTACCATTGAAGACCTTGCATTCAACTTGTGCCTATTTTTAAGATCCCATTAGAGCTTTCGATGCATATTTTTTTAGACCATTCCCAAATAAATCCATAACTGGCCATTTGTACATGGACATGGGGCCATATGAAAAATTTCAATTACATTTCTTTTTGGTGAGTTTCTCATGGAGTACCATTGAAGACCTTGCATTCAACTTGTGCCTATTTTTCGGTTCCCCATTACACCTTTCGATGCATATTTTTTTGGACCTTTCCCAAATAAATCCATTACTGGCCATTTGTGCATGAACATGGGGCCACGTGAAAAATTTCAATTACATTTCTTTTTGGTGAGTTTCTCATGGAGTACCATTGAAGACCTTGCATTCAACTTGTGCCTATTTTTTGGTTCCCCATTAGAGCTTTCGATGCATAATTTTTTAGACCACTCCCAAATAAATCCATAACTGGCCATTTGTGCATGACCATGGGGCCACGGTAAAAATTTCAATTACATTTCGTTTTGGTGAGTTTCTCATGGAGTACCATTGAAGACCTTGCATTCAACTTGTGCCTATTTTTTGGTTCCCCATTAGAGCATTCGATGCATAATTTTTTAGACCATTCCCAAATAAATCCATAACTGGCCATTTGTACATGGACATGGGGCCATATGAAAAATTTCAATTACATTTCTTTTTGGTGAGTTTCTTATGGAGTACCATTGAAGACCTTACATTCAACTTGTGCCTATTTTTAAGATCCAATTAGAGCTTTCGATGCATATTTTTTTAGACCATTCCCAAATAAATCCATAACTGGCCATTTGTACATGGACATGGGGCCATATGAAAAATTTCAATTACATTTCTTTTTGGTGAGTTTCTTATGGAATACCATTGAAAACCTCACATTCAACTTGTGCCTATTTTTAAGATCCCATTAGAGCTTTCGATGCATATTTTTTTAGACCATTCCCAAATAAATCCATAACTGGCCATTTGTACATGGACATGGGGCCATATGAAAAATTTCAATTACATTTCTTTTTGGTGAGTTTCTCATGGAGTACCATTGAAGACCTTGCATTCAACTTGTGCCTATTTTTCGGTTCCCCATTACACCTTTCGATGCATATTTTTTTGGACCTTTCCCAAATAAATCCATTACTGGCCATTTGTGCATGAACATGGGGCCACGTGAAAAATTTCAATTACATTTCTTTTTGGTGAGTTTCTCATGGAGTACCATTGAAGACCTTGCATTCAACTTGTGCCTATTTTTTGGTTCCCCATTAGAGCTTTCGATGCATAATTTTTTAGACCACTCCCAAATAAATCCATAACTGGCCATTTGTGCATGACCATGGGGCCACGGTAAAAATTTCAATTACATTTCGTTTTGGTGAGTTTCTCATGGAGTACCATTGAAGACCTTGCATTCAACTTGTGCCTATTTTTTGGTTCCCCATTAGAGCATTCGATGCATAATTTTTTAGACCATTCCCAAATAAATCCATAACTGGCCATTTGTACATGGACATGGGGCCATATGAAAAATTTCAATTACATTTCTTTTTGGTGAGTTTCTTATGGAGTACCATTGAAGACCTTACATTCAACTTGTGCCTATTTTTAAGATCCAATTAGAGCTTTCGATGCATATTTTTTTAGACCATTCCCAAATAAATCCATAACTGGCCATTTGTACATGGACATGGGGCCATATGAAAAATTTCAATTACATTTCTTTTTGGTGAGTTTCTTATGGAATACCATTGAAAACCTTACATTCAACTTGTGCCTATTTTTAAGATCCCATTAGAGCTTTCGATGCATATTTTTTTAGACCATTCCCAAATAAATCCATAACTGGCCATTTGTACATGGACATGGGGCCATATGAAAAATTTCAATTACATTTCTTTTTGGTGAGTTTCTCATGGAGTACCATTGAAGACCTTGCATTCAACTTGTGCCTATTTTTCGGTTCCCCATTACACCTTTCGATGCATATTTTTTTGGACCTTTCCCAAATAAATCCATTACTGGCCATTTGTGCATGAACATGGGGCCACGTGAAAATTTCAATTACATTTCTTTTTGGTGAGTTTCTCATGGAGTACCATTGAAGACCTTGCATTCAACTTGTGCCTATTTTTTGGTTCCCCATTAGAGCTTTCGATGGATAATTTTTTAGACCACTCCCAAATAAATCCATAACTGGCCATTTGTGCATGAACATGGGGCCACGGTAAAAATTTCAATTACATTTCGTTTTGGTGAGTTTCTCATGGAGTACCATTGAAGACCTTGCATTCAACTTGTGCCTATTTTTTGGTTCCCCATTAGAGCATTCGATGCATAATTTTTTAGACCATTCCCAAATAAATCCATAACTGGCCATTTGTACATGGACATGGGGCCATATGAAAAATTTCAATTACATTTCTTTTTGGTGAGTTTCTTATGGAGTACCATTGAAGACCTTACATTCAACTTGTGCCTATTTTTAAGATCCAATTAGAGCTTTCGATGCATATTTTTTTAGACCATTCCCAAATAAATCCATAACTGGCCATTTGTACATGGACATGGGGCCATATGAAAAATTTCAATTACATTTCTTTTTGGTGAGTTTCTTATGGAATACCATTGAAAACCTTACATTCAACTTGTGCCTATTTTTAAGATCCCATTAGAGCTTTCGATGCATATTTTTTTAGACCATTCCCAAATAAATCCATAACTGGCCATTTGTACATGGACATGGGGCCACATGAAAAATTTCAATTACATTTCTTTTTGGTGAGTTTCTTATGGAGTACCCTTGAAGACCTTACATTCAACTTGTGCCTATTTTTAAGATCCCATTAGAGCTTTCGATGCATAATTTTTTAGACCATTCCCAAATAAGTCCATAACTGGCCATTTGTACATGGACATGGGGCCATATGAAAAATTTCAATTACATTTCTTTTTGGTGAGTTTCTCATGGAGTACCATTGAAGACCTTGCATTCAACTTGTGCCTATTTTTAAGATCCCATTAGAGCTTTCGATGCATATTTTTTTAGACCATTCCCAAATAAATCCATAACTGGCCATTTGTACATGGACATGGGGCCATATGAAAAATTTCAATTACATTTCTTTTTTGTGAGTTTCTTATGGAGTACCATTGAAGACCTTACATTCAACTTGTGCCTATTTTTAAGATCCCATTAGAGCTTTCGATGCATATTTTTTTAGACCATTCCCAAATAAATCCATAACTGGCCATTTGTACATGGACATGGGGCCATATGAAAAATTTCAATTACATTTCTTTTTGGTGAGTTTCTCCTGGAGTACCATTGAAGACCTTGCATTCAACTTGTGCCTATTTTTCGGTTCCCCATTACACCTTTCGATGCATATTTTTTTGGACCTTTCCCAAATAAATCCATTACTGGCCATTTGTGCATGAACATGGGGCCACGTGAAAAATTTCAATTACATTTCTTTTTGGTGAGTTTCTCATGGAGTACCATTGAAGACCTTGCATTCAACTTGTGCCTATTTTTTGGTTCCCCATTAGAGCTTTCGATGCATAATTTTTTAGACCACTCCCAAATAAATCCATAACTGGCCATTTGTACATGGACATGGGGCCATATGAAAATTTTCAATTACATTTCTTTTTGGTGAGTTTCTTATGGAGTACCATTGAAGACCTTACATTCTACTTGTGCCTATTTTTAAGATCCCATTAGAGCTTTCGATGCATATTTTTTAGACCATTCCCAAATAAATCCATAACTGGCCATTTGTACATGGACATGGGGCCATATGAAAAATTTCAATTACATTTCTTTTTGGTGAGTTTCTTATGGAGTACCATTGAAGACCTTACATTCAACTTGTGCCTATTTTTAAGATCCCATTAGAGCTTTCGATGCATATTTTTTTAGACCACTCCCAAATAAATCCATTACTGGCCATTTGTGCATGAACATGGGGCCACGTGAAAAATTTCAATTACATTTCTTTTTGGTGAGTTTCTCATGGAGTACCATTGAAGACCTTGCATTCAACTTGTGCCTATTTTTTGGTTCCCCATTAGAGCATTCGATGCATAATTTTTTAGACCATTCCCAAATAAATCCATAACTGGCCATTTGTACATGGACATGGGGCCATATGAAAAATTTCAATTACATTTCTTTTTGGTGAGTTTCTCATGGAGTACCATTGAGGACCTTGCATTCAACTTGTGCCTATTTTTCGGTTCCCCATTACACCTTTCGATGCATATTTTTTTGGACCTTTCCCAAATAAATCCATAACTGGCCATTTCTGCATGAACATGGGGCCACGTGAAAAATTTCAATTACATTTCTTTTTGGTGAGTTTCTTATGGAATACCATTGAAAACCTTACATTCAACTTGTGCCTATTTTTAAGATCCCATTAGAGCTTTCGATGCATATTTTTTTAGACCATTCCCAAATAAATCCATAACTGGCCATTTGTACATGGACATGGGGCCATATGAAAAATTTCAATTACATTTCTTTTTGGTGAGTTTCTTATGGAGTACCATTGAAGACCTTGCATTCAACTTGTGCCTATTTTTTGGTTCCCCATTAGAGCATTCGATGCATAATTTTTTAGACCATTCCCAAATAAATCCATAACTGGCCATTTGTACATGGACATGGGGCCAGATGAAAAATTTCAATTACATTTCTTTTTGGTGAGTTTCTTATGGAGTACCATTGAAGACCTTACATTCAACTTGTGCCTATTTTTAAGATCCAATTAGAGCTTTCGATGCATATTTTTTTAGACCATTCTCAAATAAATCCATAACTGGCCATTTGTACATGGACATGGGGCCATATGAAAAATTTCAATTACATTTCTTTTTGGTGAGTTTCTTATGGAATACCATTGAAAACCTTACATTCAACTTGTGCCTATTTTTAAGATCCCATTAGAGCTTTCGATGCATATTTTTTTAGACCATTCCCAATTAAATCCATAACTGGCCATTTGTACATGGACATGGGGCCATATGAAAAATTTCAATTACATTTCTTTTTGGTGAGTTTCTTATGGAATACCATTGAAGACCTTACATTCAACTTGTGCCTATTTTTAAGATCCCATTAGAGCTTTCGATGCATATTTTTTTAGACCACTCCCAAATAAATCCATAACTGGCCATTTGTACATGGACATGGGGCCACATGAAAAATTTCAATTACATTTCTTTTTGGTGAGTTTCTTATGGAGTACCCTTGAAGACCTTACATTCAACTTGTGCCTATTTTTAAGATCCCATTAGAGCTTTCGATGCATAATTTTTTAGACCATTCCCAAATAAGTCCATAACTGGCCATTTGTACATGGACATGGGGCCATATGAAAAATTTCAATTACATTTCTTTTTGGTGAGTTTCTCATGGAGTACCATTGAAGACCTTGCATTCAACTTGTGCCTATTTTTAAGATCCCATTAGAGCTTTCGATGCATATTTTTTTAGACCATTCCCAAATAAATCCATAACTGGCCATTTGTACATGGACATGGGGCCATATGAAAAATTTCAATTACATTTCTTTTTGGTGAGTTTCTCATGGAGTACCATTGAAGACCTTGCATTCAACTTGTGCCTATTTTTAAGATCCCATTAGAGCTTTCGATGCATATTTTTTTAGACCATTCCCAAATAAATCCATAACTGGCCATTTGTACATGGACATGGGGCCATATGAAAAATTTCAATTACATTTCTTTTTTGTGAGTTTCTTATGGAGTACCATTGAAGACCTTACATTCAACTTGTGCCTATTTTTAAGATCCCATTAGAGCTTTCGATGCATATTTTTTTAGACCACTCCCAAATAAATCCATAACTGGCCATTTGTACATGGACATGGGGCCACATGAAAAATTTCAATTACATTTCTTTTTGGTGAGTTTCTCATGGAGTACCATTGAAGACCTTGCATTCAACTTGTGCCTATTTTTTGGTTCCCCATTAGAGCTTTCGATGCATAATTTTTTAGACCACTCCCAAATAAATCCATAACTGGCCATTTGTGCATGAACATGGGGCCACGTGAAAAATTTCAATTACATTTCGTTTTGGTGAGTTTCTCATGGAGTACCATTGAAGACCTTGCATTCAACTTGTGCCTATTTTTTGGTTCCCCATTAGAGCATTCGATGCATAATTTTTTAGACCATTCCCAAATAAATCCATAACTGGCCATTTGTACATGGACATGGGGCCATATGAAAAATTTCAATTACATTTCTTTTTGGTGAGTTTCTTATGGAGTACCATTGAAGACCTTACATTCAACTTGTGCCTATTTTTAAGATCCCATTAGAGCTTTCGATGCATAATTTTTTAGACCATTCCCAAATAAGTCCATAACTGGCCATTTGTACATGGACATGGGGCCATATGAAAAATTTCAATTACATTTCTTTTTGGTGAGTTTCTCATGGAGTACCATTGAAGACCTTGCATTCAACTTGTGGCTATTTTTAAGATCCCATTAGAGCTTTCGATGCATATTTTTTAGACCATTCCCAAATAAATCCATAACTGGCCATTTGTACATGGACATGGGGCCACATGAAAAATTTCAATTACATTTCTTTTTGGTGAGTTTCTCATGGAGTACCATTGAAGACCTTGCATTCAACTTGTGCCTATTTTTCGGTTCCCCATTACACCTTTCGATGCATATTTTTTTGGACCTTTCCCAAATAAATCCATTACTGGCCATTTGTGCATGAACATGGGGCCACGTGAAAAAATTCAATTACATTTCGTTTTGGTGAGTTTCTCATGGAGTACCATTGAAGACCTTGCATTCAACTTGTGCCTATTTTTAAGATCCCATTAGAGCTTTCGATGCATATTTTTTTAGACCATTCCCAAATAAATCCATAACTGGCCATTTGTACATGGACATGGGGCCATATGAAAAATTTCAATTACATTTCTTTTTTGTGAGTTTCTTATGGAGTACCATTGAAGACCTTACATTCAACTTGTGCCTATTTTTAAGATCCCATTAGAGCTTTCGATGCATATTTTTTTAGACCATTCCCAAATAAATCCATAACTGGCCATTTGTGCATGAACATGGGGCCACGTGAAAAATTTCAATTACATTTCGTTTTGGTGAGTTTCCCATGGAGTACCATTGAAGACCTTGCATTCAACTTGTGCCTATTTTTTGGTTCCCCATTAGAGCATTCGATGCATAATTTTTTAGACCATTCCCAAATAAATCCATAACTGGCCATTTGTACATGGACATGGGGCCATATGAAAAATTTCAGTTACATTTCTTTTTGGTGAGTTTCTTATGGAGTACCATTGAAGACCTTACATTCAACTTGTGACTATTTTTAAGATCCCATTAGAGCTTTCGATGCATAATTTTTTAGACCATTCCCAAATAAATCCATAACTGGCCATTTGTACATGGACATGGGGCCATATGAAAAATTTCAATTACATTTCTTTTTGGTGAGTTTCTCATGGAGTACCATTGAAGACCTTGCATTCAACTTGTGGCTATTTTTAAGATCCCATTAGAACTTTCGATGCATATTTTTTAGACCATTCCCAAATAAATCCATAACTGGCCATTTGTACATGGACATGGGGCCATATGAAAAATTTCAATTACATTTCTTTTTGGTGAGTTTCTTATGGAGTACCATTGAACACCTTGCATTCAACTTGTGCCTATTTTTCGGTTCCCCATTACACCTTTCGATGCATATTTTTTTGGACCTTTCCCAAATAAATCCATTACTGGCCATTTGTGCATGAACATGGGGCCACGTGAAAAAATTCAATTACATTTCGTTTTGGTGAGTTTCTCATGGAGTACCATTGAAGACCTTGCATTCAACTTGTGCCTATTTTTAAGATCCCATTAGAGCTTTCGATGCATATTTTTTTAGACCACTCCCAAATAAATCCATAACTGGCCATTTGTACATGGACATGGGGCCACATGAAAAATTTCAATTACATTTCTTTTTGGTGAGTTTCTCATGGAGTACCATTGAAGACCTTGCATTCAACTTGTGCCTATTTTTTGGTTCCCCATTAGAGCTTTCGATGCATAATTTTTTAGACCACTCCCAAATAAATCCATAACTGGCGATTTGTGCATGAACATGGGGCCACGTGAAAAATTTCAATTACATTTCGTTTTGGTGAGTTTCTCATGGAGTACCATTGAAGACCTTGCATTCAACTTGTGCCTATTTTTTGGTTCCCCATTAGAGCATTCGATGCATAATTTTTTAGACCATTCCCAAATAAATCCATAACTGGCCATTTGTACATGGACATGGGGCCATATGAAAAATTTCAATTACATTTCTTTTTGGTGAGTTTCTTATGGAGTACCATTGAAGACCTTACATTCAACTTGTGCCTATTTTTAAGATCCCATTAGAGCTTTCGATGCATAATTTTTTAGACCATTCCCAAATAAGTCCATAACTGGCCATTTGTACATGGACATGGGGCCATATGAAAAATTTCAATTACATTTCTTTTTGGTGAGTTTCTCATGGAGTACCATTGAAGACCTTGCATTCAACTTGTGGCTATTTTTAAGATCCCATTAGAGCTTTCGATGCATATTTTTTAGACCATTCCCAAATAAATCCATAACTGGCCATTTGTACATGGACATGGGGCCACATGAAAAATTTCAATTACATTTCTTTTTGGTGAGTTTCTCATGGAGTACCATTGAAGACCTTGCATTCAACTTGTGCCTATTTTTCGGTTCCCCATTACACCTTTCGATGCATATTTTTTTGGACCTTTCCCAAATAAATCCATTACTGGCCATTTGTGCATGAACATGGGGCCACGTGAAAAAATTCAATTACATTTCGTTTTGGTGAGTTTCTCATGGAGTACCATTGAAGACCTTGCATTCAACTTGTGCCTATTTTTAAGATCCCATTAGAGCTTTCGATGCATATTTTTTTAGACCATTCCCAAATAAATCCATAACTGGCCATTTGTACATGGACATGGGGCCATATGAAAAATTTCAATTACATTTCTTTTTTGTGAGTTTCTTATGGAGTACCATTGAAGACCTTACATTCAACTTGTGCCTATTTTTAAGATCCCATTAGAGCTTTCGATGCATATTTTTTTAGACCATTCCCAAATAAATCCATAACTGGCCATTTGTGCATGAACATGGGGCCACGTGAAAAATTTCAATTACATTTCGTTTTGGTGAGTTTCCCATGGAGTACCATTGAAGACCTTGCATTCAACTTGTGCCTATTTTTTGGTTCCCCATTAGAGCATTCGATGCATAATTTTTTAGACCATTCCCAAATAAATCCATAACTGGCCATTTGTACATGGACATGGGGCCATATGAAAAATTTCAGTTACATTTCTTTTTGGTGAGTTTCTTATGGAGTACCATTGAAGACCTTACATTCAACTTGTGACTATTTTTAAGATCCCATTAGAGCTTTCGATGCATAATTTTTTAGACCATTCCCAAATAAATCCATAACTGGCCATTTGTACATGGACATGGGGCCATATGAAAAATTTCAATTACATTTCTTTTTGGTGAGTTTCTCATGGAGTACCATTGAAGACCTTGCATTCAACTTGTGGCTATTTTTAAGATCCCATTAGAACTTTCGATGCATATTTTTTAGACCATTCCCAAATAAATCCATAACTGGCCATTTGTACATGGACATGGGGCCATATGAAAAATTTCAATTACATTTCTTTTTGGTGAGTTTCTTATGGAGTACCATTGAACACCTTGCATTCAACTTGTGCCTATTTTTCGGTTCCCCATTACACCTTTCGATGCATATTTTTTTGGACCTTTCCCAAATAAATCCATTACTGGCCATTTGTGCATGAACATGGGGCCACGTGAAAAAATTCAATTACATTTCGTTTTGGTGAGTTTCTCATGGAGTACCATTGAAGACCTTGCATTCAACTTGTGCCTATTTTTAAGATCCCATTAGAGCTTTCGATGCATATTTTTTTAGACCACTCCCAAATAAATCCATAACTGGCCATTTGTACATGGACATGGGGCCACATGAAAAATTTCAATTACATTTCTTTTTGGTGAGTTTCTCATGGAGTACCATTGAAGACCTTGCATTCAACTTGTGCCTATTTTTTGGTTCCCCATTAGAGCTTTCGATGCATAATTTTTTAGACCACTCCCAAATAAATCCATAACTGGCGATTTGTGCATGAACATGGGGCCACGTGAAAAATTTCAATTACATTTTGTTTTGGTGAGTTTCTCATGGAGTACCATTGAAGACCTTGCATTCAACTTGTGCCTATTTTTTGGTTCCCCATTAGAGCATTCGATGCATAATTTTTTAGACCATTCCCAAATAAATCCATAACTGGCCATTTGTACATGGACATGGGGCCATATGAAAAATTTCAATTACATTTCTTTTTGGTGAGTTTCTTATGGAGTACCATTGAAGACCTTACATTCAACTTGTGCCTATTTTTAAGATCCCATTAGAGCTTTCGATGCATAATTTTTTAGACCATTCCCAAATAAGTCCATAACTGGCCATTTGTACATGGACATGGGGCCATATGAAAAATTTCAATTACATTTCTTTTTGGTGAGTTTCTCATGGAGTACCATTGAAGACCTTGCATTCAACTTGTGGCTATTTTTAAGATCCCATTAGAGCTTTCGATGCATATTTTTTAGACCATTCCCAAATAAATCCATAACTGGCCATTTGTACATGGACATGGGGCCATATGAAAAATTTCAATTACATTTCTTTTTGGTGAGTTTCTCATGGAGTACCATTGAAGACCTTGCATTCAACTTGTGCCTATTTTTCGGTTCCCCATTACACCTTTCGATGCATATTTTTTTGGACCTTTCCCAAATAAATCCATTACTGGCCATTTGTGCATGAACATGGGGCCACGTGAAAAAATTCAATTACATTTCGTTTTGGTGAGTTTCTCATGGAGTACCATTGAAGACCTTGCATTCAACTTGTGCCTATTTTTAAGATCCCATTAGAGCTTTCGATGCATATTTTTTTAGACCATTCCCAAATAAATCCATAACTGGCCATTTGTACATGGACATGGGGCCATATGAAAAATTTCAATTACATTTCTTTTTTGTGAGTTTCTTATGGAGTACCATTGAAGACCTTACATTCAACTTGTGCCTATTTTTAAGATCCCATTAGAGCTTTCGATGCATATTTTTTTAGACCATTCCCAAATAAATCCATAACTGGCCATTTGTGCATGAACATGGGGCCACGTGAAAAATTTCAATTACATTTCGTTTTGGTGAGTTTCCCATGGAGTACCATTGAAGACCTTGCATTCAACTTGTGCCTATTTTTTGGTTCCCCATTAGAGCATTCGATGCATAATTTTTTAGACCATTCCCAAATAAATCCATAACTGGCCATTTGTACATGGACATGGGGCCATATGAAAAATTTCAGTTACATTTCTTTTTGGTGAGTTTCTTATGGAGTACCATTGAAGACCTTACATTCAACTTGTGACTATTTTTAAGATCCCATTAGAGCTTTCGATGCATAATTTTTTAGACCATTCCCAAATAAATCCATAACTGGCCATTTGTACATGGACATGGGGCCATATGAAAAATTTCAATTACATTTCTTTTTGGTGAGTTTCTCATGGAGTACCATTGAAGACCTTGCATTCAACTTGTGGCTATTTTTAAGATCCCATTAGAACTTTCGATGCATATTTTTTAGACCATTCCCAAATAAATCCATAACTGGCCATTTGTACATGGACATGGGGCCATATGAAAAATTTCAATTACATTTCTTTTTGGTGAGTTTCTTATGGAGTACCATTGAAGACCTTGCATTCAACTTGTGCCTATTTTTCGGTTCCCCATTACACCTTTCGATGCATATTTTTTTGGACCTTTCCCAAATAAATCCATTACTGGCCATTTGTGCATGAACATGGGGCCACGTGAAAAAATTCAATTACATTTCGTTTTGGTGAGTTTCTCATGGAGTACCATTGAAGACCTTGCATTCAACTTGTGCCTATTTTTAAGATCCCATTAGAGCTTTCGATGCATATTTTTTTAGACCATTCCCAAATAAATCCATAACTGGCCATTTGTACATGGACATGGGGCCATATGAAAAATTTCAATTACATTTCTTTTTTGTGAGTTTCTTATGGAGTACCATTGAAGACCTTACATTCAACTTGTGCCTATTTTTAAGATCCCATTAGAGCTTTCGATGCATATTTTTTTAGACCATTCCCAAATAAATCCATAACTGGCCATTTGTGCATGAACATGGGGCCACGTGAAAAATTTCAATTACATTTCGTTTTGGTGAGTTTCTCATGGAGTACCATTGAAGACCTTGCATTCAACTTGTGCCTATTTTTTGGTTCCCCATTAGAGCATTCGATGCATAATTTTTTAGACCATTCCCAAATAAATCCATAACTGGCCATTTGTACATGGACATGGGGCCATATGAAAAATTTCAGTTACATTTCTTTTTGGTGAGTTTCTTATGGAGTACCATTGAAGACCTTACATTCAACTTGTGACTATTTTTAAGATCCCATTAGAGCTTTCGATGCATAATTTTTTAGACCATTCCCAAATAAGTCCATAACTGGCCATTTGTACATGGACATGGGGCCATATGAAAAATTTCAATTACATTTCTTTTTGGTGAGTTTCTCATGGAGTACCATTGAAGACCTTGCATTCAACTTGTGGCTATTTTTAAGATCCCATTAGAGCTTTCGATGCATATTTTTTAGACCATTCCCAAATAAATCCATAACTGGCCATTTGTACATGGACATGGGGCTATATGAAAAATTTCAATTACATTTCTTTTTGGTGAGTTTCTCATGGAGTACCATTGAAGACCTTGCATTCAACTTGTGCCTATTTTTCGGTTCCCCATTACACCTTTCGATGCATATTTTTTTGGACCTTTCCCAAATAAATCCATTACTGGCCATTTGTGCATGAACATGGGGCCACGTGAAAAAATTCAATTACATTTCGTTTTGGTGAGTTTCTCATGGAGTACCATTGAAGACCTTGCAT
>CATNNA010000114.1:7500-10000 GCA_950106755.1 Climacium dendroides
TATTTCTTTGAATGAAATGGAATGAATTGGAATGGAATGGAATGGATAAGTGCAAGTCCAAAAAATATGGGGAGTAATAAACCGGGAGCCCAAATTATTTCTTTGAATGAAATGGAATGAATTGGAATGGAATGGAATGGATAAGTGCAAGTCCAAAAAATATGGGGAGTAATAAACCGGGAGCCCAAATTATTTCTTTGAATGAAATGGAATGGAATGGAATGAATTGGAATGAAATGGAATGGAATGGAATGAATTGGAATGAAATGGAATGGAATGGAATGGATAAGTGCAAGTCCAAAAAATATGGGGAGTAATAAACCGGGAGCCCAAATTATTTCTTTGAATGAAATGGAATGAATTGGAATGAAATGGAATGGAATGGAATGGATAAGTGCAAGTCCAAAAAATATGGGGAGTAATAAACCGGGAGCCCAAATTATTTCTTTGAATGAAATGGAATGAATTGGAATGAAATGGAATGGAATGGAATGGATAAGTGCAAGTCCAAAAAATATGGGGAGTAATAAACCGGGAGCCCAAATTATTTCTTTGAATGAAATGGAATGGAATGGAATGAATTGGAATGAAATGGAATGGAATGGAATGGATAAGTGCAAGTCCAAAAAATATGGGGAGTAATAAACCGGGAGCCCAAATTATTTCTTTGAATGAAATGGAATGGATAAGTGCAAGTCCAAAAAATATGGGGAGTAATAAACCGGGAGCCCAAATTATTTCTTTGAATGAAATGGAATGAATTGGAATGGAATGGAATGGATAAGTGCAAGTCCAAAAAATATGGGGAGTAATAAACCGGGAGCCCAAATTATTTCTTTGAATGAAATGGAATGAATTGGAATGGAATGGAATGGATAAGTGCAAGTCCAAAAAATATGGGGAGTAATAAACCGGGAGCCCAAATTATTTCTTTGAATGAAATGGAATGGAATGGAATGAATTGGAATGAAATGGAATGGAATGGAATGAATTGGAATGAAATGGAATGGAATGGAATGGATAAGTGCAAGTCCAAAAAATATGGGGAGTAATAAACCGGGAGCCCAAATTATTTCTTTGAATGAAATGGAATGAATTGGAATGAAATGGAATGGAATGGAATGGATAAGTGCAAGTCCAAAAAATATGGGGAGTAATAAACCGGGAGCCCAAATTATTTCTTTGAATGAAATGGAATGAATTGGAATGAAATGGAATGGAATGGAATGGATAAGTGCAAGTCCAAAAAATATGGGGAGTAATAAACCGGGAGCCCAAATTATTTCTTTGAATGAAATGGAATGGAATGGAATGAATTGGAATGAAATGGAATGGAATGGAATGGATAAGTGCAAGTCCAAAAAATATGGGGAGTAATAAACCGGGAGCCCAAATTATTTCTTTGAATGAAATGGAATGGATAAGTGCAAGTCCAAAAAATATGGGGAGTAATAAACCGGGAGCCCAAATTATTTCTTTGAATGAAATGGAATGAATTGGAATGGAATGGAATGGATAAGTGCAAGTCCAAAAAATATGGGGAGTAATAAACCGGGAGCCCAAATTATTTCTTTGAATGAAATGGAATGGAATGGAATGAATTGGAATGAAATGGAATGGAATGGAATGGATAAGTGCAAGTCCAAAAAATATGGGGAGTAATAAACCGGGAGCCCAAATTATTTCTTTGAATGAAATGGAATGAATTGGAATGAAATGGAATGGAATGGAATGGATAAGTGCAAGTCCAAAAAATATGGGGAGTAATAAACCGGGAGCCCAAATTATTTCTTTGAATGAAATGGAATGGAATGGAATGAATTGGAATGAAATGGAATGGAATGGAATGGATAAGTGCAAGTCCAAAAAATATGGGGAGTAATAAACCGGGAGCCCAAATTATTTCTTTGAATGATTGGAAATCTGAAAGTGCAGTGAATTTTATGGAAATCTGAGAGTGCAGAAAAATTATACTGTCTGTGTCGAGAGCTGGGACAAGCAGCGGGAGTCGGGACAAGCAGCGGGAGTGGTGGGGTGACGGGAGTTGGAGGCGTGGCGCCGTGGCGGGAGTCGGGAGTAGCGGCGGGACTTGGAAAAAAATTGAAGGAATCAACTCCAGGGTGCCGGGAGCCCACCTGAGGAGAGGAAATGCCAACACTTGGAAATAATTGGTGTGTGCCGGGAGTGACGGCGTGGCGGGAGTGAGGGCGTGGCGGGCGTGGTGACGGGAGTTGGAGGCGTGGCGCCGTGGCGGGAGTCGGGAGTCGGGACAAGCAGCGGGACTTGGAAAGAAAATCAAGGATACAACTCCAGGGTGCCGGGAGCCCACCTGAGGAGAGGAAATCCCAACACTTAGAAAAAATTGGCATGTGCCGGGAGTGCCGGGGTGGCGGGAGTGAGGGCGTGACGGGCGTGGTGACGGGAGTTGGAGGCGTGGCGCCGTGGCGGGAGTCGGGACAAGCTGCGGGAGTCGGGACAGGCAGCGGGAGTCGGGAGTAGG
>CATNNA010000114.1:30000-32500 GCA_950106755.1 Climacium dendroides
TGGAGAGAAAAACCGGGACAAAAAAAATGTATCATAAAACTTGAATGAAATTATTTCTTTGAATGAAATGGAATGGAATAGAATGAATTGGAATGAATTGGAATGGAATGGAATGGATAAGTGCAAGTCCAAAAAATATGGGGAGTAATAAACCGGGAGCCCAAATTATTTCTTTGAATGAAATGGAATGGAATGGAATGGAATGGAATGGATAAGTGCAAGTCCAAAAAATATGGGGAGTAATAAACCGGGAGCCCAAATTATTTCTTTGAATGAAATGGAATGGAATGGAATGAATTGGAATGAAATGGAATGGAATGGAATGGATAAGTGCAAGTCCAAAAAATATGGGGAGTAATAAACCGGGAGCCCAAATTATTTCTTTGAATGAAATGGAATGGAATGGAATGAATTGGAATGAAATGGAATGGAATGGAATGGATAAGTGCAAGTCCAAAAAATATGGGGAGTAATAAACCGGGAGCCCAAATTATTTCTTTGAATGAAATGGAATGGATAAGTGCAAGTCCAAAAAATATGGGGAGTAATAAACCGGGAGCCCAAATTATTTCTTTGAATGAAATGGAATGAATTGGAATGGAATGGAATGGATAAGTGCAAGTCCAAAAAATATGGGGAGTAATAAACCGGGAGCCCAAATTATTTCTTTGAATGAAATGGAATGAATTGGAATGGAATGGAATGGATAAGTGCAAGTCCAAAAAATATGGGGAGTAATAAACCGGGAGCCCAAATTATTTCTTTGAATGAAATGGAATGGAATGGAATGAATTGGAATGAAATGGAATGGAATGGAATGAATTGGAATGAAATGGAATGGAATGGAATGGATAAGTGCAAGTCCAAAAAATATGGGGAGTAATAAACCGGGAGCCCAAATTATTTCTTTGAATGAAATGGAATGAATTGGAATGAAATGGAATGGAATGGAATGGATAAGTGCAAGTCCAAAAAATATGGGGAGTAATAAACCGGGAGCCCAAATTATTTCTTTGAATGAAATGGAATGAATTGGAATGAAATGGAATGGAATGGAATGGATAAGTGCAAGTCCAAAAAATATGGGGAGTAATAAACCGGGAGCCCAAATTATTTCTTTGAATGAAATGGAATGGAATGGAATGAATTGGAATGAAATGGAATGGAATGGAATGGATAAGTGCAAGTCCAAAAAATATGGGGAGTAATAAACCGGGAGCCCAAATTATTTCTTTGAATGAAATGGAATGGATAAGTGCAAGTCCAAAAAATATGGGGAGTAATAAACCGGGAGCCCAAATTATTTCTTTGAATGAAATGGAATGAATTGGAATGGAATGGAATGGATAAGTGCAAGTCCAAAAAATATGGGGAGTAATAAACCGGGAGCCCAAATTATTTCTTTGAATGAAATGGAATGAATTGGAATGGAATGGAATGGATAAGTGCAAGTCCAAAAAATATGGGGAGTAATAAACCGGGAGCCCAAATTATTTCTTTGAATGAAATGGAATGAATTGGAATGGAATGGAATGGATAAGTGCAAGTCCAAAAAATATGGGGAGTAATAAACCGGGAGCCCAAATTATTTCTTTGAATGAAATGGAATGGAATGGAATGAATTGGAATGAAATGGAATGGAATGGAATGAATTGGAATGAAATGGAATGGAATGGAATGGATAAGTGCAAGTCCAAAAAATATGGGGAGTAATAAACCGGGAGCCCAAATTATTTCTTTGAATGAAATGGAATGAATTGGAATGAAATGGAATGGAATGGAATGGATAAGTGCAAGTCCAAAAAATATGGGGAGTAATAAACCGGGAGCCCAAATTATTTCTTTGAATGAAATGGAATGAATTGGAATGAAATGGAATGGAATGGAATGGATAAGTGCAAGTCCAAAAAATATGGGGAGTAATAAACCGGGAGCCCAAATTATTTCTTTGAATGAAATGGAATGGAATGGAATGAATTGGAATGAAATGGAATGGAATGGAATGGATAAGTGCAAGTCCAAAAAATATGGGGAGTAATAAACCGGGAGCCCAAATTATTTCTTTGAATGAAATGGAATGGATAAGTGCAAGTCCAAAAAATATGGGGAGTAATAAACCGGGAGCCCAAATTATTTCTTTGAATGAAATGGAATGAATTGGAATGGAATGGAATGGATAAGTGCAAGTCCAAAAAATATGGGGAGTAATAAACCGGGAGCCCAAATTATTTCTTTGAATGAAATGGAATGGAATGGAATGAATTGGAATGAAATGGAATGGAATGGAATGGATAAGTGCAAGTCCAAAAAATATGGGGAGTAATAAACCGGGAGCCCAAATTATTTCTTTGAATGAAATGGAATGAATTGGAATGAAATGGAATGGAATGGAATGGATAAGTGCAAGTCCAAAAAATATGGGGAGTAATAAACCGGGAGCCCAAATTATTTCTTTGAATGAAATGGAATGGAATGGAATGAATTGGAATGAAATGGAATG
>CATNNA010000115.1:10000-12500 GCA_950106755.1 Climacium dendroides
ATGGGGAGTAATAAACCGGGAGCCCAAATTATTTCTTTGAATGAAATGGAATGGATAAGTGCAAGTCCAAAAAATATGGGGAGTAATAAACCGGGAGCCCAAATTATTTCTTTGAATGAAATGGAATGAATTGGAATGGAATGGAATGGATAAGTGCAAGTCCAAAAAATATGGGGAGTAATAAACCGGGAGCCCAAATTATTTCTTTGAATGAAATGGAATGAATTGGAATGGAATGGAATGGATAAGTGCAAGTCCAAAAAATATGGGGAGTAATAAACCGGGAGCCCAAATTATTTCTTTGAATGAAATGGAATGAATTGGAATGGAATGGAATGGATAAGTGCAAGTCCAAAAAATATGGGGAGTAATAAACCGGGAGCCCAAATTATTTCTTTGAATGAAATGGAATGGAATGGAATGAATTGGAATGAAATGAATGGAATGGAATGAATTGGAATGAAATGGAATGGAATGGAATGGATAAGTGCAAGTCCAAAAAATATGGGGAGTAATAAACCGGGAGCCCAAATTATTTCTTTGAATGAAATGGAATGAATTGGAATGAAATGGAATGGAATGAATGGAATGGATAAGTGCAAGTCCAAAAAATATGGGGAGTAATAAACCGGGAGCCCAAATTATTTCTTTGAATGAAATGGAATGAATTGGAATGAAATGGAATGGAATGGAATGGATAAGTGCAAGTCCAAAAAATATGGGGAGTAATAAACCGGGAGCCCAAATTATTTCTTTGAATGAAATGGAATGGAATGGAATGAATTGGAATGAAATGGAATGGAATGGAATGGATAAGTGCAAGTCCAAAAAATATGGGGAGTAATAAACCGGGAGCCCAAATTATTTCTTTGAATGAAATGGAATGGATAAGTGCAAGTCCAAAAAATATGGGGAGTAATAAACCGGGAGCCCAAATTATTTCTTTGAATGAAATGGAATGAATTGGAATGGAATGGAATGGATAAGTGCAAGTCCAAAAAATATGGGGAGTAATAAACCGGGAGCCCAAATTATTTCTTTGAATGAAATGGAATGGAATGGAATGAATTGGAATGAAATGGAATGGAATGGAATGGATAAGTGCAAGTCCAAAAAATATGGGGAGTAATAAACCGGGAGCCCAAATTATTTCTTTGAATGAAATGGAATGAATTGGAATGAAATGGAATGGAATGGAATGGATAAGTGCAAGTCCAAAAAATATGGGGAGTAATAAACCGGGAGCCCAAATTATTTCTTTGAATGAAATGGAATGGAATGGAATGAATTGGAATGAAATGGAATGGAATGGAATGGATAAGTGCAAGTCCAAAAAATATGGGGAGTAATAAACCGGGAGCCCAAATTATTTCTTTGAATGATTGGAAATCTGAAAGTGCAGTGAATTTTATGGAAATCTGAGAGTGCAGAAAAATTATACTGTCTGTGTCGAGAGCTGGGACAAGCAGCGGGAGTCGGGACAAGCAGCGGGAGTGGTGGGGTGACGGGAGTTGGAGGCGTGGCGCCGTGGCGGGAGTCGGGAGTAGCGGCGGGACTTGGAAAAAAATTGAAGGAATCAACTCCAGGGTGCCGGGAGCCCACCTGAGGAGAGGAAATGCCAACACTTGGAAATAATTGGTGTGTGCCGGGAGTGACGGCGTGGCGGGAGTGAGGGCGTGGCGGGCGTGGTGACGGGAGTTGGAGGCGTGGCGCCGTGGCGGGAGTCGGGAGTCGGGACAAGCAGCGGGACTTGGAAAGAAAATCAAGGATACAACTCCAGGGTGCCGGGAGCCCACCTGAGGAGAGGAAATCCCAACACTTAGAAAAAATTGGCATGTGCCGGGAGTGCCGGGGTGGCGGGAGTGAGGGCGTGACGGGCGTGGTGACGGGAGTTGGAGGCGTGGCGCCGTGGCGGGAGTCGGGACAAGCTGCGGGAGTCGGGACAGGCAGCGGGAGTCGGGAGTAGGCGCGGGGAGTGACGGAGTGAGGGCGTGACGGGCGTGGTGACGGGAGTTGGAGGCGTGGCGCCGTGGCGGGAGTCGGGACAAGCAGCGGGAGTCGGGACAGGCAGCGGGAGTCGGGAGTAGGCGCGGGGAGTGACGGAGTGAGGGCGTGACGGGCGTGGTGACGGGAGTTGGAGGCGTGACGGCGTAGCGGGAGTCGGGACCAGGAGCGGCATGACTTAGGGTGGTCTTCCACAAATTTGCTATCAGGTTTGGTTCTTTGACACAGGACGGGGGGGCCTGCCGAATCCCACAGAGAGTACTATGTGGGGGAAGGGTTCCTCCGGGATCCGCTGCTACCTTTCACGGGACCCTCAGGGAAAGCGAGGCGGGGTGTGCGCTGTGGTGCCTACGGGTGCCCACGTATCTCCTTTAGCGTATTTTTCGCCTAGTACTGATGGGATTGAAACGTGAGTGGTGGTAGCGGGTGTCCCGGGGGTGTGATTCGCTTTGCGAAAGCTTGGGAGAACGAAAGTTTGAGGCTAGATTTTTTGTGC
>CATNNA010000115.1:22500-25000 GCA_950106755.1 Climacium dendroides
TAAACCGGGAGCCCAAATTATTTCTTTGAATGAAATGGAATGAATTGGAATGGAATGGAATGGATAAGTGCAAGTCCAAAAAATATGGGGAGTAATAAACCGGGAGCCCAAATTATTTCTTTGAATGAAATGGAATGAATTGGAATGGAATGGAATGGATAAGTGCAAGTCCAAAAAATATGGGGAGTAATAAACCGGGAGCCCAAATTATTTCTTTGAATGAAATGGAATGGAATGGAATGAATTGGAATGAAATGGAATGGAATGGAATGAATTGGAATGAAATGGAATGGAATGGAATGGATAAGTGCAAGTCCAAAAAATATGGGGAGTAATAAACCGGGAGCCCAAATTATTTCTTTGAATGAAATGGAATGAATTGGAATGAAATGGAATGGAATGGAATGGATAAGTGCAAGTCCAAAAAATATGGGGAGTAATAAACCGGGAGCCCAAATTATTTCTTTGAATGAAATGGAATGAATTGGAATGAAATGGAATGGAATGGAATGGATAAGTGCAAGTCCAAAAAATATGGGGAGTAATAAACCGGGAGCCCAAATTATTTCTTTGAATGAAATGGAATGGAATGGAATGAATTGGAATGAAATGGAATGGAATGGAATGGATAAGTGCAAGTCCAAAAAATATGGGGAGTAATAAACCGGGAGCCCAAATTATTTCTTTGAATGAAATGGAATGGATAAGTGCAAGTCCAAAAAATATGGGGAGTAATAAACCGGGAGCCCAAATTATTTCTTTGAATGAAATGGAATGAATTGGAATGGAATGGAATGGATAAGTGCAAGTCCAAAAAATATGGGGAGTAATAAACCGGGAGCCCAAATTATTTCTTTGAATGAAATGGAATGGAATGGAATGAATTGGAATGAAATGGAATGGAATGGAATGGATAAGTGCAAGTCCAAAAAATATGGGGAGTAATAAACCGGGAGCCCAAATTATTTCTTTGAATGAAATGGAATGAATTGGAATGAAATGGAATGGAATGGAATGGATAAGTGCAAGTCCAAAAAATATGGGGAGTAATAAACCGGGAGCCCAAATTATTTCTTTGAATGAAATGGAATGGAATGGAATGAATTGGAATGAAATGGAATGGAATGGAATGGATAAGTGCAAGTCCAAAAAATATGGGGAGTAATAAACCGGGAGCCCAAATTATTTCTTTGAATGATTGGAAATCTGAAAGTGCAGTGAATTTTATGGAAATCTGAGAGTGCAGAAAAATTATACTGTCTGTGTCGAGAGCTGGGACAAGCAGCGGGAGTCGGGACAAGCAGCGGGAGTGGTGGGGTGACGGGAGTTGGAGGCGTGGCGCCGTGGCGGGAGTCGGGAGTAGCGGCGGGACTTGGAAAAAAATTGAAGGAATCAACTCCAGGGTGCCGGGAGCCCACCTGAGGAGAGGAAATGCCAACACTTGGAAATAATTGGTGTGTGCCGGGAGTGACGGCGTGGCGGGAGTGAGGGCGTGGCGGGCGTGGTGACGGGAGTTGGAGGCGTGGCGCCGTGGCGGGAGTCGGGAGTCGGGACAAGCAGCGGGACTTGGAAAGAAAATCAA
This sequence comes from Climacium dendroides, assembly GCA_950106755.1. Classification (NCBI taxonomy): domain Eukaryota; kingdom Viridiplantae; phylum Streptophyta; class Bryopsida; order Hypnales; family Climaciaceae; genus Climacium; species Climacium dendroides. The sequence continues at coordinate 24,083 of CATNNA010000115.1, forward strand.
GGATACAACTCCAGGGTGCCGGGAGCCCACCTGAGGAGAGGAAATCCCAACACTTAGAAAAAATTGGCATGTGCCGGGAGTGCCGGGGTGGCGGGAGTGAGGGCGTGACGGGCGTGGTGACGGGAGTTGGAGGCGTGGCGCCGTGGCGGGAGTCGGGACAAGCTGCGGGAGTCGGGACAGGCAGCGGGAGTCGGGAGTAGGCGCGGGGAGTGACGGAGTGAGGGCGTGACGGGCGTGGTGACGGGAGTTGGAGGCGTGGCGCCGTGGCGGGAGTCGGGACAAGCAGCGGGAGTCGGGACAGGCAGCGGGAGTCGGGAGTAGGCGCGGGGAGTGACGGAGTGAGGGCGTGACGGGCGTGGTGACGGGAGTTGGAGGCGTGACGGCGTAGCGGGAGTCGGGACCAGGAGCGGCATGACTTAGGGTGGTCTTCCACAAATTTGCTATCAGGTTTGGTTCTTTGACACAGGACGGGGGGGCCTGCCGAATCCCACAGAGAGTACTATGTGGGGGAAGGGTTCCTCCGGGATCCGCTGCTACCTTTCACGGGACCCTCAGGGAAAGCGAGGCGGGGTGTGCGCTGTGGTGCCTACGGGTGCCCACGTATCTCCTTTAGCGTATTTTTCGCCTAGTACTGATGGGATTGAAACGTGAGTGGTGGTAGCGGGTGTCCCGGGGGTGTGATTCGCTTTGCGAAAGCTTGGGAGAACGAAAGTTTGAGGCTAGATTTTTTGTGCGATGGGAAGCCCGGCGCCGCCGTGCTCTTGGTTCAAGTGTGTCCCGGTCCGCGTGTCGGCAGTGCGAAGGGAGCGAGGTGCTGAAGACTCCCCCGAAGCGATTAGCGTCCTGCTTCATTGCCAGGGCCTCTGTTCGTTAGGGAAGGAAGCGCTTAGCGATGAATACTGATGCCTGGGACCTCCG
>CATNNA010000115.1:32500-35000 GCA_950106755.1 Climacium dendroides
TGCTTAGGAGTTCATAAAATTTTATCCTTGGATTACAATGGGAGTAGTCAACCGGGGACCAAAACAACATAGCATTAAATTCCAATGCAAAGAAATCGGTAACCCAAGGACAAAAAAAATGGGGAGAGATAAATTGGGGCCAAAAATATGAATCAATGACATAAGACACAAGAGCACTAATACACCGAGGCCCCAAAAAATATGGAGAGAAAAACCGGGACAAAAAAAATGTATCATAAAACTTGAATGAAATTATTTCTTTGAATGAAATGGAATGGAATAGAATGAATTGGAATGAATTGGAATGGAATGGAATGGATAAGTGCAAGTCCAAAAAATATGGGGAGTAATAAACCGGGAGCCCAAATTATTTCTTTGAATGAAATGGAATGGAATGGAATGGAATGGAATGGATAAGTGCAAGTCCAAAAAATATGGGGAGTAATAAACCGGGAGCCCAAATTATTTCTTTGAATGAAATGGAATGGAATGGAATGAATTGGAATGAAATGGAATGGAATGGAATGGATAAGTGCAAGTCCAAAAAATATGGGGAGTAATAAACCGGGAGCCCAAATTATTTCTTTGAATGAAATGGAATGGAATGGAATGAATTGGAATGAAATGGAATGGAATGGAATGGATAAGTGCAAGTCCAAAAAATATGGGGAGTAATAAACCGGGAGCCCAAATTATTTCTTTGAATGAAATGGAATGGATAAGTGCAAGTCCAAAAAATATGGGGAGTAATAAACCGGGAGCCCAAATTATTTCTTTGAATGAAATGGAATGAATTGGAATGGAATGGAATGGATAAGTGCAAGTCCAAAAAATATGGGGAGTAATAAACCGGGAGCCCAAATTATTTCTTTGAATGAAATGGAATGAATTGGAATGGAATGGAATGGATAAGTGCAAGTCCAAAAAATATGGGGAGTAATAAACCGGGAGCCCAAATTATTTCTTTGAATGAAATGGAATGGAATGGAATGAATTGGAATGAAATGGAATGGAATGGAATGAATTGGAATGAAATGGAATGGAATGGAATGGATAAGTGCAAGTCCAAAAAATATGGGGAGTAATAAACCGGGAGCCCAAATTATTTCTTTGAATGAAATGGAATGAATTGGAATGAAATGGAATGGAATGGAATGGATAAGTGCAAGTCCAAAAAATATGGGGAGTAATAAACCGGGAGCCCAAATTATTTCTTTGAATGAAATGGAATGAATTGGAATGAAATGGAATGGAATGGAATGGATAAGTGCAAGTCCAAAAAATATGGGGAGTAATAAACCGGTGAGCCCAAATTATTTCTTTGAATGAAATGGAATGGAATGGAATGAATTGGAATGAAATGGAATGGAATGGAATGGATAAGTGCAAGTCCAAAAAATATGGGGAGTAATAAACCGGGAGCCCAAATTATTTCTTTGAATGAAATGGAATGGATAAGTGCAAGTCCAAAAAATATGGGGAGTAATAAACCGGGAGCCCAAATTATTTCTTTGAATGAAATGGAATGAATTGGAATGGAATGGAATGGATAAGTGCAAGTCCAAAAAATATGGGGAGTAATAAACCGGGAGCCCAAATTATTTCTTTGAATGAAATGGAATGAATTGGAATGGAATGGAATGGATAAGTGCAAGTCCAAAAAATATGGGGAGTAATAAACCGGGAGCCCAAATTATTTCTTTGAATGAAATGGAATGAATTGGAATGGAATGGAATGGATAAGTGCAAGTCCAAAAAATATGGGGAGTAATAAACCGGGAGCCCAAATTATTTCTTTGAATGAAATGGAATGGAATGGAATGAATTGGAATGAAATGGAATGGAATGGAATGAATTGGAATGAAATGGAATGGAATGGAATGGATAAGTGCAAGTCCAAAAAATATGGGGAGTAATAAACCGGGAGCCCAAATTATTTCTTTGAATGAAATGGAATGAATTGGAATGAAATGGAATGGAATGGAATGGATAAGTGCAAGTCCAAAAAATATGGGGAGTAATAAACCGGGAGCCCAAATTATTTCTTTGAATGAAATGGAATGAATTGGAATGAAATGGAATGGAATGGAATGGATAAGTGCAAGTCCAAAAAATATGGGGAGTAATAAACCGGGAGCCCAAATTATTTCTTTGAATGAAATGGAATGGAATGGAATGAATTGGAATGAAATGGAATGGAATGGAATGGATAAGTGCAAGTCCAAAAAATATGGGGAGTAATAAACCGGGAGCCCAAATTATTTCTTTGAATGAAATGGAATGGATAAGTGCAAGTCCAAAAAATATGGGGAGTAATAAACCGGGAGCCCAAATTATTTCTTTGAATGAAATGGAATGAATTGGAATGGAATGGAATGGATAAGTGCAAGTCCAAAAAATATGGGGAGTAATAAACCGGGAGCCCAAATTATTTCTTTGAATGAAATGGAATGGAATGGAATGAATTGGAATGAAATGGAATGGAATGGAATGGATAAGT
>CATNNA010000116.1:35000-37500 GCA_950106755.1 Climacium dendroides
TAGCAGCGGATCCCGGAGGAACCCTTCCCCCACATAGTACTCTCTGTGGGATTCGGCAGGCCCCCCCGTCCTGTGTCAAAGAACCAAACCTGATAGCAAATTTGTGGAAGACCACCCTAAGTCATGCCGCTCCTGGTCCCGACTCCCGCTACGCCGTCACGCCTCCAACTCCCGTCACCACGCCCGTCACGCCCTCACTCCGTCACTCCCCGCGCCTACTCCCGACTCCCGCTGCCTGTCCCGACTCCCGCTGCTTGTCCCGACTCCCGCCACGGCGCCACGCCTCCAACTCCCGTCACCACGCCCGTCACGCCCTCACTCCGTCACTCCCCGCGCCTACTCCCGACTCCCGCTGCCTGTCCCGACTCCCGCAGCTTGTCCCGACTCCCGCCACGGCGCCACGCCTCCAACTCCCGTCACCACGCCCGTCACGCCCTCACTCCCGCCACCCCGGCACTCCCGGCACATGCCAATTTTTTCTAAGTGTTGGGATTTCCTCTCCTCAGGTGGGCTCCCGGCACCCTGGAGTTGTATCCTTGATTTTCTTTCCAAGTCCCGCTGCTTGTCCCGACTCCCGACTCCCGCCACGGCGCCACGCCTCCAACTCCCGTCACCACGCCCGCCACGCCCTCACTCCCGCCACGCCGTCACTCCCGGCACACACCAATTATTTCCAAGTGTTGGCATTTCCTCTCCTCAGGTGGGCTCCCGGCACCCTGGAGTTGATTCCTTCAATTTTTTTCCAAGTCCCGCCGCTACTCCCGACTCCCGCCACGGCGCCACGCCTCCAACTCCCGTCACCCCACCACTCCCGCTGCTTGTCCCGACTCCCGCTGCTTGTCCCAGCTCTCGACACAGACAGTATAATTTTTCTGCACTCTCAGATTTCCATAAAATTCACTGCACTTTCAGATTTCCAATCATTCAAAGAAATAATTTGGGCTCCCGGTTTATTACTCCCCATATTTTTTGGACTTGCACTTATCCATTCCATTCCATTCCATTTCATTCCAATTCATTCCATTCCATTCCATTTCATTCAAAGAAATAATTTGGGCTCCCGGTTTATTACTCCCCATATTTTTTGGACTTGCACTTATCCATTCCATTCCATTCCATTTCATTCCAATTCATTCCATTTCATTCAAAGAAATAATTTGGGCTCCCGGTTTATTACTCCCCATATTTTTTGGACTTGCACTTATCCATTCCATTCCATTCCATTTCATTCCAATTCATTCCATTCCATTCCATTTCATTCAAAGAAATAATTTGGGCTCCCGGTTTATTACTCCCCATATTTTTTGGACTTGCACTTATCCATTCCATTCCATTCCAATTCATTCCATTTCATTCAAAGAAATAATTTGGGCTCCCGGTTTATTACTCCCCATATTTTTTGGACTTGCACTTATCCATTCCATTTCATTCAAAGAAATAATTTGGGCTCCCGGTTTATTACTCCCCATATTTTTTGGACTTGCACTTATCCATTCCATTCCATTCCATTTCATTCCAATTCATTCCATTCCATTCCATTTCATTCAAAGAAATAATTTGGGCTCCCGGTTTATTACTCCCCATATTTTTTGGACTTGCACTTATCCATTCCATTCCATTCCATTTCATTCCAATTCATTCCATTTCATTCAAAGAAATAATTTGGGCTCCCGGTTTATTACTCCCCATATTTTTTGGACTTGCACTTATCCATTCCATTCCATTCCATTTCATTCCAATTCATTCCATTTCATTCAAAGAAATAATTTGGGCTCCCGGTTTATTACTCCCCATATTTTTTGGACTTGCACTTATCCATTCCATTCCATTCCATTTCATTCCAATTCATTCCATTCCATTCCATTTCATTCCAATTCATTCCATTCCATTCCATTTCATTCAAAGAAATAATTTGGGCTCCCGGTTTATTACTCCCCATATTTTTTGGACTTGCACTTATCCATTCCATTCCATTCCAATTCATTCCATTTCATTCAAAGAAATAATTTGGGCTCCCGGTTTATTACTCCCCATATTTTTTGGACTTGCACTTATCCATTCCATTCCATTCCAATTCATTCCATTTCATTCAAAGAAATAATTTGGGCTCCCGGTTTATTACTCCCCATATTTTTTGGACTTGCACTTATCCATTCCATTCCATTCCAATTCATTCCATTTCATTCAAAGAAATAATTTGGGCTCCCGGTTTATTACTCCCCATATTTTTTGGACTTGCACTTATCCATTCCATTTCATTCAAAGAAATAATTTGGGCTCCCGGTTTATTACTCCCCATATTTTTTGGACTTGCACTTATCCATTCCATTCCATTCCATTTCATTCCAATTCATTCCATTCCATTCCATTTCATTCAAAGAAATAATTTGGGCTCCCGGTTTATTACTCCCCATATTTTTTGGACTTGCACTTATCCATTCCATTCCATTCCATTTCATTCCAATTCATTCCATTTCATTCAAAGAAATAATTTGGGCTC
>CATNNA010000116.1:47500-50000 GCA_950106755.1 Climacium dendroides
GGGCTCCCGGTTTATTACTCCCCATATTTTTTGGACTTGCACTTATCCATTCCATTCCATTCCATTTCATTCCAATTCATTCCATTCCATTCCATTTCATTCAAAGAAATAATTTGGGCTCCCGGTTTATTACTCCCCATATTTTTTGGACTTGCACTTATCCATTCCATTCCATTCCATTTCATTCCAATTCATTCCATTTCATTCAAAGAAATAATTTGGGCTCCCGGTTTATTACTCCCCATATTTTTTGGACTTGCACTTATCCATTCCATTCCATTCCATTTCATTCCAATTCATTCCATTCCATTCCATTTCATTCAAAGAAATAATTTGGGCTCCCGGTTTATTACTCCCCATATTTTTTGGACTTGCACTTATCCATTCCATTCCATTCCAATTCATTCCATTTCATTCAAAGAAATAATTTGGGCTCCCGGTTTATTACTCCCCATATTTTTTGGACTTGCACTTATCCATTCCATTTCATTCAAAGAAATAATTTGGGCTCCCGGTTTATTACTCCCCATATTTTTTGGACTTGCACTTATCCATTCCATTCCATTCCATTTCATTCCAATTCATTCCATTCCATTCCATTTCATTCAAAGAAATAATTTGGGCTCCCGGTTTATTACTCCCCATATTTTTTGGACTTGCACTTATCCATTCCATTCCATTCCATTTCATTCCAATTCATTCCATTTCATTCAAAGAAATAATTTGGGCTCCCGGTTTATTACTCCCCATATTTTTTGGACTTGCACTTATCCATTCCATTCCATTCCATTTCATTCCAATTCATTCCATTTCATTCAAAGAAATAATTTGGGCTCCCGGTTTATTACTCCCCATATTTTTTGGACTTGCACTTATCCATTCCATTCCATTCCATTTCATTCCAATTCATTCCATTCCATTCCATTTCATTCCAATTCATTCCATTCCATTCCATTTCATTCAAAGAAATAATTTGGGCTCCCGGTTTATTACTCCCCATATTTTTTGGACTTGCACTTATCCATTCCATTCCATTCCAATTCATTCCATTTCATTCAAAGAAATAATTTGGGCTCCCGGTTTATTACTCCCCATATTTTTTGGACTTGCACTTATCCATTCCATTCCATTCCAATTCATTCCATTTCATTCAAAGAAATAATTTGGGCTCCCGGTTTATTACTCCCCATATTTTTTGGACTTGCACTTATCCATTCCATTCCATTCCAATTCATTCCATTTCATTCAAAGAAATAATTTGGGCTCCCGGTTTATTACTCCCCATATTTTTTGGACTTGCACTTATCCATTCCATTTCATTCAAAGAAATAATTTGGGCTCCCGGTTTATTACTCCCCATATTTTTTGGACTTGCACTTATCCATTCCATTCCATTCCATTTCATTCCAATTCATTCCATTCCATTCCATTTCATTCAAAGAAATAATTTGGGCTCCCGGTTTATTACTCCCCATATTTTTTGGACTTGCACTTATCCATTCCATTCCATTCCATTTCATTCCAATTCATTCCATTTCATTCAAAGAAATAATTTGGGCTCCCGGTTTATTACTCCCCATATTTTTTGGACTTGCACTTATCCATTCCATTCCATTCCATTTCATTCCAATTCATTCCATTTCATTCAAAGAAATAATTTGGGCTCCCGGTTTATTACTCCCCATATTTTTTGGACTTGCACTTATCCATTCCATTCCATTCCATTTCATTCCAATTCATTCCATTCCATTCCATTTCATTCCAATTCATTCCATTCCATTCCATTTCATTCAAAGAAATAATTTGGGCTCCCGGTTTATTACTCCCCATATTTTTTGGACTTGCACTTATCCATTCCATTCCATTCCAATTCATTCCATTTCATTCAAAGAAATAATTTGGGCTCCCGGTTTATTACTCCCCATATTTTTTGGACTTGCACTTATCCATTCCATTCCATTCCAATTCATTCCATTTCATTCAAAGAAATAATTTGGGCTCCCGGTTTATTACTCCCCATATTTTTTGGACTTGCACTTATCCATTCCATTCCATTCCAATTCATTCCATTTCATTCAAAGAAATAATTTGGGCTCCCGGTTTATTACTCCCCATATTTTTTGGACTTGCACTTATCCATTCCATTTCATTCAAAGAAATAATTTGGGCTCCCGGTTTATTACTCCCCATATTTTTTGGACTTGCACTTATCCATTCCATTCCATTCCATTTCATTCCAATTCATTCCATTCCATTCCATTTCATTCAAAGAAATAATTTGGGCTCCCGGTTTATTACTCCCCATATTTTTTGGACTTGCACTTATCCATTCCATTCCATTCCATTCCATTCCATTTCATTCAAAGAAATAATTTGGGCTCCCGGTTTATTACTCCCCATATTTTTTGGACTTGCACTTATCCATTCCATTCCATTCCAATTCATTCCAATTCATTCTATTCCATTCCATTTCATTCAAAGAAATAATTTCATTCAAGTT
>CATNNA010000116.1:70000-72314 GCA_950106755.1 Climacium dendroides
GTTTATTACTCCCCATATTTTTTGGACTTGCACTTATCCATTCCATTCCATTCCATTTCATTCCAATTCATTCCATTCCATTCCATTTCATTCAAAGAAATAATTTGGGCTCCCGGTTTATTACTCCCCATATTTTTTGGACTTGCACTTATCCATTCCATTCCATTCCAATTCATTCCATTTCATTCAAAGAAATAATTTGGGCTCCCGGTTTATTACTCCCCATATTTTTTGGACTTGCACTTATCCATTCCATTTCATTCAAAGAAATAATTTGGGCTCCCGGTTTATTACTCCCCATATTTTTTGGACTTGCACTTATCCATTCCATTCCATTCCATTTCATTCCAATTCATTCCATTCCATTCCATTTCATTCAAAGAAATAATTTGGGCTCCCGGTTTATTACTCCCCATATTTTTTGGACTTGCACTTATCCATTCCATTCCATTCCATTTCATTCCAATTCATTCCATTTCATTCAAAGAAATAATTTGGGCTCCCGGTTTATTACTCCCCATATTTTTTGGACTTGCACTTATCCATTCCATTCCATTCCATTTCATTCCAATTCATTCCATTTCATTCAAAGAAATAATTTGGGCTCCCGGTTTATTACTCCCCATATTTTTTGGACTTGCACTTATCCATTCCATTCCATTCCATTTCATTCCAATTCATTCCATTCCATTCCATTTCATTCCAATTCATTCCATTCCATTCCATTTCATTCAAAGAAATAATTTGGGCTCCCGGTTTATTACTCCCCATATTTTTTGGACTTGCACTTATCCATTCCATTCCATTCCAATTCATTCCATTTCATTCAAAGAAATAATTTGGGCTCCCGGTTTATTACTCCCCATATTTTTTGGACTTGCACTTATCCATTCCATTCCATTCCAATTCATTCCATTTCATTCAAAGAAATAATTTGGGCTCCCGGTTTATTACTCCCCATATTTTTTGGACTTGCACTTATCCATTCCATTCCATTCCAATTCATTCCATTTCATTCAAAGAAATAATTTGGGCTCCCGGTTTATTACTCCCCATATTTTTTGGACTTGCACTTATCCATTCCATTTCATTCAAAGAAATAATTTGGGCTCCCGGTTTATTACTCCCCATATTTTTTGGACTTGCACTTATCCATTCCATTCCATTCCATTTCATTCCAATTCATTCCATTCCATTCCATTTCATTCAAAGAAATAATTTGGGCTCCCGGTTTATTACTCCCCATATTTTTTGGACTTGCACTTATCCATTCCATTCCATTCCATTTCATTCCAATTCATTCCATTTCATTCAAAGAAATAATTTGGGCTCCCGGTTTATTACTCCCCATATTTTTTGGACTTGCACTTATCCATTCCATTCCATTCCATTTCATTCCAATTCATTCCATTTCATTCAAAGAAATAATTTGGGCTCCCGGTTTATTACTCCCCATATTTTTTGGACTTGCACTTATCCATTCCATTCCATTCCATTTCATTCCAATTCATTCCATTCCATTCCATTTCATTCCAATTCATTCCATTCCATTCCATTTCATTCAAAGAAATAATTTGGGCTCCCGGTTTATTACTCCCCATATTTTTTGGACTTGCACTTATCCATTCCATTCCATTCCAATTCATTCCATTTCATTCAAAGAAATAATTTGGGCTCCCGGTTTATTACTCCCCATATTTTTTGGACTTGCACTTATCCATTCCATTCCATTCCAATTCATTCCATTTCATTCAAAGAAATAATTTGGGCTCCCGGTTTATTACTCCCCATATTTTTTGGACTTGCACTTATCCATTCCATTCATTCATTCAAAGAAATAATTTGGGCTCCCGGTTTATTACTCCCCATATTTTTTGGACTTGCACTTATCCATTCCATTCCATTCCATTTCATTCCAATTCATTCCATTCCATTCCATTTCATTCAAAGAAATAATTTGGGCTCCCGGTTTATTACTCCCCATATTTTTTGGACTTGCACTTATCCATTCCATTCCATTCCATTTCATTCCAATTCATTCCATTCCATTCCATTTCATTCAAAGAAATAATTTGGGCTCCCGGTTTATTACTCCCCATATTTTTTGGACTTGCACTTATCCATTCCATTCCATTCCATTCCATTCCATTTCATTCAAAGAAATAATTTGGGCTCCCGGTTTATTACTCCCCATATTTTTTGGACTTGCACTTATCCATTCCATTCCATTCCAATTCATTCCAATTCATTCTATTCCATTCCATTTCATTCAAAGAAATAATTTCATTCAAGTTTTATGATACATTTTTTTTGT
>CATNNA010000117.1:0-186000 GCA_950106755.1 Climacium dendroides
TGCTTCCCCACACTTTTTCAACTGAAATGGGTTTAAAGAAAGAGACTCTTAAAATCATGCTGTATTTAATAGAAACCAAACCAATAAATTATATCGATTTGACGTGGAAGCATGTCCAAAAACATAACACACAAGTTGCAAATCTTTGAAATAATTAGGATTCATGGAAAAGTGAAGTTTAAGAGAACCCTATTGCTTCCCCACACTTTTTCAATTGAAATGGGTTTAAAGAAAGAGACTCTTAAAATCATGCTGTATTTAATAGAAACCAAACCAATAAATTATATCGATTTGACATGGAAGCATGTCCAAAAACATAACACACAAGTTGCAAATCTTTGAAATAATTAGGATTCATGGAAAAGTGAAGTTTAAGAGAACCCTATTGCTTCCTCACACTTTTTCAAGTGAAATGCATTTTTAAAAAAAAGAGAGTCTTAAAATCATGCTGTATTTAATAGAAACCAAACCAATAAATTATATCGATTTGACGTGGATGCATGTCCAAAAACATAACACACAAGTTGCAAATCTTTGAAATAATTAGGATTCATGGAAAAGTGAAGTTTAAGAGAACCCTATTGCTTCCTCACACTTTTTCAAGTGAAATGGATCTTCCAAAAAAAGAGAGTCTAAAAATCATGTTGTATTTAATAGAAACCAAACCAATAAATTATATCGATATGACGTGGAAGCATGTCCAAAAACATAACACACAAGTTGCAAATCTTTGAAATAATTAGGATTCATGGAAAAGTGAAGTTTAAGAGAACCCTATTGCTTCCTCACACTTTTTCAAGTGAAATGGATTTTCAAAAAAAAGAGAGTCTAAAAATCATGTTGTATTTAATAGAAACCAAACCAATAAATTATATTGTTTTGACGTGGAAGCATGTCCGAAAACATAACACACAAGTTGCAAATCTTTGAAATAATTAGGATTCATGGAAAAGTGAAGTTTAAGAGAACCCTATTGCTTCCCCACACTTTTTCAATTGAAATGGGTTTAAAGAAAGAGACTCTTAAAATCATGCTGTATTTAATAGAAACCAAACCAATAAATTATATCGATTTGACGTGGAAGCATGTCCAAAAACATAACACACAAGTTGCAAAACTTTGAAATAATTAGGATTCATGGAAAAGTGAAGTTTAAGAGAACCCTATTGCTTCCTCACACTTTTTCAAGTGAAATGGATTTTCAAAAAAAAGAGAGTCTAAAAATCATGTTGTATTTAATAGAAACCAAACCAATAAATTATATTGTTTTGACGTGGAAGCATGTCCGAAAACATAACACACAAGTTGCAAATCTTTGAAATAATTAGGATTCATGGAAAAGTGAAGTTTAAGAGAACCCTATTGCTTCCCCACACTTTTTCAATTGAAATGGGTTTAAAGAAAGAGACTCTTAAAATCATGCTGTATTTAATAGAAACCAAACCAATAAATTATATCGATTTGACGTGGAAGCATGTCCGAAAACATAACACACAAGTTGCAAATCTTTGAAATAATTAGGATTCATGGAAAAGTGAAGTTTAAGAGAACCCTATTGCTTCCTCACACTTTTTCAAGTGAAATGGATTTTCAAAAAAAAGAGAGTCTAAAAATCATGTTGTATTTAATAGAAACCTAACCAATAAATTATATTGTTTTGACGTGGAAGCATGTCCGAAAACATAACACAGAAGTTGCAAATCTTTGAAATAATTAGGATTCATGGAAAAGTGAAGTTTAAGAGAACCCTATTGCTTCCCCACACTTTTTCAATTGAAATGGGTTTAAAGAAAGAGACTCTTAAAATCATGCTGTATTTAATAGAAACCAAACCAATAAATTATATCGATTTGACGTGGAAGCATGTCCAAAAACATAACACACAAGTTGCAAAACTTTGAAATAATTAGGATTCATGGAAAAGTGAAGTTTAAGAGAACCCTATTGCTTCCTCACACTTTTTCAAGTGAAATGGATCTTCCAAAAAAAGAGAGTCTAAAAATCATGTTGTATTTAATAGAAACCAAACCAATAAATTATATTGTTTTGACGTGGAAGCATGTCCGAAAACATAACACACAAGTTGCAAATCTTTGAAATAATTAGGATTCATGGAAAAGTGAAGTTTAAGAGAACCCTATTGCTTCCCCACACTTTTTCAATTGAAATGGGTTTAAAGAAAGAGACTCTTAAAATCATGCTGTATTTAATAGAAACCAAACCAATAAATTATATCGATTTGACGTGGAAGCATGTCCAAAAACATAACACACAAGTTGCAAAACTTTGAAATAATTAGGATTCATGGAAAAGTGAAGTTTAAGAGAACCCTATTGCTTCCTCACACTTTTTCAAGTGAAATGGATCTTCAAAAAAAAGAGAGTCTAAAAATCATGTTGTATTTAATAGAAACCAAACCAATAAATTATATTGTTTTGACGTGGAAGCATGTCCGAAAACATAACACACAAGTTGCAAATCTTTGAAATAATTAGGATTCATGGAAAAGTGAAGTTTAAGAGAACCCTATTGCTTCCCCACATTTTTTCAAGTGAAATGGGTTTTTAAAAAAAAGGGACTCTAAAAATCATGCTGTATTTAATAGAAACCACAGCAATAAATTATATCGATATGACGTGGAAGCATGTCCAAAAACATAACACACAAGTTGCAAATCTTTGAAATAATTAGGATTCATGGAAAAGTGAAGTTTAAGAGAACCCTATTGCTTCCCCACACTTTTTCAATTGAAATGGGTTTAAAGAAAGAGACTCTTAAAATCATGCTGTATTTAATAGAAACCAAACCAATAAATTATATCGATTTGACGTGGAAGCATGTCCAAAAACATAACACACAAGTTGCAAATCTTTGAAATAATTAGGATTCATGGAAAAGTGAAGTTTAAGAGAACCCTATTGCTTCCCCACACTTTTTCAATTGAAATGGATTTAAAGAAAGAGACTCTTAAAATCATGCTGTATTTAATAGAAACCAAAGCAATAAATTATATCGATTTGACGTGGAAGCATGTCCAAAAACATAACACACAAGTTGCAAATCTTTGAAATAATTAGTATTCATGGAAAAGTGAAGTTTAAAAGAACCCTATTGCTTCCCCACACTTTTTCAATTGAAATGGGTTTAAAGAAAGAGACTCTTAAAATCATGCTGTATTTAATAGAAACCAAACCAATAAATTATATCGATTTGACGTGGAAGCATGTCCAAAAACATAACACACAAGTTGCAAATCTTTGAAATAATTAGGATTCATGGAAAAGTGAAGTTTAAGAGAACCCTATTGCTTCCCCACACTTTTTCAATTGAAATGGGTTTAAAGAAAGAGACTCTTAAAATCATGTTGTATTTAATAGAAACCAAACCAATAAATTATATCGATTTGACGTGGAAGCATGTCCAAAAACATAACACACAAGTTGCAAATCTTTGAAATAATTAGGATTCATGGAAAAGTGAAGTTTAAGAGAACCCTATTGCTTCCCCACACTTTTTCAATTGAAATGGGTTTAAAGAAAGAGACTCTTAAAATCATGCTGTATTTAATAGAAACCAAACCAATAAATTATATCGATTTGACGTGGAAGCATGTCCAAAAACATAACACACAAGTTGCAAATCTTTGAAATAATTAGGATTCATGGAAAAGTGAAGTTTAAGAGAACCCTATTGCTTCCCCACACTTTTTCAATTGAAATGGGTTTAAAGAAAGAGACTCTTAAAATCATGCTGTATTTAATAGAAACCAAACCAATAAATTATATCGATTTGACGTGGAAGCATGTCCAAAAACATAACACACAAGTTGCAAAACTTTGAAATAATTAGGATTCATGGAAAAGTGAAGTTTAAGAGAACCCTATTGCTTCCTCACACTTTTTCAAGTGAAATGGATCTTCAAAAAAAAGAGAGTCTAAAAATCATGTTGTATTTAATAGAAACCAAACCAATAAATTATATTGTTTTGACGTGGAAGCATGTCCGAAAACATAACACACAAGTTGCAAATCTTTGAAATAATTAGGATTCATGGAAAAGTGAAGTTTAAGAGAACCCTATTGCTTCCCCACATTTTTTCAATTGAAATGGGTTTTTAAAAAAAAGGGACTCTAAAAATCATGCTGTATTTAATAGAAACCAAAGCAATAAATTATATCGATATGACGTGGAAGCATGTCCAAAAACATAACACACAAGTTGCAAATCTTTGAAATAATTAGGATTCATGGAAAAGTGAAGTTTAAGAGAACCCTATTGCTTCCTCACACTTTTTCAAGTGAAATGGATCTTCAAAAAAAAGAGAGTCTAAAAATCATGTTGTATTTAATAGAAACCAAACCAATAAATTATATTGTTTTGACGTGGAAGCATGTCCGAAAACATAACACACAAGTTGCAAATCTTTGAAATAATTAGGATTCATGGAAAAGTGAAGTTTAAGAGAACCCTATTGCTTCCCCACATTTTTTCAAGTGAAATGGGTTTTTAAAAAAAAGGGACTCTAAAAATCATGCTGTATTTAATAGAAACCTATGCAATAACTTATATCGATATGACGTGGAAGCATGTCCAAAAACATAACACACAAGTTGCAAATCTTTGAAATAATTAGGATTCATGGAAAAGTGAAGTTTAAGAGAACCCTATTGCTTCCCCACACTTTTTCAATTGAAATGGGTTTAAAGAAAGAGACTCTTAAAATCATGCTGTATTTAATAGAAACCAAACCAATAAATTATATCGATTTGACGTGGAAGCATGTCCAAAAACATAACACACAAGTTGCAAATCTTTGAAATAATTAGGATTCATGGAAAAGTGAAGTTTAAGAGAACCCTATTGCTTCCCCACACTTTTTCAAGTGAAATGGGTTTTTAAAAAAAAGGGACTCTAAAAATCATGCTGTATTTAATAGAAACCTATGCAATAACTTATATCGATATGACGTGGAAGCATGTCCAAAAACATAACACACAAGTTGCAAATCTTTGAAATAATTAGGATTCATGGAAAAGTGAAGTTTAAGAGAACCCTATTGCTTCCCCACACTTTTTCAATTGAAATGGGTTTAAAGAAAGAGACTCTTAAAATCATGCTGTATTTAATAGAAACCAAACCAATAAATTATATCGATTTGACGTGGAAGCATGTCCAAAAACATAACACACAAGTTGCAAAACTTTGAAATAATTAGGATTCATGGAAAAGTGAAGTTTAAGAGAACCCTATTGCTTCCTCACACTTTTTCAAGTGAAATGGATCTTCAAAAAAAAGAGAGTCTAAAAATCATGTTGTATTTAATAGAAACCAAACCAATAAATTATATTGTTTTGACGTGGAAGCATGTCCGAAAACATAACACACAAGTTGCAAATCTTTGAAATAATTAGGATTCATGGAAAAGTGAAGTTTAAGAGAACCCTATTGCTTCCCCACATTTTTTCAAGTGAAATGGGTTTTTAAAAAAAAGGGACTCTAAAAATCATGCTGTATTTAATAGAAACCACAGCAATAAATTATATCGATATGACGTGGAAGCATGTCCAAAAACATAACACACAAGTTGCAAATCTTTGAAATAATTAGGATTCATGGAAAAGTGAAGTTTAAGAGAACCCTATTGCTTCCCCACACTTTTTCAATTGAAATGGGTTTAAAGAAAGAGACTCTTAAAATCATGCTGTATTTAATAGAAACCAAACCAATAAATTATATCGATTTGACGTGGAAGCATGTCCAAAAACATAACACACAAGTTGCAAATCTTTGAAATAATTAGGATTCATGGAAAAGTGAAGTTTAAGAGAACCCTATTGCTTCCCCACACTTTTTCAATTGAAATGGGTTTAAAGAAAGAGACTCTTAAAATCATGCTGTATTTAATAGAAACCAAACCAATAAATTATATCGATTTGACGTGGAAGCATGTCCAAAAACATAACACACAAGTTGCAAATCTTTGAAATAATTAGGATTCATGGAAAAGTGAAGTTTAAGAGAACCCTATTGCTTCCCCACACTTTTTCAATTGAAATGGGTTTAAAGAAAGAGACTCTTAAAATCATGCTGTATTTAATAGAAACCAAACCAATAAATTATATCGATTTGACGTGGAAGCATGTCCAAAAACATAACACACAAGTTGCAAAACTTTGAAATAATTAGGATTCATGGAAAAGTGAAGTTTAAGAGAACCCTATTGCTTCCTCACACTTTTTCAAGTGAAATGGATCTTCAAAAAAAAGAGAGTCTAAAAATCATGTTGTATTTAATAGAAACCAAACCAATAAATTATATTGTTTTGACGTGGAAGCATGTCCGAAAACATAACACACAAGTTGCAAATCTTTGAAATAATTAGGATTCATGGAAAAGTGAAGTTTAAGAGAACCCTATTGCTTCCCCACATTTTTTCAATTGAAATGGGTTTTTAAAAAAAAGGGACTCTAAAAATCATGCTGTATTTAATAGAAACCAAAGCAATAAATTATATCGATATGACGTGGAAGCATGTCCAAAAACATAACACACAAGTTGCAAATCTTTGAAATAATTAGGATTCATGGAAAAGTGAAGTTTAAGAGAACCCTATTGCTTCCTCACACTTTTTCAAGTGAAATGGATCTTCAAAAAAAAGAGAGTCTAAAAATCATGTTGTATTTAATAGAAACCAAACCAATAAATTATATTGTTTTGACGTGGAAGCATGTCCGAAAACATAACACACAAGTTGCAAATCTTTGAAATAATTAGGATTCATGGAAAAGTGAAGTTTAAGAGAACCCTATTGCTTCCCCACATTTTTTCAAGTGAAATGGGTTTTTAAAAAAAAGGGACTCTAAAAATCATGCTGTATTTAATAGAAACCTATGCAATAACTTATATCGATATGACGTGGAAGCATGTCCAAAAACATAACACACAAGTTGCAAATCTTTGAAATAATTAGGATTCATGGAAAAGTGAAGTTTAAGAGAACCCTATTGCTTCCCCACACTTTTTCAATTGAAATGGGTTTAAAGAAAGAGACTCTTAAAATCATGCTGTATTTAATAGAAACCAAACCAATAAATTATATCGATTTGACGTGGAAGCATGTCCAAAAACATAACACACAAGTTGCAAATCTTTGAAATAATTAGGATTCATGGAAAAGTGAAGTTTAAGAGAACCCTATTGCTTCCCCACACTTTTTCAAGTGAAATGGGTTTTTAAAAAAAAGGGACTCTAAAAATCATGCTGTATTTAATAGAAACCTATGCAATAACTTATATCGATATGACGTGGAAGCATGTCCAAAAACATAACACACAAGTTGCAAATCTTTGAAATAATTAGGATTCATGGAAAAGTGAAGTTTAAGAGAACCCTATTGCTTCCCCACACTTTTTCAATTGAAATGGGTTTAAAGAAAGAGACTCTTAAAATCATGCTGTATTTAATAGAAACCAAACCAATAAATTATATCGATTTGACGTGGAAGCATGTCCAAAAACATAACACACAAGTTGCAAAACTTTGAAATAATTAGGATTCATGGAAAAGTGAAGTTTAAGAGAACCCTATTGCTTCCTCACACTTTTTCAAGTGAAATGGATCTTCAAAAAAAAGAGAGTCTAAAAATCATGTTGTATTTAATAGAAACCAAACCAATAAATTATATTGTTTTGACGTGGAAGCATGTCCGAAAACATAACACACAAGTTGCAAATCTTTGAAATAATTAGGATTCATGGAAAAGTGAAGTTTAAGAGAACCCTATTGCTTCCCCACATTTTTTCAAGTGAAATGGGTTTTTAAAAAAAAGGGACTCTAAAAATCATGCTGTATTTAATAGAAACCACAGCAATAAATTATATCGATATGACGTGGAAGCATGTCCAAAAACATAACACACAAGTTGCAAATCTTTGAAATAATTAGGATTCATGGAAAAGTGAAGTTTAAGAGAACCCTATTGCTTCCCCACACTTTTTCAATTGAAATGGGTTTAAAGAAAGAGACTCTTAAAATCATGCTGTATTTAATAGAAACCAAACCAATAAATTATATCGATTTGACGTGGAAGCATGTCCAAAAACATAACACACAAGTTGCAAATCTTTGAAATAATTAGGATTCATGGAAAAGTGAAGTTTAAGAGAACCCTATTGCTTCCCCACACTTTTTCAATTGAAATGGATTTAAAGAAAGAGACTCTTAAAATCATGCTGTATTTAATAGAAACCAAAGCAATAAATTATATCGATTTGACGTGGAAGCATGTCCAAAAACATAACACACAAGTTGCAAATCTTTGAAATAATTAGTATTCATGGAAAAGTGAAGTTTAAAAGAACCCTATTGCTTCCCCACACTTTTTCAATTGAAATGGGTTTAAAGAAAGAGACTCTTAAAATCATGCTGTATTTAATAGAAACCAAACCAATAAATTATATCGATTTGACGTGGAAGCATGTCCAAAAACATAACACACAAGTTGCAAATCTTTGAAATAATTAGGATTCATGGAAAAGTGAAGTTTAAGAGAACCCTATTGCTTCCCCACACTTTTTCAATTGAAATGGGTTTAAAGAAAGAGACTCTTAAAATCATGTTGTATTTAATAGAAACCAAACCAATAAATTATATCGATTTGACGTGGAAGCATGTCCAAAAACATAACACACAAGTTGCAAATCTTTGAAATAATTAGGATTCATGGAAAAGTGAAGTTTAAGAGAACCCTATTGCTTCCCCACACTTTTTCAATTGAAATGGGTTTAAAGAAAGAGACTCTTAAAATCATGCTGTATTTAATAGAAACCAAACCAATAAATTATATCGATTTGACGTGGAAGCATGTCCAAAAACATAACACACAAGTTGCAAATCTTTGAAATAATTAGGATTCATGGAAAAGTGAAGTTTAAGAGAACCCTATTGCTTCCCCACACTTTTTCAATTGAAATGGGTTTAAAGAAAGAGACTCTTAAAATCATGCTGTATTTAATAGAAACCAAACCAATAAATTATATCGATTTGACGTGGAAGCATGTCCAAAAACATAACACACAAGTTGCAAAACTTTGAAATAATTAGGATTCATGGAAAAGTGAAGTTTAAGAGAACCCTATTGCTTCCTCACACTTTTTCAAGTGAAATGGATCTTCAAAAAAAAGAGAGTCTAAAAATCATGTTGTATTTAATAGAAACCAAACCAATAAATTATATTGTTTTGACGTGGAAGCATGTCCGAAAACATAACACACAAGTTGCAAATCTTTGAAATAATTAGGATTCATGGAAAAGTGAAGTTTAAGAGAACCCTATTGCTTCCCCACATTTTTTCAATTGAAATGGGTTTTTAAAAAAAAGGGACTCTAAAAATCATGCTGTATTTAATAGAAACCAAAGCAATAAATTATATCGATATGACGTGGAAGCATGTCCAAAAACATAACACACAAGTTGCAAATCTTTGAAATAATTAGGATTCATGGAAAAGTGAAGTTTAAGAGAACCCTATTGCTTCCTCACACTTTTTCAAGTGAAATGGATCTTCAAAAAAAAGAGAGTCTAAAAATCATGTTGTATTTAATAGAAACCAAACCAATAAATTATATTGTTTTGACGTGGAAGCATGTCCGAAAACATAACACACAAGTTGCAAATCTTTGAAATAATTAGGATTCATGGAAAAGTGAAGTTTAAGAGAACCCTATTGCTTCCCCACATTTTTTCAAGTGAAATGGGTTTTTAAAAAAAAGGGACTCTAAAAATCATGCTGTATTTAATAGAAACCTATGCAATAACTTATATCGATATGACGTGGAAGCATGTCCAAAAACATAACACACAAGTTGCAAATCTTTGAAATAATTAGGATTCATGGAAAAGTGAAGTTTAAGAGAACCCTATTGCTTCCCCACACTTTTTCAAT
This sequence comes from Climacium dendroides, assembly GCA_950106755.1. NCBI lineage: Eukaryota > Viridiplantae > Streptophyta > Bryopsida > Hypnales > Climaciaceae > Climacium > Climacium dendroides. The sequence continues at coordinate 9,944 of CATNNA010000117.1, forward strand.
TGAAATGGGTTTAAAGAAAGAGACTCTTAAAATCATGCTGTATTTAATAGAAACCAAACCAATAAATTATATCGATTTGACGTGGAAGCATGTCCAAAAACATAACACACAAGTTGCAAATCTTTGAAATAATTAGGATTCATGGAAAAGTGAAGTTTAAGAGAACCCTATTGCTTCCCCACACTTTTTCAATTGAAATGGATTTAAAGAAAGAGACTCTTAAAATCATGCTGTATTTAATAGAAACCAAAGCAATAAATTATATCGATTTGACGTGGAAGCATGTCCAAAAACATAACACACAAGTTGCAAATCTTTGAAATAATTAGTATTCATGGAAAAGTGAAGTTTAAAAGAACCCTATTGCTTCCCCACACTTTTTCAATTGAAATGGGTTTAAAGAAAGAGACTCTTAAAATCATGCTGTATTTAATAGAAACCAAACCAATAAATTATATCGATTTGACGTGGAAGCATGTCCAAAAACATAACACACAAGTTGCAAATCTTTGAAATAATTAGGATTCATGGAAAAGTGAAGTTTAAGAGAACCCTATTGCTTCCCCACACTTTTTCAATTGAAATGGGTTTAAAGAAAGAGACTCTTAAAATCATGTTGTATTTAATAGAAACCAAACCAATAAATTATATCGATTTGACGTGGAAGCATGTCCAAAAACATAACACACAAGTTGCAAATCTTTGAAATAATTAGGATTCATGGAAAAGTGAAGTTTAAGAGAACCCTATTGCTTCCCCACACTTTTTCAATTGAAATGGGTTTAAAGAAAGAGACTCTTAAAATCATGCTGTATTTAATAGAAACCAAACCAATAAATTATATCGATTTGACGTGGAAGCATGTCCAAAAACATAACACACAAGTTGCAAATCTTTGAAATAATTAGGATTCATGGAAAAGTGAAGTTTAAGAGAACCCTATTGCTTCCCCACACTTTTTCAATTGAAATGGGTTTAAAGAAAGAGACTCTTAAAATCATGCTGTATTTAATAGAAACCAAACCAATAAATTATATCGATTTGACGTGGAAGCATGTCCAAAAACATAACACACAAGTTGCAAAACTTTGAAATAATTAGGATTCATGGAAAAGTGAAGTTTAAGAGAACCCTATTGCTTCCCCACATTTTTTCAAGTGAAATGGGTTTTTAAAAAAAAGGGACTCTAAAAATCATGCTGTATTTAATAGAAACCAAACCAATAAATTATATCGATATGACGTGGAAGCATGTCCAAAAACATAACACACAAGTTGCAAATCTTTGAAATAATTAGGATTCATGGAAAAGTGAAGTTTAAGAGAACCCTATTGCTTCCCCACACTTTTTCAATTGAAATGGGTTTAAAGAAAGAGACTCTTAAAATCATGCTGTATTTAATAGAAACCAAACCAATAAATTATATCGATTTGACGTGGAAGCATGTCCGAAAACATAACACACAAGTTGCAAATCTTTGAAATAATTAGGATTCATGGAAAAGTGAAGTTTAAGAGAACCCTATTGCTTCCCCACACTTTTTCAATTGAAATGGGTTTAAAGAAAGAGACTCTTAAAATCATGCTGTATTTAATAGAAACCAAACCAATAAATTATATCGATTTGACGTGGAAGCATGTCCGAAAACATAACACACAAGTTGCAAATCTTTGAAATAATTAGGATTCATGGAAAAGTGAAGTTTAAGAGAACCCTATTGCTTCCCCACACTTTTTCAATTGAAATGGGTTTAAAGAAAGAGACTCTTAAAATCATGCTGTATTTAATAGAAACCAAACCAATAAATTATATCGATTTGACGTGGAAGCATGTCCAAAAACATAACACACAAGTTGCAAATCTTTGAAATAATTAGGATTCATGGAAAAGTGAAGTTTAAGAGAACCCTATTGCTTCCCCACACTTTTTCAATTGAAATGGGTTTAAAGAAAGAGACTCTTAAAATCATGCTGTATTTAATAGAAACCAAACCAATAAATTATATCGATTTGACGTGGAAGCATGTCCAAAAACATAACACACAAGTTGCAAATCTTTGAAATAATTAGGATTCATGGAAAAGTGAAGTTTAAGAGAACCCTATTGCTTCCTCACACTTTTTCAAGTGAAATGCATTTTTAAAAAAAAGAGAGTCTTAAAATCATGCTGTATTTAATAGAAACCAAACCAATAAATTATATCGATTTGACGTGGAAGCATGTCCAAAAACATAACACACAAGTTGCAAATCTTTGAAATAATTAGGATTCATGGAAAAGTGAAGTTTAAGAGAACCCTATTGCTTCCCCACACTTTTTCAATTGAAATGGGTTTAAAGAAAGAGACTCTTAAAATCATGCTGTATTTAATAGAAACCAAACCAATAAATTATATCGATTTGACGTGGAAGCATGTCCAAAAACATAACACACAAGTTGCAAAACTTTGAAATAATTAGGATTCATGGAAAAGTGAAGTTTAAGAGAACCCTATTGCTTCCTCACACTTTTTCAATTGAAATGGGTTTAAAGAAAGAGACTCTTAAAATCATGCTGTATTTAATAGAAACCAAACCAATAAATTATATCGATTTGACGTGGAAGCATGTCCTAAAACATAACACACAAGTTGCAAAACTTTGAAATAATTAGGATTCATGGAAAAGTGAAGTTTAAGAGAACCCTATTGCTTCCTCACACTTTTTCAAGTGAAATGGATCTTCCAAAAAAAGAGAGTCTAAAAATCATGTTGTATTTAATAGAAACCAAACCAATAAATTATATTGTTTTGACGTGGAAGCATGTCCGAAAACATAACACACAAGTTGCAAATCTTTGAAATAATTAGGATTCATGGAAAAGTGAAGTTTAAGAGAACCCTATTGCTTCCCCACATTTTTTCAAGTGAAATGGGTTTTTAAAAAAAAGGGACTCTAAAAATCATGCTGTATTTAATAGAAACCAAACCAATAAATTATATCGATATGACGTGGAAGCATGTCCAAAAACATAACACACAAGTTGCAAATCTTTGAAATAATTAGGATTCATGGAAAAGTGAAGTTTAAGAGAACCCTATTGCTTCCCCACATTTTTTCAAGTGAAATGGGTTTTTAAAAAAAAGGGACTCTAAAAATCATGCTGTATTTAATAGAAACCAAACCAATAAATTATATCGATATGACGTGGAAGCATGTCCAAAAACATAACACACAAGTTGCAAATCTTTGAAATAATTAGGATTCATGGAAAAGTGAAGTTTAAGAGAACCCTATTGCTTCCCCACACTTTTTCAATTGAAATGGGTTTAAAGAAAGAGACTCTTAAAATCATGCTGTATTTAATAGAAACCAAACCAATAAATTATATCGATTTGACGTGGAAGCATGTCCAAAAACATAACACACAAGTTGCAAATCTTTGAAATAATTAGGATTCATGGAAAAGTGAAGTTTAAGAGAACCCTATTGCTTCCCCACACTTTTTCAATTGAAATGGGTTTAAAGAAAGAGACTCTTAAAATCATGCTGTATTTAATAGAAACCAAAGCAATAAATTATATCGATTTGACGTGGAAGCATGTCCAAAAACATAACACACAAGTTGCAAATCTTTGAAATAATTAGGATTCATGGAAAAGTGAAGTTTAAGAGAACCCTATTGCTTCCCCACACTTTTTCAATTGAAATGGGTTTAAAGAAAGAGACTCTTAAAATCATGCTGTATTTAATAGAAACCAAACCGATAAATTATATCGATTTGACGTGGAAGCATGTCCAAAAACATAACACACAAGTTGCAAATCTTTGAAATAATTAGGATTCATGGAAAAGTGAAGTTTAAGAGAACCCTATTGCTTCCTCACACTTTTTCAAGTGAAATGCATTTTTAAAAAAAAGAGAGTCTTAAAATCATGCTGTATTTAATAGAAACCAAACCAATAAATTATATCGATTTGACGTGGAAGCATGTCCAAAAACATAACACACAAGTTGCAAATCTTTGAAATAATTAGGATTCATGGAAAAGTGAAGTTTAAGAGAACCCTATTGCTTCCCCACACTTTTTCAATTGAAATGGGTTTAAAGAAAAACACTCTTAAAATCATGCTGTATTTAATAGAAACCAAACCAATAAATTATATCGATTTGACGTGGAAGCATGTCCAAAAACATAACACACAAGTTGCAAAACTTTGAAATAATTAGGATTCATGGAAAAGTGAAGTTTAAGAGAACCCTATTGCTTCCTCACACTTTTTCAATTGAAATGGGTTTAAAGAAAGAGACTCTTAAAATCATGCTGTATTTAATAGAAACCAAACCAATAAATTATATCGATTTGACGTGGAAGCATGTCCAAAAACATAACACACAAGTTGCAAAACTTTGAAATAATTAGGATTCATGGAAAAGTGAAGTTTAAGAGAACCCTATTGCTTCCTCACACTTTTTCAAGTGAAATGGATCTTCCAAAAAAAGAGAGTCTAAAAATCATGTTGTATTTAATAGAAACCAAACCAATAAATTATATTGTTTTGACGTGGAAGCATGTCCGAAAACATAACACACAAGTTGCAAATCTTTGAAATAATTAGGATTCATGGAAAAGTGAAGTTTAAGAGAACCCTATTGCTTCCCCACATTTTTTCAAGTGAAATGGGTTTTTAAAAAAAAGGGACTCTAAAAATCATGCTGTATTTAATAGAAACCAAACCAATAAATTATATCGATATGACGTGGAAGCATGTCCAAAAACATAACACACAAGTTGCAAATCTTTGAAATAATTAGGATTCATGGAAAAGTGAAGTTTAAGAGAACCCTATTGCTTCCTCACACTTTTTCAAGTGAAATGGATTTTCAAAAAAAAAAGAGTCTAAAAATCATGTTGTATTTAATAGAAACCAAACCAATAAATTATATTGTTTTGACGTGGAAGCATGTCCGAAAACATAACACACAAGTTGCAAATCTTTGAAATAATTAGGATTCATGGAAAAGTGAAGTTTAAGAGAACCCTATTGCTTCCCCACACTTTTTCAATTGAAATGGGTTTAAAGAAAGAGACTCTTAAAATCATGCTGTATTTAATAGAAACCAAACCAATAAATTATATCGATTTGACGTGGAAGCATGTCCAAAAACATAACACACAAGTTGCAAAACTTTGAAATAATTAGGATTCATGGAAAAGTGAAGTTTAAGAGAACCCTATTGCTTCCTCACACTTTTTCAAGTGAAATGGATCTTCCAAAAAAAGAGAGTCTAAAAATCATGTTGTATTTAATAGAAACCAAACCAATAAATTATATTGTTTTGACGTGGAAGCATGTCCGAAAACATAACACACAAGTTGCAAATCTTTGAAATAATTAGGATTCATGGAAAAGTGAAGTTTAAGAGAACCCTATTGCTTCCCCACATTTTTTCAAGTGAAATGGGTTTTTAAAAAAAAGGGACTCTAAAAATCATGCTGTATTTAATAGAAACCAAAGCAATAAATTATATCGATATGACGTGGAAGCATGTCCAAAAACATAACACACAAGTTGCAAATCTTTGAAATAATTAGGATTCATGGAAAAGTGAAGTTTAAGAGAACCCTATTGCTTCCCCACACTTTTTCAATTGAAATGGGTTTAAAGAAAGAGACTCTTAAAATCATGCTGTATTTAATAGAAACCAAACCAATAAATTATATCGATTTGACGTGGAAGCATGTCCAAAAACATAACACACAAGTTGCAAAACTTTGAAATAATTAGGATTCATGGAAAAGTGAAGTTTAAGAGAACCCTATTGCTTCCTCACACTTTTTCAAGTGAAATGGATCTTCCAAAAAAAGAGAGTCTAAAAATCATGTTGTATTTAATAGAAACCAAACCAATAAATTATATTGTTTTGACGTGGAAGCATGTCCGAAAACATAACACACAAGTTGCAAATCTTTGAAATAATTAGGATTCATGGAAAAGTGAAGTTTAAGAGAACCCTATTGCTTCCCCACATTTTTTCAAGTGAAATGGGTTTTTAAAAAAAAGGGACTCTAAAAATCATGCTGTATTTAATAGAAACCAAACCAATAAATTATATCGATATGACGTGGAAGCATGTCCAAAAACATAACACACAAGTTGCAAATCTTTGAAATAATTAGGATTCATGGAAAAGTGAAGTTTAAGAGAACCCTATTGCTTCCTCACACTTTTTCAAGTGAAATGGATTTTCAAAAAAAAAAGAGTCTAAAAATCATGTTGTATTTAATAGAAACCAAACCAATAAATTATATTGTTTTGACGTGGAAGCATGTCCGAAAACATAACACACAAGTTGCAAATCTTTAAAATAATTAGGATTCATGGAAAAGTGAAGTTTAAGAGAACCCTATTGCTTCCCCACACTTTTTCAATTGAAATGGGTTTAAAGAAAGAGACTCTTAAAATCATGCTGTATTTAATAGAAACCAAACCAATAAATTATATCGATTTGACGTGGAAGCATGTCCAAAAACATAACACACAAGTTGCAAAACTTTGAAATAATTAGGATTCATGGAAAAGTGAAGTTTAAGAGAACCCTATTGCTTCCTCACACTTTTTCAAGTGAAATGGATCTTCAAAAAAAAGAGAGTCTAAAAATCATGTTGTATTTAATAGAAACCAAACCAATAAATTATATTGTTTTGACGTGGAAGCATGTCCGAAAACATAACACACAAGTTGCAAATCTTTGAAATAATTAGGATTCATGGAAAAGTGAAGTTTAAGAGAACCCTATTGCTTCCCCACATTTTTTCAAGTGAAATGGGTTTTTAAAAAAAAGGGACTCTAAAAATCATGCTGTATTTAATAGAAACCAAAGCAATAAATTATATCGATATGACGTGGAAGCATGTCCAAAAACATAACACACAAGTTGCAAATCTTTGAAATAATTAGGATTCATGGAAAAGTGAAGTTTAAGAGAACCCTATTGCTTCCCCACACTTTTTCAATTGAAATGGGTTTAAAGAAAGAGACTCTTAAAATCATGCTGTATTTAATAGAAACCAAACCAATAAATTATATCGATTTGACGTGGAAGCATGTCCAAAAACATAACACACAAGTTGCAAAACTTTGAAATAATTAGGATTCATGGAAAAGTGAAGTTTAAGAGAACCCTATTGCTTCCTCACACTTTTTCAAGTGAAATGGATCTTCAAAAAAAAGAGAGTCTAAAAATCATGTTGTATTTAATAGAAACCAAACCAATAAATTATATTGTTTTGACGTGGAAGCATGTCCGAAAACATAACACACAAGTTGCAAATCTTTGAAATAATTAGGATTCATGGAAAAGTGAAGTTTAAGAGAACCCTATTGCTTCCCCACATTTTTTCAAGTGAAATGGGTTTTTAAAAAAAAGGGACTCTAAAAATCATGCTGTATTTAATAGAAACCAAAGCAATAAATTATATCGATATGACGTGGAAGCATGTCCAAAAACATAACACACAAGTTGCAAATCTTTGAAATAATTAGGATTCATGGAAAAGTGAAGTTTAAGAGAACCCTATTGCTTCCCCACACTTTTTCAATTGAAATGGGTTTAAAGAAAGAGACTCTTAAAATCATGCTGTATTTAATAGAAACCAAACCAATAAATTATATCGATTTGACGTGGAAGCATGTCCAAAAACATAACACACAAGTTGCAAAACTTTGAAATAATTAGGATTCATGGAAAAGTGAAGTTTAAGAGAACCCTATTGCTTCCTCACACTTTTTCAAGTGAAATGGATCTTCAAAAAAAAGAGAGTCTAAAAATCATGTTGTATTTAATAGAAACCAAACCAATAAATTATATTGTTTTGACGTGGAAGCATGTCCGAAAACATAACACACAAGTTGCAAATCTTTGAAATAATTAGGATTCATGGAAAAGTGAAGTTTAAGAGAACCCTATTGCTTCCCCACATTTTTTCAAGTGAAATGGGTTTTTAAAAAAAAGGGACTCTAAAAATCATGCTGTATTTAATAGAAACCAAAGCAATAAATTATATCGATATGACGTGGAAGCATGTCCAAAAACATAACACACAAGTTGCAAATCTTTGAAATAATTAGGATTCATGGAAAAGTGAAGTTTAAGAGAACCCTATTGCTTCCCCACACTTTTTCAATTGAAATGGGTTTAAAGAAAGAGACTCTTAAAATCATGCTGTATTTAATAGAAACCAAACCAATAAATTATATCGATTTGACGTGGAAGCATGTCCAAAAACATAACACACAAGTTGCAAAACTTTGAAATAATTAGGATTCATGGAAAAGTGAAGTTTAAGAGAACCCTATTGCTTCCTCACACTTTTTCAAGTGAAATGGATCTTCAAAAAAAAGAGAGTCTAAAAATCATGTTGTATTTAATAGAAACCAAACCAATAAATTATATTGTTTTGACGTGGAAGCATGTCCGAAAACATAACACACAAGTTGCAAATCTTTGAAATAATTAGGATTCATGGAAAAGTGAAGTTTAAGAGAACCCTATTGCTTCCCCACATTTTTTCAAGTGAAATGGGTTTTTAAAAAAAAGGGACTCTAAAAATCATGCTGTATTTAATAGAAACCAAAGCAATAAATTATATCAATATGACGTGGAAGCATGTCCAAAAACATAACACACAAGTTGCAAATCTTTGAAATAATTAGGATTCATGGAAAAGTGAAGTTTAAGAGAACCCTATTGCTTCCCCACACTTTTTCAATTGAAATGGGTTTAAAGAAAGAGACTCTTAAAATCATGCTGTATTTAATAGAAACCAAACCAATAAATTATATCGATTTGACGTGGAAGCATGTCCAAAAACATAACACACAAGTTGCAAAACTTTGAAATAATTAGGATTCATGGAAAAGTGAAGTTTAAGAGAACCCTATTGCTTCCTCACACTTTTTCAAGTGAAATGGATCTTCCAAAAAAAGAGAGTCTAAAAATCATGTTGTATTTAATAGAAACGAAACCAATAAATTATATTGTCTTGACGTGGAAGCATGTCCGAAAACATAACACACAAGTTGCAAATCTTTGAAATAATTAGGATTCATGGAAAAGTGAAGTTTAAGAGAACCCTATTGCTTCCCCATATTTTTTCAAGTGAAATGGGTTTTTAAAAAAAAGGGACTCTAAAAATCATGCTGTATTTAATAGAAACCAAACCAATAAATTATATCGATATGACGTGGAAGCATGTCCAAAAACATAACACACAAGTTGCAAATCTTTGAAATAATTAGGATTCATGGAAAAGTGAAGTTTAAGAGAACCCTATTGCTTCCCCACACTTTTTCAATTGAAATGGGTTTAAAGAAAGAGACTCTTAAAATCATGCTGTATTTAATAGAAACCAAACCAATAAATTATATCGATTTGACGTGGAAGCATGTCCAAAAACATAACACACAAGTTGCAAATCTTTGAAATAATTAGGATTCATGGAAAAGTGAAGTTTAAGAGAACCCTATTGCTTCCCCACACTTTTTCAATTGAAATGGGTTTAAAGAAAGAGACTCTTAAAATCATGCTGTATTTAATAGAAACCAAAGCAATAAATTATATCGATTTGACGTGGAAGCATGTCCAAAAACATAACACACAAGTTGCAAATCTTTGAAATAATTAGGATTCATGGAAAAGTGAAGTTTAAAAGAACCCTATTGCTTCCCCACACTTTTTCAATTGAAATGGGTTTAAAGAAAGAGACTCCTAAAATCAAGCTGTATTTAATAGAAACCAAACCAATAAATTATATCGATATGACGTGGAAGCATGTCCAAAAACATAACACACAAGTTGCAAATCTTTGAAATAATTCGGATTCATGGAAAAGTGAAGTTTAAGAGAACCCTATTGCTTCCCCACACTTTTTCAATTGAAATGGGTTTAAAGAAAGAGACTCTTAAAATCATGCTGTATTTAATAGAAACCAAGCCAATAAATTATATCGATTTGACGTGGAAGCATGTCCGAAAACATAACACACAAGTTGCAAATCTTTGAAATAATTAGGATTCATGGAAAAGTGAAGTTTAAGAGAACCCTATTGCTTCCCCACACTTTTTCAATTGAAATGGATTTAAAGAAAGAGACTCTTAAAATCATGCTGTATTTAATAGAAACCAAACCAATAAATTATATCGATTTGACGTGGAAGCATGTCCAAAAACATAACACACAAGTTGCAAATCTTTGAAATAATTAGGATTCATGGAAAAGTGAAGTTTAAAAGAACCCTATTGCTTCCCCACACTTTTTCAATTGAAATGGGTTTAAAGAAAGAGACTCTTAAAATCATGCTGTATTTAATAGAAACCAAACCAATAAATTATATCGATTTGACGTGGAAGCATGTCCGAAAACATAACACACAAGTTGCAAATCTTTGAAATAATTAGGATTCATGGAAAAGTGAAGTTTAAGAGAACCCTATTGCTTCCTCACACTTTTTCAAGTGAAATGCATTTTTAAAAAAAAGAGAGTCTTAAAATCATGCTGTATTTAATAGAAACCAAACCAATAAATTATATCGATTTGACGTGGAAGCATGTCCGAAAACATAACACACAAGTTGCAAATCTTTGAAATAATTAGGATTCATGGAAAAGTGAAGTTTAAGAGAACCCTATTGCTTCCCCACACTTTTTCAATTGAAATGGGTTTAAAGAAAGAGACTCTTAAAATCATGCTGTATTTAATAGAAACCAAACCAATAAATTATATCGATTTGACGTGGAAGCATGTCCGAAAACATAACACACAAGTTGCAAATCTTTGAAATAATTAGGATTCATGGAAAAGTGAAGTTTAAAAGAACCCTATTGCTTCCTCACACTTTTTCAAGTGAAATGGGTTTTTAAAAAAAAGGGACTCTAAAAATCATGCTGTATTTAATAGAAACCAAACCAATAAATTATATCGATTTGACGTGGAAGCATGTCCGAAAACATAACACACAAGTTGTAAATCTTTGAAATAATTAGGATTCATGGAAAAGTGAAGTTTAAAAGAACCCTATTGCTTCCCCACACTTTTTCAATTGAAATGGGTTTAAAGAAAAACACTCTTAAAATCATGCTGTATTTAATAGAAACCAAACCAATAAATTATATCGATTTGACGTGGAAGCATGTCCGAAAACATAACACACAAGTTGCAAAACTTTGAAATAATTAGGATTCATGGAAAAGTGAAGTTTAAGAGAACCCTATTGCTTCCTCACACTTTTTCAAGTGAAATGGATCTTCCAAAAAAAGAGAGTCTAAAAATCATGTTGTATTTAATAGAAACCAAACCAATAAATTATATCGATTTGACGTGGAAGCATGTCCGAAAACATAACACACAAGTTGCAAATCTTTGAAATAATTAGGATTCATGGAAAAGTGAAGTTTAAAAGAACTCTATTGCTTCCTCACACTTTTTCAAGTGAAATGGGTTTTTAAAAAAAAGGGACTCTAAAAATCATGCTGTATTTAATAGAAACCAAACCAATAAATTATATCGATTTGACGTGGAAGCATGTCCAAAAACATAACACACAAGTTGCAAATCTTGGAAATAATTAGGATTCATGGAAAAGTGAAGTTTAAAAGAACCCTATTGCTTCCCCACACTTTTTCAATTGAAATGGGTTTAAAGAAAGGGACTCTAAAAATCATGCTGTATTTAATAGAAACCAAACCAATAAATTATATCGATTTGACGTGGAAGCATGTCCGAAAACATAACACACAAGTTGCAAAACTTTGAAATAATTAGGATTCATGGAAAAGTGAAGTTTAAGAGAACCCTATTGCTTCCTCACACTTTTTCAAGTGAAATGGATCTTCCAAAAAAAGAGAGTCTAAAAATCATGTTGTATTTAATAGAAACCAAACCAATAAATTATATCGATTTGACGTGGAAGCATGTCCGAAAACATAACACACAAGTTGCAAATCTTTGAAATAATTAGGATTCATGGAAAAGTGAAGTTTAAGAGAACCCTATTGCTTCCCCACACTTTTTCAATTGAAATGGGTTTAAAGAAAGAGACTCTTAAAATCATGCTGTATTTAATAGAAACCAAACCAATAAATTATATCGATTTGACGTGGAAGCATGTCCGAAAACATAACACACAAGTTGCAAATCTTTGAAATAATTAGGATTCATGGAAAAGTGAAGTTTAAAAGAACCCTATTGCTTCCTCACACTTTTTCAAGTGAAATGGGTTTTTAAAAAAAAGGGACTCTAAAAATCATGCTGTATTTAATAGAAACCAAACCAATAAATTATATCGATTTGACGTGGAAGCATGTCCGAAAACATAACACACAAGTTGCAAATCTTTGAAATAATTAGGATTCATGGAAAAGTGAAGTTTAAAAGAACCCTATTGCTTCCCCACACTTTTTCAATTGAAATGGGTTTAAAGAAAGGGACTCTAAAAATCATGCTGTATTTAATAGAAACCAAACCAATAAATTATATCGATTTGACGTGGAAGCATGTCCGAAAACATAACACACAAGTTGCAAAACTTTGAAATAATTAGGATTCATGGAAAAGTGAAGTTTAAGAGAACCCTATTGCTTCCTCACACTTTTTCAAGTGAAATGGATCTTCCAAAAAAAGAGAGTCTAAAAATCATGTTGTATTTAATAGAAACCAAACCAATAAATTATATCGATTTGACGTGGAAGCATGTCCGAAAACATAACACACAAGTTGCAAATCTTTGAAATAATTAGGATTCATGGAAAAGTGAAGTTTAAGAGAACCCTATTGCTTCCCCACACTTTTTCAATTGAAATGGGTTTAAAGAAAGAGACTCTTAAAATCATGCTGTATTTAATAGAAACCAAACCAATAAATTATATCGATTTGACGTGGAAGCATGTCCGAAAACATAACACACAAGTTGCAAATCTTTGAAATAATTAGGATTCATGGAAAAGTGAAGTTTAAGAGAACCCTATTGCTTCCCCACACTTTTCCAAGTGAAATGGGTTTTTAAAAAAAAGGGACTCTAAAAATCATGTTGTATTTAATAGAAACCAAACCAATAAATTATATCGATTTGACGTGGAAGCATGTCCGAAAACATAACACACAAGTTGCAAATCTTTGAAATAATTAGGATTCATGGAAAAGTGAAGTTTAAGAGAACCCTATTGCTTCCCCACACTTTTTCAATTGAAATGGGTTTAAAGAAAGAGACTCTTAAAATCATGCTGTATTTAATAGAAACCAAAGCAATAAATTATATCGATTTGACGTGGAAGCATGTCCGAAAACATAACACACAAGTTGTAAATCTTTGAAATAATTAGGATTCATGGAAAAGTGAAGTTTAAAAGAACCCTATTGCTTCCCCACACTTTTTCAATTGAAATGGGTTTAAAGAAAAACACTCTTAAAATCATGCTGTATTTAATAGAAACCAAACCAATAAATTATATCGATTTGACGTGGAAGCATGTCCGAAAACATAACACACAAGTTGCAAAACTTTGAAATAATTAGGATTCATGGAAAAGTGAAGTTTAAGAGAACCCTATTGCTTCCTCACACTTTTTCAAGTGAAATGGATCTTCCAAAAAAAGAGAGTCTAAAAATCATGTTGTATTTAATAGAAACCAAACCAATAAATTATATCGATTTGACGTGGAAGCATGTCCGAAAACATAACACACAAGTTGCAAATCTTTGAAATAATTAGGATTCATGGAAAAGTGAAGTTTAAAAGAACTCTATTGCTTCCTCACACTTTTTCAAGTGAAATGGGTTTTTAAAAAAAAGGGACTCTAAAAATCATGCTGTATTTAATAGAAACCAAACCAATAAATTATATCGATTTGACGTGGAAGCATGTCCAAAAACATAACACACAAGTTGCAAATCTTGGAAATAATTAGGATTCATGGAAAAGTGAAGTTTAAAAGAACCCTATTGCTTCCCCACACTTTTTCAATTGAAATGGGTTTAAAGAAAGGGACTCTAAAAATCATGCTGTATTTAATAGAAACCAAACCAATAAATTATATCGATTTGACGTGGAAGCATGTCCGAAAACATAACACACAAGTTGCAAAACTTTGAAATAATTAGGATTCATGGAAAAGTGAAGTTTAAGAGAACCCTATTGCTTCCTCACACTTTTTCAAGTGAAATGGATCTTCCAAAAAAAGAGAGTCTAAAAATCATGTTGTATTTAATAGAAACCAAACCAATAAATTATATCGATTTGACGTGGAAGCATGTCCGAAAACATAACACACAAGTTGCAAATCTTTGAAATAATTAGGATTCATGGAAAAGTGAAGTTTAAGAGAACCCTATTGCTTCCCCACACTTTTTCAATTGAAATGGGTTTAAAGAAAGAGACTCTTAAAATCATGCTGTATTTAATAGAAACCAAACCAATAAATTATATCGATTTGACGTGGAAGCATGTCCGAAAACATAACACACAAGTTGCAAATCTTTGAAATAATTAGGATTCATGGAAAAGTGAAGTTTAAAAGAACCCTATTGCTTCCTCACACTTTTTCAAGTGAAATGGGTTTTTAAAAAAAAGGGACTCTAAAAATCATGCTGTATTTAATAGAAACCAAACCAATAAATTATATCGATTTGACGTGGAAGCATGTCCGAAAACATAACACACAAGTTGCAAATCTTTGAAATAATTAGGATTCATGGAAAAGTGAAGTTTAAAAGAACCCTATTGCTTCCCCACACTTTTTCAATTGAAATGGGTTTAAAGAAAGGGACTCTAAAAATCATGCTGTATTTAATAGAAACCAAACCAATAAATTATATCGATTTGACGTGGAAGCATGTCCGAAAACATAACACACAAGTTGCAAAACTTTGAAATAATTAGGATTCATGGAAAAGTGAAGTTTAAGAGAACCCTATTGCTTCCTCACACTTTTTCAAGTGAAATGGATCTTCCAAAAAAAGAGAGTCTAAAAATCATGTTGTATTTAATAGAAACCAAACCAATAAATTATATCGATTTGACGTGGAAGCATGTCCGAAAACATAACACACAAGTTGCAAATCTTTGAAATAATTAGGATTCATGGAAAAGTGAAGTTTAAGAGAACCCTATTGCTTCCCCACACTTTTTCAATTGAAATGGGTTTAAAGAAAGAGACTCTTAAAATCATGCTGTATTTAATAGAAACCAAACCAATAAATTATATCGATTTGACGTGGAAGCATGTCCGAAAACATAACACACAAGTTGCAAATCTTTGAAATAATTAGGATTCATGGAAAAGTGAAGTTTAAGAGAACCCTATTGCTTCCCCACACTTTTCCAAGTGAAATGGGTTTTTAAAAAAAAGGGACTCTAAAAATCATGTTGTATTTAATAGAAACCAAACCAATAAATTATATCGATTTGACGTGGAAGCATGTCCGAAAACATAACACACAAGTTGCAAATCTTTGAAATAATTAGGATTCATGGAAAAGTGAAGTTTAAGAGAACCCTATTGCTTCCCCACACTTTTCCAAGTGAAATGGGTTTTTAAAAAAAAGGGACTCTAAAAATCATGCTGTATTTAATAGAAACCAAACCAATAAATTATATCGATTTGACGTGGAAGCATGTCCGAAAACATAACACACAAGTTGCAAATCTTTGAAATAATTAGGATTCATGGAAAAGTGAAGTTTAAGAGAACCCTATTGCTTCCTCACACTTTTTCAAGTGAAATGGATCTTCCAAAAAAAGAGAGTCTAAAAATCATGTTGTATTTAATAGAAACCAAACCAATAAATTATATCGATTTGACGTGGAAGCATGTCCGAAAACATAACACACAAGTTGCAAATCTTTGAAATAATTAGGATTCATGGAAAAGTGAAGTTTAAGAGAACCCTATTGCTTCCCCACACTTTTTCAATTGAAATGGGTTTAAAGAAAGAGACTCTTAAAATCATGCTGTATTTAATAGAAACCAAACCAATAAATTATATCGATTTGACGTGGAAGCATGTCCGAAAACATAACACACAAGTTGCAAATCTTTGAAATAATTAGGATTCATGGAAAAGTGAAGTTTAAGAGAACCCTATTGCTTCCCCACACTTTTTCAAGTGAAATGGGTTTTTAAAAAAAAGGGACTCTAAAAATCATGCTGTATTTAATAGAAACCAAACCAATAAATTATATCGATTTGACGTGGAAGCATGTCCGAAAACATAACACACAAGTTGCAAATCTTTGAAATAATTAGGATTCATGGAAAAGTGAAGTTTAAGAGAACCCTATTGCTTCCCCACACTTTTCCAAGTGAAATGGGTTTTTAAAAAAAAGGGACTCTAAAAATCATGTTGTATTTAATAGAAACCAAAGCAATAAATTATATCGATTTGACGTGGAAGCATGTCCAAAAACATAACACACAAGTTGCAAATCTTTGAAATAATTAGGATTCATGGAAAAGTGAAGTTTAAGAGAACCCTATTGCTTCCCCACGCTTTTTCAATTGAAATGGGTTTAAAGAAAGAGACTCTTAAAATCATGCTGTATTTAATAGAAACCAAACCAATAAATTATATCGATTTGACGTGGAAGCATGTCCGAAAACATAACACACAAGTTGCAAATCTTTGAAATAATTAGGATTCATGGAAAAGTGAAGTTTAAGAGAACCCTATTGCTTCCTCACACTTTTTCAAGTGAAATGGATCTTCCAAAAAAAGAGAGTCTAAAAATCATGTTGTATTTAATAGAAACCAAACCAATAAATTATATCGATTTGACGTGGAAGCATGTCCGAAAACATAACACACAAGTTGCAAATCTTTGAAATAATTAGGATTCATGGAAAAGTGAAGTTTAAGAGAACCCTATTGCTTCCCCACACTTTTTCAATTGAAATGGGTTTAAAGAAAGAGACTCTTAAAATCATGCTGTATTTAATAGAAACCAAACCAATAAATTATATCGATTTGACGTGGAAGCATGTCCGAAAACATAACACACAAGTTGCAAATCTTTGAAATAATTAGGATTCATGGAAAAGTGAAGTTTAAGAGAACCCTATTGCTTCCCCACACTTTTTCAAGTGAAATGGGTTTTTAAAAAAAAGGGACTCTAAAAATCATGCTGTATTTAATAGAAACCAAACCAATAAATTATATCGATTTGACGTGGAAGCATGTCCGAAAACATAACACACAAGTTGCAAATCTTTGAAATAATTAGGATTCATGGAAAAGTGAAGTTTAAGAGAACCCTATTGCTTCCCCACACTTTTCCAAGTGAAATGGGTTTTTAAAAAAAAGGGACTCTAAAAATCATGTTGTATTTAATAGAAACCAAAGCAATAAATTATATCGATTTGACGTGGAAGCATGTCCAAAAACATAACACACAAGTTGCAAATCTTTGAAATAATTAGGATTCATGGAAAAGTGAAGTTTAAGAGAACCCTATTGCTTCCCCACGCTTTTTCAATTGAAATGGGTTTAAAGAAAGAGACTCTTAAAATCATGCTGTATTTAATAGAAACCAAACCAATAAATTATATCGATTTGACGTGGAAGCATGTCCGAAAACATAACACACAAGTTGCAAATCTTTGAAATAATTAGGATTCATGGAAAAGTGAAGTTTAAGAGAACCCTATTGCTTCCTCACACTTTTTCAAGTGAAATGGATTTTCAAAAAAAAGAGAGTCTAAAAATCATGTTGTATTTAATAGAAACCAAACCAATAAATTATATCGATTTGACGTGGAAGCATGTCCGAAAACATAACACACAAGTTGCAAATCTTTGAAATAATTAGGATTCATGGAAAAGTGAAGTTTAAAAGAACCCTATTGCTTCCTCACACTTTTTCAAGTGAAATGGGTTTTTAAAAAAAAGGGACTCTAAAAATCATGCTGTATTTAATAGAAACCAAACCAATAAATTATATCGATTTGACGTGGAAGCATGTCCAAAAACATAACACACAAGTTGCAAATCTTTGAAATAATTAGGATTCATGGAAAAGTGAAGTTTAAGAGAACCCTATTGCTTCCCCACGCTTTTTCAATTGAAATGGGTTTAAAGAAAGAGACTCTTAAAATCATGCTGTATTTAATAGAAACCAAACCAATAAATTATATCGATTTGACGTGGAAGCATGTCCGAAAACATAACACACAAGTTGCAAATCTTTGAAATAATTAGGATTCATGGAAAAGTGAAGTTTAAGAGAACCCTATTGCTTCCTCACACTTTTTCAAGTGAAATGGATTTTCAAAAAAAAGAGAGTCTAAAAATCATGTTGTATTTAATAGAAACCAAACCAATAAATTATATCGATTTGACGTGGAAGCATGTCCGAAAACATAACACACAAGTTGCAAATCTTTGAAATAATTAGGATTCATGGAAAAGTGAAGTTTAAGAGAACCCTATTGCTTCCCCACACTTTTCCAAGTGAAATGGGTTTTTAAAAAAAAGGGACTCTAAAAATCATGTTGTATTTAATAGAAACCAAAGCAATAAATTATATCGATTTGACGTGGAAGCATGTCCAAAAACATAACACACAAGTTGCAAATCTTTGAAATAATTAGGATTCATGGAAAAGTGAAGTTTAAGAGAACCCTATTGCTTCCCCACGCTTTTTCAATTGAAATGGGTTTAAAGAAAGAGACTCTTAAAATCATGCTGTATTTAATAGAAACCAAACCAATAAATTATATCGATTTGACGTGGAAGCATGTCCGAAAACATAACACACAAGTTGCAAATCTTTGAAATAATTAGGATTCATGGAAAAGTGAAGTTTAAGAGAACCCTATTGCTTCCTCACACTTTTTCAAGTGAAATGGATTTTCAAAAAAAAGAGAGTCTAAAAATCATGTTGTATTTAATAGAAACCAAACCAATAAATTACATCGATTTGACGTGGAAGCATGTCCGAAAACATAACACACAAGTTGCAAATCTTTGAAATAATTAGGATTCATGGAAAAGTGAAGTTTAAAAGAACCCTATTGCTTCCTCACACTTTTTCAAGTGAAATGGGTTTTTAAAAAAAAGGGACTCTAAAAATCATGCTGTATTTAATAGAAACCAAACCAATAAATTATATCGATTTGACGTGGAAGCATGTCTGAAAACATAACACTCAAGTTGCAAATCTTTGAAATAATTAGGATTCATGGAAAAGTGAAGTTTAAGAGAACCCTATTGCTTCCCCACACATTTCCAAGTGAAATGGGTTTAAAAAAAGAGACTCTTAAAATCATGCTGTATTTAATAGAAACCAAACCAATAAATTATATCGATTTGACGTGGAAGCATGTCCGAAAACATAACACACAAGTTGCAAATCTTTGAAATAATTAGGATTCATGGAAAAGTGAAGTTTAAGAGAACCCTATTGCTTCTTCACACTTTTTCAAGTGAAATGGATCTTCAAAAAAAAGAGAGTCTAAAAATCATGTTGTATTTAATAGAAACCAAACCAATAAATTATATTGTTTTGACGTGGAAGCATGTCCAAAAACATAACACACAAGTTGCAAATCTTTGAAATAATTAGGATTCATGGAAAAGTGAAGTTTAAGAGAACCCTATTGCTTCCCCACACTTTTCCAAGTGAAATGGGTTTTTAAAAAAAAGGGACTCTAAAAATCATGCTGTATTTAATAGAAACCAAAGCAATAAATTATATCGATTTGACGTGGAAGCATGTCCAAAAACATAACACACAAGTTGCAAATCTTTGAAATAATTAGGATTCATGGAAAAGTGAAGTTTAAGAGAACCCTATTGCTTCCCCACGCTTTTTCAATTGAAATGGGTTTAAAGAAAGAGACTCTTAAAATCATGCTGTATTTAATAGAAACCAAACCAATAAATTATATCGATTTGACGTGGAAGCATGTCCGAAAACATAACACACAAGTTGCAAATCTTTGAAATAATTAGGATTCATGGAAAAGTGAAGTTTAAGAGAACCCTATTGCTTCCTCACACTTTTTCAAGTGAAATGGATTTTCAAAAAAAAAAGAGTCTAAAAATCATGTTGTATTTAATAGAAACCAAACCAATAAATTATATCGATTTGACGTGGAAGCATGTCCGAAAACATAACACACAAGTTGCAAATCTTTGAAATAATTAGGATTCATGGAAAAGTGAAGTTTAAAAGAACCCTATTGCTTCCTCACACTTTTTCAAGTGAAATGGGTTTTTAAAAAAAAGGGACTCTAAAAATCATGCTGTATTTAATAGAAACCAAACCAATAAATTATATCGATTTGACGTGGAAGCATGTCTGAAAACATAACACTCAAGTTGCAAATCTTTGAAATAATTAGGATTCATGGAAAAGTGAAGTTTAAGAGAACCCTATTGCTTCCCCACACATTTCCAAGTGAAATGGGTTTAAAAAAAGAGACTCTTAAAATCATGCTGTATTTAATAGAAACCAAACCAATAAATTATATCGATTTGACGTGGAAGCATGTCCGAAAACATAACACACAAGTTGCAAATCTTTGAAATAATTAGGATTCATGGAAAAGTGAAGTTTAAGAGAACCCTATTGCTTCCTCACACTTTTTCAAGTGAAATGGATCTTCAAAAAAAAGAGAGTCTAAAAATCATGTTGTATTTAATAGAAACCAAACCAATAAATTATATTGTTTTGACGTGGAAGCATGTCCGAAAACATAACACACAAGTTGCAAATCTTTGAAATAATTAGGATTCATGGAAAAGTGAAGTTTAAGAGAACCCTATTGCTTCCCCACACTTTTCCAAGTGAAATGGGTTTTTAAAAAAAAGGGACTCTAAAAATCATGCTGTATTTAATAGAAACCAAAGCAATAAATTATATCGATTTGACGTGGAAGCATGTCCAAAAACATAACACACAAGTTGCAAATCTTTGAAATAATTAGGATTCATGGAAAAGTGAAGTTTAAGAGAACCCTATTGCTTCCCCACGCTTTTTCAATTGAAATGGGTTTAAAGAAAGAGACTCTTAAAATCATGCTGTATTTAATAGAAACCAAACCAATAAATTATATCGATTTGACGTGGAAGCATGTCCGAAAACATAACACACAAGTTGCAAATCTTTGAAATAATTAGGATTCATGGAAAAGTGAAGTTTAAGAGAACCCTATTGCTTCCTCACACTTTTTCAAGTGAAATGGATTTTCAAAAAAAAGAGAGTCTAAAAATCATGTTGTATTTAATAGAAACCAAACCAATAAATTATATCGATTTGACGTGGAAGCATGTCCGAAAACATAACACACAAGTTGCAAATCTTTGAAATAATTAGGATTCATGGAAAAGTGAAGTTTAAAAGAACCCTATTGCTTCCTCACACTTTTTCAAGTGAAATGGGTTTTTAAAAAAAAGGGACTCTAAAAATCATGCTGTATTTAATAGAAACCAAACCAATAAATTATATCGATTTGACGTGGAAGCATGTCTGAAAACATAACACTCAAGTTGCAAATCTTTGAAATAATTAGGATTCATGGAAAAGTGAAGTTTAAGTGAACCCTATTGCTTCCCCACACATTTCCAAGTGAAATGGGTTTAAAAAAAGAGACTCTTAAAATCATGCTGTATTTAATAGAAACCAAACCAATAAATTATATCGATTTGACGTGGAAGCATGTCCGAAAACATAACACACAAGTTGCAAATCTTTGAAATAATTAGGATTCATGGAAAAGTGAAGTTTAAGAGAACCCTATTGCTTCCTCACACTTTTTCAAGTGAAATGGATCTTCAAAAAAAAGAGAGTCTAAAAATCATGTTGTATTTAATAGAAACCAAACCAATAAATTATATCGATTTGACGTGGAAGCATGTCCGAAAACATAACACACAAGTTGCAAATCTTTGAAATAATTAGGATTCATGGAAAAGTGAAGTTTAAGAGAACCCTATTGCTTCCCCACATTTTTTCAAGTGAAATGGGTTTTTAAAAAAAAGAGACTCTAAAAATCATGCTGTATTTAATAGAAACCAAACCAATAAATTATATCGATATGACGTGGAAGCATGTCCAGAAACATAACACACAAGTTGCAAATCTTTGAAATAATTAGGATTCATGGAAAAGTGAAGTTTAAAAGAACCCTATTGCTTCCCCACATTTTTTCAAGTGAAATGGGTTTTTAAAAAAAAGGGACTCTAAAAATCATGCTGTATTTAATAGAAACCAAACCAATAAATTATATCGATATGACGTGGAAGCATTTCCAAAAACATAACACACAAGTTGCAAATCTTTGAAATAATTAGGATTCATGGAAAAGTGAAGTTTAAAAGAACCCTATTGCTTCCCCACATTTTTTCAAGTGAAATGGGTTTTTAAAAAAAAGAGACTCTAAAAATCATGCTGTATTTAATAGAAACCAAACCAATAAATTATATCGATATGACGTGGAAGCATGTCCAGAAACATAACACACAAGTTGCAAATCTTTGAAATAATTAGGATTCATGGAAAAGTGAAGTTTAAAAGAACCCTATTGCTTCCCCACATTTTTTCAAGTGAAATGGGTTTTTAAAAAAAAGGGACTCTAAAAATCATGCTGTATTTAATAGAAACCAAACCAATAAATTATATCGATATGACGTGGAAGCATTTCCAAAAACATAACACACAAGTTGCAAATCTTTGAAATAATTAGGATTCATGGAAAAGTGAAGTTTAAAAGAACCCTATTGCTTCCCCACACTTTTTCAATTGAAATGGGTTTAAAGAAAGAGACTCTTAAAATCATGCTGTATTTAATAGAAACCAAAGCAATAAATTATATCGATTTGACGTGGAAGCATGTCCAAAAACATAACACACAAGTTGCAAATCTTTGAAATAATTCGGATTCATGGAAAAGTGAAGTTTAAGAGAACCCTATTGCTTCCTCACACTTTTTCAAGTGAAATGGATTTTCAAAAAAAAGAGAGTCTAAAAATCATGTTGTATTTAATAGAAACCAAACCAATAAATTATATCGATTTGACGTGGAAGCATGTCCGAAAACATAACACACAAGTTGCAAATCTTTGAAATAATTAGGATTCATGGAAAAGTGAAGTTTAAAAGAACCCTATTGCTTCCTCACACTTTTTCAAGTGAAATGGGTTTTTAAAAAAAAGAAAGTCTAAAAATCATGCTGTATTTAATAGAAACCAAACCAATAAATTATATTGTCTTGACGTGGAAGCAGGTCCGAAAACATAACACACAAGTTGCAAATCTTTGAAATAATTAGGATTCATGGAAAAGTGAAGTTTAAAAGAACCCTATTGCTTCCTCACACTTTTTCAAGTGAAATGGATTTTCAAAAAAAAGAGAGTCTAAAAATCATGTTGTATTTAATAGAAACCAAACCAATAAATTATATCGATTTGACGTGGAAGCATGTCCGAAAACATAACACACAAGTTGCAAATCTTTGAAATAATTAGGATTCATGGAAAAGTGAAGTTTAAAAGAACCCTATTGCTTCCTCACACTTTTTCAAGTGAAATGGGTTTTTAAAAAAAAGGGACTCTAAAAATCATGCTGTATTTAATAGAAACCAAACCAATAAATTATATCGATTTGACGTGGAAGCATGTCTGAAAACATAACACTCAAGTTGCAAATCTTTGAAATAATTAGGATTCATGGAAAAGTGAAGTTTAAGAGAACCCTATTGCTTCCCCACACATTTCCAAGTGAAATGGGTTTAAAAAAAGAGACTCTTAAAATCATGCTGTATTTAATAGAAACCAAACCAATAAATTATATCGATTTGACGTGGAAGCATGTCCGAAAACATAGCACACAAGTTGCAAATCTTTGAAATAATTAGGATTCATGGAAAAGTGAAGTTTAAAAGAACCCTATTGCTTCCTCACACTTTTTCAAGTGAAATGGATCTTCAAAAAAAAGAGAGTCTAAAAATCATGTTGTATTTAATAGAAACCAAACCAATAAATTATATTGTTTTGACGTGGAAGCATGTCCGAAAACATAACACACAAGTTCCAAATCTTTGAAATAATTAGGATTCATGGAAAACTGAAGTTTAAGAGAACCCTATTGCTTCCCCACATTTTTTCAAGTGAAATGGGTTTTTAAAAAAAAGAGACTCTAAAAATCATGCTGTATTTAATAGAAACCAAACCAATAAATTATATCGATATGACGTGGAAGCATGTCCAAAAACATAACACACAAGTTGCAAATCTTTGAAATAATTAGGATTCATGGAAAAGTGAAGTTTAAAAGAACCCTATTGCTTCCCCACACTTTTTCAAGTGAAATGGGTTTTTAAAAAAAAGTGACTCTAAAAATCATGCTGTATTTAATAGAAACCAAACCAATAAATTATATCGATTTGACGTGGATGCATGTCCGAAAACATAACACACAAGTTGGAAATCTTTGAAATAATTAGGATTCATGGAAAAGTGAAGTTTAAAAGAACCCTATTGCTTCCTCACACTTTTTCAAGTGAAATGGATTTTCAAAAAAAAGTGACTCTAAAAATCATAGTGTACTTAATAGAAACCAAACCAATAAATTATATCAATTTGATGTGGAAGCATGTCCGAAAACATAACACACAAGTTGCAAATCTTTGAAATAATTAGGATTCATGGAAAAGTGAAGTTTAAGTGAACCCTATTGCTTCCCCACACTTTTTCAAGTGAAATGGGTTTTTAAAAAAAAGGGACTCTGAAAATTATGCTGTATTTAATAGAAACCAAACCAATAAATTATATCGATTTGACGTGGAAGCATGTCCAAAAACATAACACACAAGTTGCAAATCTTTGAAATAATTAGGATTCATTGAAAAGTGAAGTTTAAAAGAACCCTATTGCTTCCTCACACTTTTCCAAGTGAAATGGGTTTTTAAAAAAAAGGGACTCTAAGAATCATGCTGTATTTAATAGAAACCAAACCAATAAATTATATCGATTTGACGTGGATGCATGTCCGAAAACATAACACACAAGTTGCAAATCTTTGAAATAATTAGGATTCATGGAAAAGTGAAGTTTAAAAGAACCCTATTGCTTCCTCACACTTTTTCAAGTGAAACTGGTTTTTAAAAAAAAGGGACTCTAAAAATCATGCTGTATTTAATAGAAACCAAACCAATAAATTATATCGATTTGACGTGGAAGCATGTCCGAAAACATAACACACAAGTTGCAAATCTTTGAAATAATTAGGATTCATGGAAAAGTGAAGTTTAAAAGAACCCTATTGCTTCCTGACACTTTTTCAACTGAAATGGATTTTTTTTAAAAAAAGACTCTTACACTCATGCTGTATTTAATAGAAACCAAACCAATAAATTATATTGTTTTGACGTGGATGCATGTCCGAAAACATAACACACAAGTTGCAAATCTTTGAAATAATTAGGATTCATGGAAAAGTGAAGTTTAAGAGAACCCTATTGCTTCCCCACACATTTCCAAGTGAAATGGGTTTAAAAAAAGAGACTCTTAAAATCATGCTGTATTTAATAGAAACCAAACCAATAAATTATATCGATTTGACGTGGAAGCATGTCCAAAAACATAACACACAAGTTGCAAATCTTTGAAATAATTAGGATTCATGGAAAAGTGAAGTTTAAAAGAACCCTATTGCTTCCCCACACTTTTTCAAGTGAAATGGGTTTTTAAAAAAAAGTGACTCTAAAAATCATGCTGTATTTAATAGAAACCAAACCAATAAATTATATCGATTTGACGTGGATGCATGTCCGAAAACATAACACACAAGTTGGAAATCTTTGAAATAATTAGGATTCATGGAAAAGTGAAGTTTAAAAGAACCCTATTGCTTCCTCACACTTTTTCAAGTGAAATGGATTTTCAAAAAAAAGTGACTCTAAAAATCATAGTGTATTTAATAGAAACCAAACCAATAAATTATATCAATTTGATGTGGAAGCAGGTCCGAAAACATAACACACAAGTTGCAAATCTTTGAAATAATTAGGATTCATGGAAAAGTGAAGTTTAAGTGAACCCTATTGCTTCCCCACACTTTTTCAAGTGAAATGGGTTTTTAAAAAAAAGGGACTCTAAAAATCATGCTGTATTTAATAGAAACCAAACCAATAAATTATATCGATTTGACGTGGAAGCATGTCCAAAAACATAACACACAAGTTGCAAATCTTTGAAATAATTAGGATTCATGGAAAAGTGAAGTTTAAAAGAACCCTATTGCTTCCTCATACTTTTCCAAGTGAAATGGGTTTTTAAAAAAAAGGGACTCTAAGAATCATGCTGTATTTAATAGAAACCAAACCAATAAATTATATCGATTTGACGTGGATGCATGTCCAAAAACATAACACACAAGTTGCAAATCTTTGAAATAATTAGGATTCATGGAAAAGTGAAGTTTAAAAGAACCCTATTGCTTCCTCACACTTTTTCAAGTGAAATGGATTTTCAAAAAAAAGGGACTCTAAAAATCATAGTGTATTTAATAGAAACCAAACCAATAAATTATATCGATTTGACGTGGAAGCATGTCCGAAAACATAACACACAAGTTGCAAATCTTTGAAATAATTAGGATTCATGGAAAAGTGAAGTTTAAGTGAACCCTATTGCTTCCCCACACTTTTTCAAGTGAAATGGGTTTTTAAAAAAAAGGGACTCTAAAATCCATGCTGTATTTAATAGAAACCAAAGCAATAAATTATATCGATTTGACGTGGAAGCATGTCCAAAAACATAACACACAAGTTGCAAATCTTTGAAATAATTAGGATTCATGGAAAAGTGAAGTTTAAGTGAACCCTATTGCTTCCCCACACTTTTTCAAGTGAAATGGGTTTTTAAAAAAAAGGGACTCTAAAAATCATGCTGTATTTAATAGAAACCAAACCAATAAATTATATCGATTTGACGTGGAAGCATGTCCAAAAACATAACACACAAGTTGCAAATCTTTGAAATAATTAGGATTCATGGAAAAGTGAAGTTTAAAAGAACCCTATTGCTTCCTCACACTTTTCCAAGTGAAATGGGTTTTTAAAAAAAAGGGACTCTAAGAATCATGCTGTATTTAATAGAAACCAAACCAATAAATTATATCGATTTGACGTGGATGCATGTCCAAAAACATAACACACAAGTTGCAAATCTTTGAAATAATTAGGATTCATGGAAAAGTGAAGTTTAAAAGAACCCTATTGCTTCCTCACACTTTTTCAAGTGAAATGGATTTTCAAAAAAAAGGGACTCTAAAAATCATAGTGTATTTAATAGAAACCAAACCAATAAATTATATCGATTTGACGTGGAAGCATGTCCGAAAACATAACACACAAGTTGCAAATCTTTGAAATAATTCGGATTCATGGAAAAGTGAAGTTTAAGTGAACCCTATTGCTTCCCCACACTTTTTCAAGTGAAATGGGTTTTTAAAAAAAAGGGACTCTAAAATCCATGCTGTATTTAATAGAAACCAAAGCAATAAATTATATCGATTTGACGTGGAAGCATGTCTGAAAACATAACACTCAAGTTGCAAATCTTTGAAATAATTAGGATTCATGGAAAAGTGAAGTTTAAGAGAACCCTATTGCTTCCCCACACATTTCCAAGTGAAATGGGTTTAAAAAAAAGTGACTCTAAAAATCATGCTGTATTTAATAGAAACCAAAGCAATAAATTATATCGATTTGACGTGGAAGCATGTCCGAAAACATAACACACAAGTTGCAAATCTTTGAAATAATTCGGATTCATGGAAAAGTGAAGTTTAAAAGAACCCTATTGCTTCCTCTCACTTTTTCAAGTGAAATGCATTTTTAAAAAAAAGAAAGTCTAAAAATCATGCTGTATTTAATAGAAACCAAACCAATAAATTATATTGTCTTGACGTGGAAGCATGTCCGAAAACATAACACACAAGTTGCAAATCTTTGAAATAATTAGGATTCATGGAAAAGTGAAGTTTAAGAGAACCCTATTGCTTCCTCTCACATTTTCAAGTGAAATGCATTTTTAAAAAAAAGAAAGTCTAAAAATCATGCTGTATTTAATAGAAACCAAACCAATAAATTATATTGTCTTGACGTGGAAGCAGGTCCGAAAACATAACACACAAGTTGCAAATCTTTGAAATAATTAGGATTCATGGAAAAGTGAAGTTTAAAAGAACCCCATTGCTTCCTCACACTTTTTCAAGTGAAATGGATCTTCAAAAAAAAGAGAGTCTAAAAATCATGTTGTATTTAATAGAAACCAAACCAATAAATTATATTGTTTTGACGTGGAAGCATGTCCGAAAACATAACACACAAGTTCCAAATCTTTGAAATAATTAGGATTCATGGAAAAGTGAAGTTTAAGAGAACCCTATTGCTTCCCCACATTTTTTCAAGTGAAATGGGTTTTTAAAAAAAAGAGACTCTAAAAATCATGCTGTATTTAATAGAAACCAAACCAATAAATTATATCGATATGACGTGGAAGCATGTCCAAAAACATAACACACAAGTTGCAAATCTTTGAAATAATTAGGATTCATGGAAAAGTGAAGTTTAAAAGAACCCTATTGCTTCCCCACACTTTTTCAAGTGAAATGGATTTTCAAAAAAAAGGGACTCTAAAAATCATAGTGTATTTAATAGAAACCAAACCAATAAATGATATCAATTTGATGTGGAAGCAGGTCCGAAAACATAACACACAAGTTGTAAATCTTTGAAATAATTAGGATTCATGGAAAAGTGAAGTTTAAGTGAACCCTATTGCTTCCCCACACTTTT
Organism: Climacium dendroides; assembly: GCA_950106755.1. Lineage (NCBI taxonomy): Eukaryota > Viridiplantae > Streptophyta > Bryopsida > Hypnales > Climaciaceae > Climacium > Climacium dendroides. The sequence goes on from CATNNA010000117.1 coordinate 38,777, forward strand.
TCAAGTGAAATGGGTTTTTAAAAAAAAGGGACTCTAAAAATCATGCTGTATTTAATAGAAACCAAACCAATAAATTATATCGTTTTGACGTGGAAGCATGTCCAAAAACATAACACACTAGTTGCAAATCTTTGAAATAATTAGGATTCATTGAAAAGTGAAGTTTAAAAGAACCCTATTGCTTCCTCACACTTTTCCAAGTGAAATGGGTTTTTAAAAAAAAGGGACTCTAAGAATCATACTGTATTTAATAGAAACCAATCCAATAAATTATATCGATTTGACGTGGATGCATGTCCGAAAACATAACACACAAGTTGCAAATCTTTGAAATAATTAGGATTCATGGAAAAGTGAAGTTTAAAAGAACCCTATTGCTTCCTCACAGTTTTTCAAGTGAAACTGGTTTTTAAAAAAAAGGGACTCTAAAAATCATGCTGTATTTAATAGAAACCAAACCAATAAATTATATCGATTTGACGTGGAAGCATGTCCGAAAACATAACACACAAGTTGCAAATCTTTGAAATAATTAGGATTCATGGAAAAGTGAAGTTTAAAAGAACCCTATTGCTTCCTGACACTTTTTCAACTGAAATGGATTTTTAAAAAAAAGAGACTCTTACACTCATGCTGTATTTAATAGAAACCAAACCAATAAATTATATTGTTTTGACGTGGATGCATGTCCGAAAACATAACACACAAGTTGCAAATCTTTGAAATAATTAGGATTCATAGAAAAGTGAAGTTTAAAAGAATCCTATTGCTTCCTCACACTTTTTCAAGTGAAATGGGTTTTTAAAAAAAAGTGACTCTAAAAATCATGCTGTATTTAATAGAAACCAAAGCAATAAATTATATCGATTTGACGTGGAAGCATGTCCGAAAACATAACACACAAGTTGCAAATCTTTGAAATAATTCGGATTCATGGAAAAGTGAAGTTTAAAAGAATCCTATTGCTTCCTCACACTTTTTCAAGTGAAATGCATTTTTAAAAAAAAGAAAGTCTAAAAATCATGCTGTATTTAATAGAAACCAAACCAATAAATTATATTGTCTTGACGTGGAAGCATGTCCAAAAACATAACACACAAGTTGCAAATCTTTGAAATAATTAGGATTCATGGAAAAGTGAAGTTTAAGAGAACCCTATTGCTTCCCCACACTTTTTCAAGTGAAATGGGTTTTTAAAAAAAAGTGACTCTAAAAATTATGCTGTATTTAATAGAAACCAAACCAATAAATTATATCGATATGACGTGGATGCATGTCCAAAAACATAACACACAAGTTGCAAATCTTTGAAATAATTAGGATTCATGGAAAAGTGAAGTTTAAAAGAACCCTATTGCTTCCCCACACTTTTTCAAGTGAAATGGGTTTTTAAAAAAAAGGGACTCTAAGAATCATGCTGTATTTAATAGAAACCAAACCAATAAATTATATCGATTTGACGTGGATGCATGTCCGAAAACATAACACACAAGTTGCAAATCTTTGAAATAATTCGGATTCATGGAAAAGTGAAGTTTAAAAGAACCCTATTGCTTCCTCACACTTTTTCAAGTGAAATGGGTTTTTAAAAAAAAGGGACTCTAAAAATCATGCTGTATTTAATAGAAACCAAAGCAATAAATTATATCGATTTGACGTGGAAGCATGTCCGAAAACATAACACACAAGTTGCAAATCTTTGAAATAATTAGGATTCATGGAAAAGTGAAGTTTAAAAGAACCCTATTGCTTCCTCACACTTTTTCAAGTGAAATGCATTTTTAAAAAAAAGAAAGTCTAAAAATCATGCTGTATTTAATAGAAACCAAACCAATAAATTATATCGATATGACGTGGAAGCATGTCCAAAAACATAGCACACAAGTTGCAAATCTTTGAAATAATTAGGATTCATGGAAAAGTGAAGTTTAAGAGAACCCTATTGCTTCCCCACACTTTTTCAATTGAAATGGGTGTAAAGAAAGAGACTCTTAAAATCATGCTGTATTTAATAGAAACCAAACCAATAAATTATATCGATTTGACGTGGAAGCATGTCCGAAAACATAACACACAAGTTGCAAATCTTTGAAATAATTAGGATTCATGGAAAAGTGAAGTTTAAAAGAACCCTATTGCTTCCTCACACTTTTTCAAGTGAAATGGGTTTTTAAAAAAAAGGGACTCTAAAAATCATGCTGTATTTAATAGAAACCAAACCAATAAATTATATCGATTTGACGTGGAAGCATGTCTGAAAACATAACACTCAAGTTGCAAATCTTTGAAATAATTAGGATTCATGGAAAAGTGAAGTTTAAGAGAACCCTATTGCTTCCCCACACATTTCCAAGTGAAATGGGTTTAAAAAAAGAGACTCTTAAAATCATGCTGTATTTAATAGAAACCAAACCAATAAATTATATCGATTTGACGTGGAAGCATGTCCGAAAACATAACACACAAGTTGCAAATCTTTGAAATAATTAGGATTCATGGAAAAGTGAAGTTTAAAAGAACCCTATTGCTTCCTCACACTTTTTCAAGTGAAATGGATTTTCAAAAAAAAGGGACTCTAAAAATCATAGTGTATTTAATAGAAACCAAACCAATAAATTATATCAATTTGACGTGGAAGCATGTCCGAAAACATAACACACAAGTTGCAAATCTTTGAAATAATTAGGATTCATGGAAAAGTGAAGTTTAAGTGAACCCTATTGCTTCCCCACACTTTTTCAAGTGAAATGGGTTTTTAAAAAAAAGTGACTCTAAAAATCATGCTGTATTTAATAGAAACCAAACCAATAAATTATATCGATATGACGTGGAAGCATGTCCAAAAACATAACACACAAGTTGCAAATCTTTGAAATAATTAGGATTCATGGAAAAGTGAAGTTTAAGAGAACCCTATTGCTTCCCCACACTTTTTCAATTGAAATGGGTTTAAAGAAAGAGACTCTTAAAATCATGCTGTATTTAATAGAAACCAAACCAATATATTATATTGTTTTGACGAGGAAGCATGTCCGAAAACATAACACACAAGTTGCAAATCTTTGAAATAATTCGGATTCATGGAAAAGTGAAGTTTAAAAGAACCCTATTGCTTCCTCACACTTTTTCAAGTGAAATGGGTTTTTAAAAAAAAGGGACTCTAAAAATCATGCTGTATTTAATAGAAACCAAACCAATAAATTATATCGATTTGACGTGGAAGCATGTCTGAAAACATAACACTCAAGTTGCAAATCTTTGAAATAATTAGGATTCATGGAAAAGTGAAGTTTAAGAGAACCCTATTGCTTCCCCACACATTTCCAAGTGAAATGGGTTTAAAAAAAGAGACTCTTAAAATCATGCTGTATTTAATAGAAACCAAACCAATAAATTATATCGATTTGACGTGGAAGCATGTCCGAAAACATAACACACAAGTTGCAAATCTTTGAAATAATTAGGATTCATGGAAAAGTGAAGTTTAAAAGAACCCTATTGCTTCCTCACACTTTTTCAAGTGAAATGGATTTTCAAAAAAAAGGGACTCTAAAAATCATAGTGTATTTAATAGAAACCAAACCAATAAATTATATCAATTTGACGTGGAAGCATGTCCGAAAACATAACACACAAGTTGCAAATCTTTGAAATAATTAGGATTCATGGAAAAGTGAAGTTTAAGTGAACCCTATTGCTTCCCCACACTTTTTCAAGTGAAATGGGTTTTTAAAAAAAAGAGAGTCTTAAAATCATGCTGTATTTAATAGAAACCAAACCAATAAATTATATCGATATGACGTGGAAGCATGTCCAAAAACATAACACACAAGTTGCAAATCTTTGAAATAATTAGGATTCATGGAAAAGTGAAGTTTAAGAGAACCCTATTGCTTCCCCACACTTTTTCAATTGAAATGGGTTTAAAGAAAGAGACTCTTAAAATCATGCTGTATTTAATAGAAACCAAACCAATAAATTATATCGATTTGACGTGGAAGCATGTCCGAAAACATAACACACAAGTTGCAAATCTTTGAAATAATTAGGATTCATGGAAAAGTGAAGTTTAAAAGAACCCTATTGCTTCCTCACATTTTTTCAAGTGAAATGGGTTTTTAAAAAAAAGGGACTCTAAAAATCATGCTGTATTTAATAGAAACCAAACCAATAAATTATATCGATTTGACGTGGAAGCATGTCTGAAAACATAACACTCAAGTTGCAAATCTTTGAAATAATTAGGATTCATGGAAAAGTGAAGTTTAAGAGAACCCTATTGCTTCCCCACACATTTCCAAGTGAAATGGGTTTAAAAAAAGAGACTCTTAAAATCATGCTGTATTTAATAGAAACCAAACCAATAAATTATATCGATTTGACGTGGAAGCATGTCCGAAAACATAACACACAAGTTGCAAATCTTTGAAATAATTAGGATTCATGGAAAAGTGAAGTTTAAGAGAACCCTATTGCTTCCTCACACTTTTTCAAGTGAAATGGATCTTCAAAAAAAAGAGAGTCTAAAAATCATGTTGTATTTAATAGAAACCAAACCAATAAATTATATTGTTTTGACGTGGAAGCATGTCCGAAAACATAACACACAAGTTGCAAATCTTTGAAATAATTCGGATTCATGGAAAAGTGAAGTTTAAGAGAACCCTATTGCTTCCCCACATTTTTTCATGTGAAATGGGTTTTTAAAAAAAAGAGACTCTAAAAATCATGCTGTATTTAATAGAAACCAAACCAATAAATTATATCGATATGACGTGGAAGCATGTCCAAAAACATAACACACAAGTTGCAAATCTTTGAAATAATTAGGATTCATGGAAAAGTGAAGTTTAAAAGAACCCTATTGCTTCCCCACACTTTTTCAAGTGAAATGGGTTTTTAAAAAAAAGTGACTCTAAAAATCATGCTGTATTTAATAGAAACCAAACCAATAAATTATATCGATTTGACGTGGATGCATGTCCGAAAACATAACACACAAGTTGCAAATCTTCGAAATAATTAGGATTCATGGAAAAGTGAAGTTTAAAAGAACCCTATTGCTTCCTCACACTTTTTCAAGTGAAATGGATTTTCAAAAAAAAGGGACTCTAAAAATCATAGTGTATTTAATAGAAACCAAACCAATAAATTATATCAATTTGACGTGGAAGCATGTCCGAAAACATAACACACAAGTTGCAAATCTTTGAAATAATTAGGATTCATGGAAAAGTGAAGTTTAAGTGAACCCTATTGCTTCCCCACACTTTTTCAAGTGAAATGGGTTTTTAAAAAAAAGTGACTCTAAAAATCATGCTGTATTTAATAGAAACCAAACCAATAAATTATATCGATATGACGTGGAAGCATGTCCAAAAACATAACACACAAGTTGCAAATCTTTGAAATAATTAGGATTCATGGAAAAGTGAAGTTTAAGAGAACCCTATTGCTTCCCCACACTTTTTCAATTGAAATGGGTTTAAAGAAAGAGACTCTTAAAATCATGCTGTATTTAATAGAAACCAAACCAATAAATTATATCGATTTGACGTGGAAGCATGTCCGAAAACATAACACACAAGTTGCAAATCTTTGAAATAATTAGGATTCATGGAAAAGTGAAGTTTAAAAGAACCCTATTGCTTCCTCACACTTTTTCAAGTGAAATGGGTTTTTAAAAAAAAGGGACTCTAAAAATCATGCTGTATTTAATAGAAACCAAACCAATAAATTATATCGATTTGACGTGGAAGCATGTCTGAAAACATAACACTCAAGTTGCAAATCTTTGAAATAATTAGGATTCATGGAAAAGTGAAGTTTAAGAGAACCCTATTGCTTCCCCACACATTTCCAAGTGAAATGGGTTTAAAAAAAGAGACTCTTAAAATCATGCTGTATTTAATAGAAACCAAACCAATAAATTATATCGATTTGACGTGGAAGCATGTCCGAAAACATAACACACAAGTTGCAAATCTTTGAAATAATTAGGATTCATGGAAAACTAAAGTTTAAGAGAACCCTATTGCTTCCTCACACTTTTTCAAGTGAAATGGATCTTCAAAAAAAAGAGAGTCTAAAAATCATGTTGTATTTAATAGAAACCAAACCAATAAATTATATTGTTTTGACGTGGAAGCATGTCCGAAAACATAACACACAAGTTGCAAATCTTTGAAATAATTCGGATTCATGGAAAAGTGAAGTTTAAGAGAACCCTATTGCTTCCCCACATTTTTTCATGTGAAATGGGTTTTTAAAAAAAAGAGACTCTAAAAATCATGCTGTATTTAATAGAAACCAAACCAATAAATTATATCGATATGACGTGGAAGCATGTCCAAAAACATAACACACAAGTTGCAAATCTTTGAAATAATTAGGATTCATGGAAAAGTGAAGTTTAAAAGAACCCTATTGCTTCCCCACACTTTTTCAAGTGAAATGGGTTTTTAAAAAAAAGTGACTCTAAAAATCATGCTGTATTTAATAGAAACCAAACCAATAAATTATATCGATTTGACGTGGATGCATGTCCGAAAACATAACACACAAGTTGCAAATCTTCGAAATAATTAGGATTCATGGAAAAGTGAAGTTTAAAAGAACCCTATTGCTTCCTCACACTTTTTCAAGTGAAATGGATTTTCAAAAAAAAGGGACTCTAAAAATCATAGTGTATTTAATAGAAACCAAACCAATAAATTATATCAATTTGACGTGGAAGCATGTCCGAAAACATAACACACAAGTTGCAAATCTTTGAAATAATTAGGATTCATGGAAAAGTGAAGTTTAAGTGAACCCTATTGCTTCCCCACACTTTTTCAAGTGAAATGGGTTTTTAAAAAAAAGTGACTCTAAAAATCATGCTGTATTTAATAGAAACCAAACCAATAAATTATATCGATATGACGTGGAAGCATGTCCAAAAACATAACACACAAGTTGCAAATCTTTGAAATAATTAGGATTCATGGAAAAGTGAAGTTTAAGAGAACCCTATTGCTTCCCCACACTTTTTCAATTGAAATGGGTTTAAAGAAAGAGACTCTTAAAATCATGCTGTATTTAATAGAAACCAAACCAATAAATTATATCGATTTGACGTGGAAGCATGTCCGAAAACATAACACACAAGTTGCAAATCTTTGAAATAATTAGGATTCATGGAAAAGTGAAGTTTAAAAGAACCCTATTGCTTCCTCACACTTTTTCAAGTGAAATGGATCTTCAAAAAAAAGAGAGTCTAAAAATCATGTTGTATTTAATAGAAACCAAACCAATAAATTATATTGTTTTGACGTGGAAGCATGTCCGAAAACATAACACACAAGTTGCAAATCTTTGAAATAATTAGGATTCATGGAAAAGTGAAGTTTAAGAGAACCCTATTGCTTCCCCACATTTTTTCATGTGAAATGGGTTTTTAAAAAAAAGAGACTCTAAAAATCATGCTGTATTTAATAGAAACCAAACCAATAAATTATATCGATATGACGTGGAAGCATGTCCAAAAACATAACACACAAGTTGCAAATCTTTGAAATAATTAGGATTCATGGAAAAGTGAAGTTTAAGAGAACCCTATTGCTTCCCCACACATTTCCAAGTGAAATGGGTTTAAAAAAAGAGACTCTTAAAATCATGCTGTATTTAATAGAAACCAAACCAATAAATTATATCGATTTGACGTGGAAGCATGTCCGAAAACATAACACACAAGTTGCAAATCTTTGAAATAATTAGGATTCATGGAAAAGTGAAGTTTAAAAGAACCCTATTGCTTCCCCACACTTTTTCAAGTGAAATGGGTTTTTAAAAAAAAGTGACTCTAAAAATCATGCTGTATTTAATAGAAACCAAACCAATAAATTATATCGATTTGACGTGGATGCATGTCCGAAAACATAACACACAAGTTGCAAATCTTTGAAATAATTAGGATTCATGGAAACGTGAAGTTTAAAAGAACCCTATTGCTTCCCCACACTTTTTCAAGTGAAATGGGTTTTTAAAAAAAAGTGACTCTAAAAATCATGCTGTATTTAATAGAAACCAAACCAATAAATTATATCGATTTGACGTGGATGCATGTCCGAAAACATAACACACAAGTTGCAAATCTTTGAAATAATTAGGATTCATGGAAAAGTGAAGTTTAAAAGAACCCTATTGCTTCCTCACACTTTTTCAAATGAAATGGATTTTCAAAAAAAAGGGACTCTAAAAATCATAGTGTATTTAATAGAAACCAAACCAATAAATTATATCAATTTGACGTGGAAGCATGTCCGAAAACATAACACACAAGTTGCAAATCTTTGAAATAATTAGGATTCATGGAAAAGTGAAGTTTAAGTGAACCCTATTGCTTCCCCACACTTTTTCAAGTGAAATGGGTTTATAAAAAAAAGGGACTCTAAAAATCATGCTGTATTTAATAGAAACCAAACCAATAAATTATATCGATTTGACGTGGAAGCATGTCCAAAAACATAACACACAAGTTGCAAATCTTTGAAATAATTAGGATTCATGGAAAAGTGAAGTTTAAAAGAACCCTATTGCTTCCTCACACTTTTCCAAGTGAAATGGGTTTTTAAAAAAAAGGGACTCTAAGAATCATGCTGTATTTAATAGAAACCAAACCAATAAATTATATCGATTTGACGTGGATGCATGTCCGAAAACATAACACACAAGTTGCAAATCTTTGAAATAATTAGGATTCATGGAAAAGTGAAGTTTAAGTGAACCCTATTGCTTCCTCACACTTTTTCAAGTGAAACTGGTTTTTAAAAAAAAGGGACTCTAAAAATCATGCTGTATTTAATAGAAACCAAACCAATAAATTATATCGATTTGACGTGGAAGCATGTCCGAAAACATAACACACAAGTTGCAAATCTTTGAAATAATTAGGATTCATGGAAAAGTGAAGTTTAAAAGAACGCTATTGCTTCCTCACACTTTTTCAACTGAAATGGATTTTTAAAAAAAAGAGACTCTTACACTCATGCTGTATTTAATAGAAACCAAACCAATAAATTATATTGTTTTGACGTGGATGCATGTCCGAAAACATAACACACAAGTTGCAAATCTTTGAAATAATTAGGATTCATGGAAAAGTGAAGTTTAAAAGAACCCTATTGCTTCCTGACACTTTTTCAACTGAAATGGATTTTTAAAAAAAAGAGACTCTTACACTCATGCTGTATTTAATAGAAACCAAACCAATAAATTCTATTGTTTTGACGTGGATGCATGTCCGAAAACATAACACACAAGTTGCAAATCTTTGAAATAATTCGGATTCATGGAAAAGTGAAGTTTAAAAGAACCCTATTGCTTCCTCACACTTTTTCAAGTGAAATGGGTTTTTAAAAAAAAGTCACTCTAAAAATCATGCTGTATTTAATAGAAACCAAAGCAATAAATTATATCGATTTGACGTGGAAGCATGTCCGAAAACATAACACACAAGTTGCAAATCTTTGAAATAATTAGGATTCATGGAAAAGTGAAGTTTAAAAGAACCCTATTGCTTCCTCACACTTTTTCAAGTGAAATGCATTTTTAAAAAAAAGAAAGTCTAAAATCATGCTGTATTTAATAGAAACCAAACCAATAAATTATATTGTCTTGACGTGGAAGCAGGTCCGAAAACATAACACACAAGTTGCAAATCTTTGAAATAATTCGGATTCATGGAAAAGTGAAGTTTAAAAGAACCCTATTGCTTCCTCATACTTTTTCATGTGAAATGGATTTTCAAAAAAAACGGACTCTAAAGATCATAGTGTATTTAATAGAAACCAAACCAATAAATTATATCAATTTGACGTGGAAGCAGGTCCGAAAACATAACACACAAGTTGCAAATCTTTGAAATAATTAGGATTCATGGAAAAGTGAAGTTTAAGTGAACCCTATTGCTTTCCCACACTTTTTCAAGTGAAATGGGTTTTTAAAAAAAAGGGACTCTAAAAATCATGCTGTATTTAATAGAAACCAAAGCAATAAATTATATCGATTTGACGTGGAAGCATGTCCAAAAACATAACACACAAGTTTCAAATCTTTGAAATAATTAGGATTCATTGAAAAGTGAAGTTTAAAAGAACCCTAATGCTTCCTCACACTTTTTCAAGTGAAATGGGTTTTTAAAAAAAAGAGACTCTAAAAATCATGTTGTATTTAATAGAAACCAAACCAATAAATTATATCGATTTGACGTGGAAGCATGTCCGAAAACATAACACACAAGTTGCAAATCTTTGAAATAATTAGGATTCATGGAAAAGTGAAGTTTAAAAGAACCCTATTGCTTCCTCACACTTTTTCAAGTGAAACTGGTTTTTAAAAAAAAGGGACTCTAAAAATCATGCTGTATTTAATAGAAACCAAACCAATAAATTATATCGATTTGACGTGGAAGCATGTCCGAAAACATAACACACAAGTTGCAAATCTTTGAAATAATTAGGATTCATGGAAAAGTGAAGTTTAAGAGAATCCTATTGCTTCCCCACACTTTTTCAAGTGAAATGGGTTTTTAAAAAAAAGAGACTCTAAAAATCATGCTGTATTTAAGAGAAACCAAACCAATATATTATATTGTTTTGACGTGGAAGCATGTCCGAAAACATAACACACAAGTTGCAAATCTTTGAAATAATTAGGATTCATGGAAAAGTGAAGTTTAAGAGAATCCTATTGCTTCCCCACACTTTTTCAAGTGAAATGGGTTTTTAAAAAAAAGAGACTCTAAAAATCATGCTGTATTTAATAGAAACCAAACCAATATATTATATTGTTTTGACGTGGAAGCATGTCCGAAAACATAACACACAAGTTGCAAATCTTTGAAATAATTAGGATTCATGGAAAAGTGAAGTTTAAGAGAATCCTATTGCTTCCCCACACTTTTTCAAGTGAAATGGGTTTTTAAAAAAAAGAGACTCTAAAAATCATGCTGTATTTAATAGAAACCAAACCAATATATTATATTGTTTTGACGAGGAAGCATGTCCGAAAACATAACACACAAGTTGCAAATCTTTGAAATAATTCGGATTCATGGAAAAGTGAAGTTTAAAAGAACCCTATTGCTTCCTCACACTTTTTCAAGTGAAATGGATTTTAAAAAAAAAGAGAGTCTTAAAATCATGCTGTATTTAATAGAAACCAAACCAATAAATTATATTGTTTTGACGAGGAAGCATGTCCGAAAACATAACACACAAGTTGCAAATCTTTGAAATGATTAGGATTCAAGGAAAAGTGAAGTTTAAGAGAATCCTATTGCTTCCCCACACTTTTTCAAGTGTAATGGGTTTTTAAAAAAAAGAGACTCTAAAAATCATGCTGTATTTAATAGAAACCAAACCAATATATTATATTGTTTTGACGAGGAAGCATGTCCGAAAACATAACACACAAGTTGCAAATCTTTGAAATGATTAGGATTCATGGAAAAGTGAAGTTTAAGAGAATCCTATTGCTTCCCCACACTTTTTCAAGTGAAATGGGTTTTTAAAAAAAAGAGACTCTAAAAATCATGCTGTATTTAATACAAACCAAACCAATATATTATATTGTTTTGACGAGGAAGCATGTCCGAAAACATAACACACAAGTTGCAAATCTTTGAAATGATTAGGATTCATGGAAAAGTGAAGTTTAAGTGAACCCTATTGCTTCCCCACACTTTTCCAAGTGAAATCGGATTAGAAAAAAGAGACTCTATAAAACATGCTGTATTTAGTAGAAACCAATCGAATAAATTATATCGATTTGACGTGGAAGCATGTCCGAAAACATAACACACAAGTTGCAAATCTTTGAAATAATTAGGATTCATGGAAAAGTGAAGTTTAAGTGAACCCTATTGCTTCCCCACACTTTTTCAAGTGAAATGGGTTTTTAAAAAAAAAAGACTCATAAAATCATGCTGTATTTAATAGAAACCAAAGCAATAAATTATATCGATTTGACGTGGAAGCATGTCCGAAAACATAACACACAAGTTGCAAATCTTTGAAATAATTCGGATTCATGGAAAAGTGAAGTTTAAGAGAACCCTATTGCTTCCCCACACTTTTTCAAGTGAAATGGGTTTTTAAAAAAAAGAGACTCTAAAAATCATGCTGTATTTAATAGAAACCAAACCAATATATTATATTGTTTTGACGTGGAAGCATGTCCGAAAACATAACACACAAGTTGCAAATCTTTGAAATAATTAGGATTCATGGAAAAGTGAAGTTTAAGAGAATCCTATTGCTTCCCCACACTTTTTCAAGTGAAATGGGTTTTTAAAAAAAAGAGACTCTAAAAATCATGCTGTATTTAATAGAAACCAAACCAATATATTATATTGTTTTGACGAGGAAGCATGTCCGAAAACATAACACACAAGTTGCAAATCTTTGAAATAATTCGGATTCATGGAAAAGTGAAGTTTAAAAGAACCCTATTGCTTCCTCACACTTTTTCAAGTGAAATGGATTTTAAAAAAAAAGAGAGTCTTAAAATCATGCTGTATTTAATAGAAACCAAACCAATAAATTATATTGTTTTGACGAGGAAGCATGTCCGAAAACATAACACACAAGTTGCAAATCTTTGAAATGATTAGGATTCAAGGAAAAGTGAAGTTTAAGAGAATCCTATTGCTTCCCCACACTTTTTCAAGTGTAATGGGTTTTTAAAAAAAAGAGACTCTAAAAATCATGCTGTATTTAATAGAAACCAAACCAATATATTATATTGTTTTGACGAGGAAGCATGTCCGAAAACATAACACACAAGTTGCAAATCTTTGAAATGATTAGGATTCATGGAAAAGTGAAGTTTAAGAGAATCCTATTGCTTCCCCACACTTTTTCAAGTGAAATGTGTTTTTAAAAAAAAGAGACTCTAAAAATCATGCTGTATTTAATACAAACCAAACCAATATATTATATTGTTTTGACGAGGAAGCATGTCCGAAAACATAACAAACAAGTTGCAAATCTTTGAAATGATTAGGATTCATGGAAAAGTGAAGTTTAAGTGAACCCTATTGCTTCCCCACACTTTTCCAAGTGAAATCGGATTAGAAAAAAGAGACTCTATAAAACATGTTGTATTTAGTAGAAACCAATCGAATAAATTATATCGATTTGACGTGGAAGCATGTCCGAAAACATAACACACAAGTTGCAAATCTTTGAAATAATTAGGATTCATGGAAAACTGAAGTTTAAGTGAACCCTATTGCTTCCCCACACTTTTTCAAGTGAAATGGGTTTTTAAAAAAAAAAGACTCATAAAATCATGCTGTATTTAATAGAAACCAAAGCAATAAATTATATCGATTTGACGTGGAAGCATGTCCGAAAACATAACACACAAGTTGCAAATCTTTGAAATAATTCGGATTCATGGAAAAGTGAAGTTTAAGAGAACCCTATTGCTTCCCCACACTTTTTCAAGTGAAATGGGTTTTTAAAAAAAAGAGACTCTAAAAATCATGCTGTATTTAATAGAAACCAAACCAATATATTATATTGTTTTGACGAGGAAGCATGTCCGAAAACATAACACACAAGTTGCAAATCTTTGAAATGATTAGGATTCATGGAAAAGTGAAGTTTAAGAGAATCCTATTGCTTCCCCACACTTTTTCAAGTGAAATGGGTTTTTAAAAAAAAAAGACTCTAAAAATCATGCTGTATTTAATAGAAACCAAAGCAATAAATTATATCGATTTGACGTGGAAGCATGTCCGAAAACATAACACACAAGTTGCAAATCTTTGAAATAATTCGGATTCATGGAAAAGTGAAGTTTAAAAGAACCCTATTGCTTCCTCACACTTTTTCAAGTGAAATGGATTTTAAAAAAAAAGAGAGTCTAAAAATCATGCTGTATTTAATAGAAACCAAACCAATAAATTATATTGTTTTGACGAGGAAGCATGTCCGAAAACATAACACACAAGTTGCAAATCTTTGAAATGATTAGGATTCAAGGAAAAGTGAAGTTTAAGAGAATCCTATTGCTTCCCCACACTTTTTCAAGTGAAATGGGTTTTGAAAAAAAAGTGACTCTAAAAATTATGCTGTATTTAATAGAAACCAAACCAATAAATTATTTCGATTTGACGTGCATGCATGTCCAAAAACATAACACACAAGTTGCAAATCTTTGAAATAATTAGGATTCATGGAAAAGTGAAGTTTAAAAGAACCCTATTGCTTCCTGACACTTTTTCAACTGAAATGGATTTTTAAAAAAAAGAGACTCTTACACTCATGCTGTATTTAATAGAAACCAAACCAATAAATTATATTGTTTTGACGTGGATGCATGTCCGAAAACATAACACACAAGTTGCAAATCTTTGAAATAATTCGGATTCATGGAAAAGTGAAGTTTAAAAGAACCCTATTGCTTCCTCACACTTTTTCAAGTGAAATGGGTTTTTAAAAAAAAGTGACTCTAAAAATCATGCTGTATTTAATAGAAACCAAAGCAATAAATTATATCGATTTGACGTGGAAGCATGTCCGAAAACATAACACACAAGTTGCAAATCTTTGAAATAATTCGGATTCATGGAAAAGTGAAGTTTAAAAGAACCCTATTGCTTCCTCACACTTTTTCAAGTGAAATGCATTTTTAAAAAAAAGAAAGTCTAAAAATCATGCTGTATTTAATAGAAACCAAACCAATAAATTATATTGTCTTGACGTGGAAGCAGGTCCGAAAACATAACACACAAGTTGCAAATCTTTGAAATAATTAGGATTCATGGAAAAGTGAAGTTTAAAAGAACCCTATTGCTTCCTCACACTTTTTCAAGTGAAATGGATTTTCAAAAAAAAGGGACTCTAAAAATCATAGTGTATTTAATAGAAACCAAACCAATAAATTATATCAATTTGACGTGGAAGCAGGTCCGAAAACATAACACACAAGTTGCAAATCTTTGAAATAATTAGGATTCATGGAAAAGTGAAGTTTAAGTGAACCCCATTCCTTCCCCACACTTTTTCAAGTGAAATGGGTTTTTAAAAAAAAGGGACTCTAAAAATCATGCTGTATTTAATAGAAACCAAACCAATAAATTATATCGATTTGACGTGGAAGCATGTCCAAAAACATAACACACAAGTTGCAAATCTTTGAAATAATTAGGATTCATTGAAAAGTGAAGTTTAAAAGAACCCTAATGCTTCCTCACACTTTTTCAAGTGAAATGGGTTTTTAAAAAAAAGAGACTCTAAAAATCATGTTGTATTTAATAGAAACCAAACCAATAAATTATATCGATTTGACGTGGAAGCATGTCCGAAAACATAACACACAAGTTGCAAATCTTTGAAATAATTAGGATTCATGGAAAAGTGAAGTTTAAAAGAACCCTATTGCTTCCTCACACTTTTTCAAGTGAAACTGGTTTTTAAAAAAAAGGGACTCTAAAAATCATGCTGTATTTAATAGAAACCAAACCAATAAATTATATCGATTTGACGTGGAAGCATGTCCGAAAACATAACACACAAGTTGCAAATCTTTGAAATAATTAGGATTCATGGAAAAGTGAAGTTTAAGAGAATCCTATTGCTTCCCCACACTTTTTCAAGTGAAATGGGTTTTTAAAAAAAAGAGACTCTAAAAATCATGCTGTATTTAATAGAAACCAAACCAATATATTATATTGTTTTGACGTGGAAGCATGTCCGAAAACATAACACACAAGTTGCAAATCTTTGAAATAATTAGGATTCATGGAAAAGTGAAGTTTAAGAGAATCCTATTGCTTCCCCACACTTTTTCAAGTGAAATGGGTTTTTAAAAAAAAGAGACTCTAAAAATCATGCTGTATTTAATAGAAACCAAACCAATATATTATATTGTTTTGACGAGGAAGCATGTCCGAAAACATAACACACAAGTTGCAAATCTTTGAAATAATTCGGATTCATGGAAAAGTGAAGTTTAAAAGAACCCTATTGCTTCCTCACACTTTTTCAAGTGAAATGGATTTTAAAAAAAAAGAGAGTCTTAAAATCATGCTGTATTTAATAGAAACCAAACCAATAAATTATATTGTTTTGACGAGGAAGCATGTCCGAAAACATAACACACAAGTTGCAAATCTTTGAAATGATTAGGATTCAAGGAAAAGTGAAGTTTAAGAGAATCCTATTGCTTCCCCACACTTTTTCAAGTGTAATGGGTTTTTAAAAAAAAGAGACTCTAAAAATCATGCTGTATTTAATAGAAACCAAACCAATATATTATATTGTTTTGACGAGGAAGCATGTCCGAAAACATAACACACAAGTTGCAAATCTTTGAAATGATTAGGATTCATGGAAAAGTGAAGTTTAAGAGAATCCTATTGCTTCCCCACACTTTTTCAAGTGAAATGGGTTTTTAAAAAAAAGAGACTCTAAAAATCATGCTGTATTTAATACAAACCAAACCAATATATTATATTGTTTTGACGAGGAAGCATGTCCGAGAACATAACACACAAGTTGCAAATCTTTGAAATGATTAGGATTCATGGAAAAGTGAAGTTTAAGTGAACCCTATTGCTTCCCCACACTTTTCCAAGTGAAATCGGATTAGAAAAAAGAGACTCTATAAAACATGCTGTATTTAGTAGAAACCAATCGAATAAATTATATCGATTTGACGTGGAAGCATGTCCGAAAACATAACACACAAGTTGCAAATCTTTGAAATGATTAGGATTCATGGAAAAGTGAAGTTTAAGAGAATCCTATTGCTTCCCCACACTTTTTCAAGTGAAATGGGTTTTTAAAAAAAAAAGACTCTAAAAATCATGCTGTATTTAATAGAAACCAAAGCAATAAATTATATCGATTTGACGTGGAAGCATGTCCGAAAACATAACACACAAGTTGCAAATCTTTGAAATAATTCGGATTCATGGAAAAGTGAAGTTTAAAAGAACCCTATTGCTTCCTCACACTTTTTCAAGTGAAATGGATTTTAAAAAAAAAGAGAGTCTAAAAATCATGCTGTATTTAATAGAAACCAAACCAATAAATTATATTGTTTTGACGAGGAAGCATGTCCGAAAACATAACACACAAGTTGCAAATCTTTGAAATGATTAGGATTCAAGGAAAAGTGAAGTTTAAGAGAATCCTATTGCTTCCCCACACTTTTTCAAGTGAAATGGGTTTTGAAAAAAAAGTGACTCTAAAAATTATGCTGTATTTAATAGAAACCAAACCAATAAATTATTTCGATTTGACGTGCATGCATGTCCAAAAACATAACACACAAGTTGCAAATCTTTGAAATAATTAGGATTCATGGAAAAGTGAAGTTTAAAAGAACCCTATTGCTTCCTGACACTTTTTCAACTGAAATGGATTTTTAAAAAAAAGAGACTCTTACACTCATGCTGTATTTAATAGAAACCAAACCAATAAATTATATTGTTTTGACGTGGATGCATGTCCGAAAACATAACACACAAGTTGCAAATCTTTGAAATAATTCGGATTCATGGAAAAGTGAAGTTTAAAAGAACCCTATTGCTTCCTCACACTTTTTCAAGTGAAATGGGTTTTTAAAAAAAAGTGACTCTAAAAATCATGCTGTATTTAATAGAAACCAAAGCAATAAATTATATCGATTTGACGTGGAAGCATGTCCGAAAACATAACACACAAGTTGCAAATCTTTGAAATAATTCGGATTCATGGAAAAGTGAAGTTTAAAAGAACCCTATTGCTTCCTCACACTTTTTCAAGTGAAACTGGTTTTTAAAAAAAAGTGACTCTAAAAATCATGCTGTATTTAATAGAAACCAAACCAATAAATTATATCGATTTGACGTGGAAGCATGTCCGAAAACATAACACACAAGTTGCAAATCTTTGAAATAATTCGGATTCATGGAAAAGTGAAGTTTAAAAGAACCCTATTGCTTCCTCACACTTTTTCAACTGAAATGGTTTTTTAAAAAAAAGAGACTCTTACACTCATGCTGTATTTAATAGAAACCAAACCAATAAATTATATTGTTTTGACGTGGATGCATGTCCGAAAACATAACACACAAGTTGCAAATCTTTGATATAATTAGGATTCATAGAAAACTGAAGTTTAAAAGAACCCTATTGCTTCCTCACACTTTTTCAAGTGAAATGGGTTTTTAAAAAAAAGTGACTCTAAAAATCATGCTGTATTTAATAGAAACCAAACCAATAAATTATATCGATTTGACGTGGAAGCATGTCCGAAAACATAACACACAACTTGCAAATCTTTGAAATAATTCGGATTCATGGAAAAGTGAAGTTTAAAAGAACCCTATTGCTTCCTCACACTTTTTCAAGTGAAATGCATTTTTAAAAAAAAGAAAGTCTAAAAATCATGCTGTATTTAATAGAAACCAAACGAATAAATTATATTGTCTTGACGTGGAAGCAGGTCCGAAAACATAACACACAAGTTGCAAATCTTTGAAATAATTAGGATTCATGGAAAAGTGAAGTTTAAGAGAACCCTATTGCTTCCCCACACTTTTTCAAGTGAAATGGGTTTTTAAAAAAAAGTGACTCTAAAAATTATGCTGTATTTAATAGAAACCAAACCAATAAATTATATCGATTTGACGTGGATGCATGTCCAAAAACATAACACACAAGTTGCAAATCTTTGAAATAATTAGGATTCATGGAAAAGTGAAGTTTAAAAGAACCCTATTGCTTCCTCACACTTTTTCAACTGAAATGGTTTTTTAAAAAAAAGAGACTCTTACACTCATGCTGTATTTAATAGAAACCAAACCAATAAATTATATTGTTTTGACGTGGATGCATGTCCGAAAACATAACACACAAGTTGCAAATCTTTGATATAATTAGGATTCATAGAAAACTGAAGTTTAAAAGAACCCTATTGCTTCCTCACACTTTTTCAAGTGAAATGGGTTTTTAAAAAAAAGTGACTCTAAAAATCATGCTGTATTTAATAGAAACCAAACGAATAAATTATATTGTCTTGACGTGGAAGCAGGTCCGAAAACATAACACACAAGTTGCAAATCTTTGAAATGATTAGGATTCATGGAAAAGTGAAGTTTAAGAGAATCCTATTGCTTCCCCACACTTTTTCAAGTGAAATGGGTTTTTAAAAAAAAGAGACTCTAAAAATCATGCTGTATTTAATACAAACCAAACCAATATATTATATTGTTTTGACGAGGAAGCATGTCCGAGAACATAACACACAAGTTGCAAATCTTTGAAATGATTAGGATTCATGGAAAAGTGAAGTTTAAGTGAACCCTATTGCTTCCCCACACTTTTCCAAGTGAAATCGGATTAGAAAAAAGAGACTCTATAAAACATGCTGTATTTAGTAGAAACCAATCGAATAAATTATATCGATTTGACGTGGAAGCATGTCCGAAAACATAACACACAAGTTGCAAATCTTTGAAATAATTAGGATTCATGGAAAAGTGAAGTTTAAGTGAACCCTATTGCTTCCCCACACTTTTTCAAGTGAAATGGGTTTTTAAAAAAAAAAGACTCATAAAATCATGCTGTATTTAATAGAAACCAAAGCAATAAATTATATCGATTTGACGTGGAAGCATGTCCGAAAACATAACACACAAGTTGCAAATCTTTGAAATAATTCGGATTCATGGAAAAGTGAAGTTTAAGAGAACCCTATTGCTTCCCCACACTTTTTCAAGTGAAATGCATTTTTAAAAAAAAGAAAGTCTAAAAATCATGCTGTATTTAATAGAAACCAAACCAATAAATTATATTGTCTTGACGTGGAAGCAGGTCCGAAAACATAACACACAAGTTGCAAATCTTTGAAATAATTCGGATTCATGGAAAAGTGAAGTTTAAAAGAACCCTATTGCTTCCTCACACTTTTTCAAGTGAAATGGATTTTCAAAAAAAAGGGACTCTAAAAATCATAGTGTATTTAATAGAAACCAAACCAATAAATTATATCAATTTGACGTGGAAGCAGGTCCGAAAACATAACACACAAGTTGCAAATCTTTGAAATAATTAGGATTCATGGAAAAGTGAAGTTTAAGTGAACCCCATTGCTTCCCCACACTTTTTCAAGTGAAATGGGTTTTTAAAAAAAAGGGACTCTAAAAATCATGCTGTATTTAATAGAAACCAAACCAATAAATTATATCGATTTGACGTGGAAGCATGTCCAAAAACATAACACACAAGTTGCAAATCTTTGAAATAATTAGGATTCATTGAAAAGTGAAGTTTAAAAGAACCCTATTGCTTCCTCACACTTTTCCAAGTGAAATGGATTTTCAAAAAAAAGGGACTCTAAAAATCATGCTGTATTTAATAGAAACCAAACCAATAAATTATATCGATTTGACGTGGATGCATGTCCGAAAACATAACACACAAGTTGCAAATCTTTGAAATAATTAGGATTCATGGAAAAGTGAAGTTTAAAAGAACCCTATTGCTTCCTCACACTTTTTCAAGTGAAACTGGTTTTTAAAAAAAAGTGACTCTAAAAATCATGCTGTATTTAATAGAAACCAAACCAATAAATTATATCGATTTGACGTGGAAGCATGTCCGAAAACATAACACACAAGTTGCAAATCTTTGAAATAATTCGGATTCATGGAAAAGTGAAGTTTAAAAGAACCCTATTGCTTCCTCACACTTTTTCAACTGAAATGGTTTTTTAAAAAAAAGAGACTCTTACACTCATGCTGTATTTAATAGAAACCAAACCAATAAATTATATTGTTTTGACGTGGATGCATGTCCGAAAACATAACACACAAGTTGCAAATCTTTGATATAATTAGGATTCATAGAAAACTGAAGTTTAAAAGAACCCTATTGCTTCCTCACACTTTTTCAAGTGAAATGGGTTTTTAAAAAAAAGTGACTCTAAAAATCATGCTGTATTTAATAGAAACCAAACCAATAAATTATATCGATTTGACGTGGAAGCATGTCCGAAAACATAACACACAACTTGCAAATCTTTGAAATAATTCGGATTCATGGAAAAGTGAAGTTTAAAAGAACCCTATTGCTTCCTCACACTTTTTCAAGTGAAATGCATTTTTAAAAAAAAGAAAGTCTAAAAATCATGCTGTATTTAATAGAAACCAAACGAATAAATTATATTGTCTTGACGTGGAAGCAGGTCCGAAAACATAACACACAAGTTGCAAATCTTTGAAATAATTAGGATTCATGGAAAAGTGAAGTTTAAGAGAACCCTATTGCTTCCCCACACTTTTTCAAGTGAAATGGGTTTTTAAAAAAAAGTGACTCTAAAAATTATGCTGTATTTAATAGAAACCAAACCAATAAATTATATCGATTTGACGTGGATGCATGTCCAAAAACATAACACACAAGTTGCAAATCTTTGAAATAATTAGGATTCATGGAAAAGTGAAGTTTAAAAGAACCCTATTGCTTCCTCACACTTTTTCAACTGAAATGGTTTTTTAAAAAAAAGAGACTCTTACACTCATGCTGTATTTAATAGAAACCAAACCAATAAATTATATTGTTTTGACGTGGATGCATGTCCGAAAACATAACACACAAGTTGCAAATCTTTGATATAATTAGGATTCATAGAAAAGTGAAGTTTAAAAGAACCCTATTGCTTCCTCACACTTTTTCAAGTGAAATGGGTTTTTAAAAAAAAGTGACTCTAAAAATCATGCTGTATTTAATAGAAACCAAACCAATAAATTATATCGATTTGACGTGGAAGCATGTCCGAAAACATAACACACAAGTTGCAAATCTTTGAAATAATTCGGATTCATGGAAAAGTGAAGTTTAAAAGAACCCTATTGCTTCCTCACACTTTTTCAAGTGAAATGCATTTTTAAAAAAAAGAAAGTCTAAAAATCATGCTGTATTTAATAGAAACCAAACGAATAAATTATATTGTCTTGACGTGGAAGCAGGTCCGAAAACATAACACACAAGTTGCAAATCTTTGAAATAATTAGGATTCATGGAAAAGTGAAGTTTAAGAGAACCCTATTGCTTCCCCACACTTTTTCAAGTGAAATGGGTTTTTAAAAAAAAGTGACTCTAAAAATTATGCTGTATTTAATAGAAACCAAACCAATAAATTATATCGATTTGACGTGGATGCATGTCCAAAAACATAACACACAAGTTGCAAATCTTTGAAATAATTAGGATTCATGGAAAAGTGAAGTTTAAAAGAACCCTATTGCTTCCTGACACTTTTTCAACTGAAATGGATTTTTAAAAAAAAGAGACTCTTACACTCATGCTGTATTTAATAGAAACCAAACCAATAAATTATATTGTTTTGACGTGGATGCATGTCCGAAAACATAACACACAAGTTGCAAATCTTTGAAATAATTCGGATTCATGGAAAAGTGAAGTTTAAAAGAACCCTATTGCTTCCTCACACTTTTTCAAGTGAAATGGGTTTTTAAAAAAAAGTCACTCTAAAAATCATGCTGTATTTAATAGAAACCAAAGCAATAAATTATATCGATTTGACGTGGAAGCATGTCCGAAAACATAACACACAAGTTGCAAATCTTTGAAATAATTCGGATTCATGGAAAAGTGAAGTTTAAAAGAACCCTATTGCTTCCTCACACTTTTTCAAGTGAAATGCATTTTTAAAAAAAAGAAAGTCTAAAAATCATGCTGTATTTAATAGAAACCAAACCAATAAATTATATTGTCTTGACGTGGAAGCAGGTCCGAAAACATAACACACAAGTTGCAAATCTTTGAAATAATTCGGATTCATGGAAAAGTGAAGTTTAAAAGAACCCTATTGCTTCCTCACACTTTTTCAAGTGAAATGGATTTTCAAAAAAAAGGGACTCTAAAAATCATAGTGTATTTAATAGAAACCAAACCAATAAATTATATCAATTTGACGTGGAAGCAGGTCCGAAAACATAACACACAAGTTGCAAATCTTTGAAATAATTAAGATTCATGGAAAAGTGAAGTTTAAAAGAACCCTATTGCTTCCCCACACTTTTTCAAGTGAAATGGGTTTTTAAAAAAAAGGGACTCTAAAAATCATGCTGTATTTAATAGAAACCAAACCAATAAATTATATCGATTTGACGTGGAAGCATGTCCAAAAACATAACACACAAGTTGCAAATCTTTGAAATAATTAGGATTCATTGAAAAGTGAAGTTTGAAAGAACCCTATTGCTTCCTCACACTTTTCCAAGTGAAATGGGTTTTTAAAAAAAAGGGACTCTAAGAATCATGCTGTATTTAATAGAAACCAAACCAATAAATTATATCGATTTGACGTGGATGCATGTCCGAAAACATAACACACAAGTTGCAAATCTTTGAAATAATTAGGATTCATGGAAAAGTGAAGTTTAAAAGAACCCTATTGCTTCCTCACACTTTTTCAAGTGAAACTGGTTTTTAAAAAAAAGGGACTCTAAAAATCATGCTGTATTTAATAGAAACCAAACCAATAAATTACATCGATTTGACGTGGAAGCATGTCCGAAAACATAACACACAAGTTGCAAATCTTTGAAATAATTAGGATTCATGGAAAAGTGAAATTTAAAAGAACCCTATTGCTTCCTCACACTTTTTCAACTGAAATGGTTTTTTAAAAAAAAGAGACTCTTACACTCATGCTGTATTTAATAGAAACCAAACCAATAAATTATATTGTTTTGACGTGGATGCATGTCCGAAAACATAACACACAAGTTGCAAATCTTTGATATAATTAGGATTCATAGAAAAGTGAAGTTTAAAAGAACCCTATTGCTTCCTCACACTTTTTCAAGTGAAATGGGTTTTTAAAAAAAAGTGACTCTAAAAATCATGCTGTATTTAATAGAAACCAAACCAATAAATTATATCGATTTGACGTGGAAGCATGTCCGAAAACATAACACACAAGTTGCAAATCTTTGAAATAATTCGGATTCATGGAAAAGTGAAGTTTAAAAGAACCCTATTGCTTCCTCACACTTTTTCAAGTGAAATGCATTTTTAAAAAAAAGAAAGTCTAAAAATCATGCTGTATTTAATAGAAACCAAACCAATAAATTATATTGTCTTGACGTGGAAGCAGGTCCGAAAACATAACACACAAGTTGCAAATCTTTGAAATAATTAGGATTCATGGAAAAGTGAAGTTTAAGAGAACCCTATTGCTTCCCCACACTTTTTCAAGTGAAATGGGTTTTTAAAAAAAAGTGACTCTAAAAATTATGCTGTATTTAATAGAAACCAAACCAATAAATTATATCGATTTGACGTGGATGCATGTCCAAAAACATAACACACAAGTTGCAAATCTTTGAAATAATTAGGATTCATGGAAAAGTGAAGTTTAAAAGAACCCTATTGCTTCCTGACACTTTTTCAACTGAAATGGATTTTTAAAAAAAAGAGACTCTTACACTCATGCTGTATTTAATAGAAACCAAACCAATAAATTATATTGTTTTGACGTGGATGCATGTCCGAAAACATAACACACAAGTTGCAAATCTTTGAAATAATTCGGATTCATAGAAAAGTGAAGTTTAAAAGAACCCTATTGCTTCCTCACACTTTTTCAAGTGAAATGGGTTTTTAAAAAAAAGTCACTCTAAAAATCATGCTGTATTTAATAGAAACCAAAGCAATAAATTATATCGATTTGACGTGGAAGCATGTCCGAAAACATAACACACAAGTTGCAAATCTTTGAAATAATTAGGATTCATGGAAAAGTGAAGTTTAAAAGAACCCTATTGCTTCCTCACACTTTTTCAAGTGAAATGCATTTTAAAAAAAAAGAAAGTCTAAAAATCATGCTGTATTTAATAGAAACCAAACCAATAAATTATATTGTCTTGACGTGGAAGCAGGTCCGAAAACATAACACACAAGTTGCAAATCTTTGAAATAATTAGGATTCATGGAAAAGTGAAGTTTAAGTGAACCCCATTGCTTCCCCACACTTTATCAAGTGAAATGGGTTTTTAAAAAAAAGGGACTCTAAAAATTATGCTGTATTTAATAGAAACCAAACCAATAAATTATATCGATTTGACGTGGAAGCATGTCCAAAAACATAACACACAAGTTGCAAATCTTTGAAATAATTAGGATTCATTGAAAAGTGAAGTTTAAAAGAACCCTATTGCTTCCTCACACTTTTCCAAGTGAAATGGGTTTTTAAAAAAAAGGGACTCTAAGAATCATGCTGTATTTAATAGAAACCAAACCAATAAATTATATCGATTTGACGTGGATGCATGTCCGAAAACATAACACACAAGTTGCAAATCTTTGAAATAATTAGGATTCATGGAAAAGTGAAGTTTAAGTGCACCCTATTGCTTCCTCACACTTTTTCAAGTGAAACTGGTTTTTAAAAAAAAGGGACTCTAAAAATCATGCTGTATTTAATAGAAACCAAACCAATAAATTACATCGATTTGACGTGGAAGCATGTCCGAAAACATAACACACAAGTTGCAAATCTTTGAAATAATTAGGATTCATGGAAAAGTGAAGTTTAAAAGAACCCTATTGCTTCCTCACACTTTTTCAAGTGAAACTGGTTTTTAAAAAAAAGGGACTCTAAAAATCATGCTGTATTTAATAGAAACCAAACCAATAAATTATATCAATTTGACGTGGAAGCAGGTCCGAAAACATAACACACAAGTTGCAAATCTTTGAAATAATTAGGATTCATGGAAAAGTGAAGTTTAAGTGAACCCCATTGCTTCCCCACACTTTTTCAAGTGAAATGGGTTTTTAAAAAAAAGGGACTCTAAAAATCATGCTGTATTTAATAGAAACCAAACCAATAAATTATATCGATTTGACGTGGAAGCATGTCCAAAAACATAACACACAAGTTGCAAATCTTTGAAATAATTAGGATTCATTGAAAAGTGAAGTTTAAAAGAACCCTATTGCTTCCTCACACTTTTCCAAGTGAAATGGGTTTTTAAAAAAAAGGGACTCTAAGAATCATGCTGTATTTAATAGAAACCAAACCAATAAATTATATCGATTTGACGTGGATGCATGTCCGAAAACATAACACACAAGTTGCAAATCTTTGAAATAATTAGGATTCATGGAAAAGTGAAGTTTAAAAGAACCCTATTGCTTCCTCACACTTTTTCAAGTGAAACTGGTTTTTAAAAAAAAGGGACTCTAAAAATCATGCTGTATTTAATAGAAACCAAACCAATAAATTATATCGATTTGACGTGGAAGCATGTCCGAAAACATAACACACAAGTTGCAAATCTTTGAAATAATTCGGATTCATGGAAAAGTGAAGTTTAAAAGAACCCTATTGCTTCCTCACACTTTTTCAAGTGAAATGCATTTTTAAAAAAAAGAAAGTCTAAAAATCATGCTGTATTTAATAGAAACCAAACCAATAAATTATATTGTCTTGACGTGGAAGCAGGTCCGAAAACATAACACACAAGTTGCAAATCTTTGAAATAATTAGGATTCATGGAAAAGTGAAGTTTAAGAGAACCCTATTGCTTCCCCACACTTTTTCAAGTGAAATGGGTTTTTAAAAAAAAGTGACTCTAAAAATTATGCTGTATTTAATAGAAACCAAACCAATAAATTATATCGATTTGACGTGGATGCATGTCCAAAAACATAACACACAAGTTGCAAATCTTTGAAATAATTAGGATTCATGGAAAAGTGAAGTTTAAAAGAACCCTATTGCTTCCTGACACTTTTTCAACTGAAATGGATTTTTAAAAAAAAGAGACTCTTACACTCATGCTGTATTTAATAGAAACCAAACCAATAAATTATATTGTTTTGACGTGGATGCATGTCCGAAAACATAACACACAAGTTGCAAATCTTTGAAATAATTCGGATTCATGGAAAAGTGAAGTTTAAAAGAACCCTATTGCTTCCTCACACTTTTTCAAGTGAAATGGGTTTTTAAAAAAAAGTCACTCTAAAAATCATGCTGTATTTAATAGAAACCAAAGCAATAAATTATATCGATTTGACGTGGAAGCATGTCCGAAAACATAACACACAAGTTGCAAATCTTTGAAATAATTCGGATTCATGGAAAAGTGAAGTTTAAAAGAACCCTATTGCTTCCTCACACTTTTTCAAGTGAAATGTATTTTTAAAAAAAAGAAAGTCTAAAAATCATGCTGTATTTAATAGAAACCAAACCAATAAATTATATTGTCTTGACGTGGATGCAGGTCCGAAAACATAACAGACAAGTTGCAAATCTTTGAAATAATTAGGATTCATGGAAAAGTGAAGTTTAAGATAACCCTATTGCTTCCTCACACTTTTTCAAGTGAAATGGGTTTTTAAAGAAAAGGGATTCTAAAAATTATGCTGTATTTAATAGAAACCAAACCAATAAATTATATCGATTTGACGTGGATGCATGTCCAAAAACATAACACACAAGTTGCAAATCTTTGAAATAATTAGGATTCATGGAAAAGTGAAGTTTAAAAGAACCCTATTGCTTCCTCACACTTTTTCAAGTGAAATGGATTTTCAAAAAAAAGGGACTCTAAAAATCATAGTGTATTTAATAGAAACCAAACCAATAAATTATATCGATTTGACGTGGAAGCATGCCCGAAACCATAACACACAAGTTGCAAATCTTTGAAATAATTAGGATTCATGGAAAAGTGAAGTTTAAGTGCACCCTATTGCTTCCCCACACTTTTTCAAGTGAAATGGGTTTTTAAAAAAAAGGGACTCTAAAAATTATGCTGTATTTAATAGAAACCAAAGCAATAAATTATATCGATTTGACGTGGAAGCATGTCCAAAAACATAACACACAAGTTGCAAATCTTTGAAATAATTAGGATTCATGGAAAAGTGAAGTTTAAGAGAACCCTATTGCTTCCCCACATTTTTTCAAGTGAAATGGGTTTTTAAAAAAAAGGGACTCTAAAAATCATGCTGTATTTAATAGAAACCAAAGCAATAAATTATATCGATATGACGTGGAAGCATGTCCAAAAACATAACACACAAGTTGCAAATCTTTGAAATAATTAGGATTCATGGAAAAGTGAAGTTTAAGAGAACCCTATTGCTTCCCCACACTTTTTCAATTGAAATGGGTTTAAAGAAAGAGACTCTTAAAATCATGCTGTATTTAATAGAAACCAAACCAATAAATTATATCGATTTGACGTGGAAGCATGTCCGAAAACATAACACACAAGTTGCAAATCTTTGAAATAATTAGGATTCATGGAAAAGTGAAGTTTAAGAGAACCCTATTGCTTCCCCACACTTTTCCAAGTGAAATGGGTTTAAAGAAAGAGACTCTTAAAATCATGCTGTATTTAATAGAAACCAAAGCAATAAATTATATCGATTTGACGTGGAAGCATGTCCGAAAACATAACACACAAGTTGCAAATCTTTGAAATAATTCGGATTCATGGAAAAGTGAAGTTTAAAAGAACCCTATTGCTTCCTCACACTTTTTCAAGTGAAATGCATTTTTAAAAAAAAGAAAGTCTAAAAATCATGCTGTATTTAATAGAAACCAAACCAATAAATTATATTGTCTTGACGTGGAAGCAGGTCCGAAAACATAACACACAAGTTGCAAATCTTTGAAATAATTAGGATTCATGGAAAAGTGAAGTTTAAGAGAACCCTATTGCTTCCTCACACTTTTTCAAGTGAAATGGGTTTTTAAAGAAAAGGGATTCTAAAAATTATGCTGTATTTAATAGAAACCAAACCAATAAATTATATCGATTTGACGTGGATGCATGTCCAAAAACATAACACACAAGTTGCAAATCTTTGAAATAATTAGGATTCATGGAAAAGTGAAGTTTAAAAGAACCCTATTGCTTCCTCACACTTTTTCAAGTGAAATGGATTTTCAAAAAAAAGGGACTCTAAAAATCATAGTGTATTTAATAGAAACCAAACCAATAAATTATATCGATTTGACGTGGAAGCATGCCCGAAAACATAACACACAAGTTGCAAATCTTTGAAATAATTAGGATTCATGGAAAAGTGAAGTTTAAGTGCACCCTATTGCTTCCTCACACTTTTTCAAGTGAAATGGGTTTTTAAAAAAAAGGGACTCTAAAATCCATGCTGTATTTAATAGAAACCAAAGCAATAAATTATATCGATTTGACGTGGAAGCATGTCCAAAAACATAACACACAAGTTGCAAATCTTTGAAATAATTAGGATTCATGGAAAAGTGAAGCTTAAGAGAACCCTATTGCTTCCCCACATTTTTTCAAGTGAAATGGGTTTTTAAAAAAAAGGGACTCTAAAAATCATGCTGTATTTAATAGAAACCAAAGCAATAAATTATATCGATATGACGTGGAAGCATGTCCAAAAACATAACACACAAGTTGCAAATCTTTGAAATAATTAGGATTCATGGAAAAGTGAAGTTTAAGAGAACCCTATTGCTTCCCCACACTTTTTCAATTGAAATGGGTTTAAAGAAAGAGACTCTTAAAATCATGCTGTATTTAATAGAAACCAAACCAATAAATTATATCGATTTGACGTGGAAGCATGTCCGAAAACATAACACACAAGTTGCAAATCTTTGAAATAATTAGGATTCATGGAAAAGTGAAGTTTAAGAGAACCCTATTGCTTCCCCACACTTTTTCAATTGAAATGGGTTTAAAGAAAGAGACTCTTAAAATCATGCTGTATTTAATAGAAACCAAAGCAATAAATTATATCGATTTGACGTGGAAGCATGTCCGAAAACATAACACACAAGTTGCAAATCTTTGAAATAATTAGGATTCATGGAAAAGTGAAGTTTAAAAGAACCCTATTGCTTCCCCACACTTTTTCAAGTGAAATGGGTTTTTAAAAAAAAGGGACTCTAAAAATCATGCTGTATTTAATAGAAACCAAAGCAATAAATTATATCGATTTGACGTGGAAGCATGTCTGAAAACATAACACTCAAGTTGCAAATCTTTGAAATAATTAGGATTCATGGAAAAGTGAAGTTTAAGAGAACCCTATTGCTTCCCCACACATTTCCAAGTGAAATGGGTTTAAAAAAAGAGACTCTTAAAATCATGCTGTATTTAATAGAAACCAAACCAATAAATTATATCGATTTGACGTGGAAGCATGTCCGAAAACATAACACACAAGTTGCAAATCTTTGAAATAATTAGGATTCATGGAAAAGTGAAGTTTAAGAGAACCCTATTGCTTCCTCACACTTTTTCAAGTGAAATGGATCTTCAAAAAAAAGAGAGTCTAAAAATCATGTTGTATTTAATAGAAACCAAACCAATAAATTATATTGTTTTGACGTGGAAGCATGCCCGAAAACATAACACACAAGTTGCAAATCTTTGAAATAATTCGGATTCATGGAAAAGTGAAGTTTAAGAGAACCCTATTGCTTCCCCACATTTTTTCATGTGAAATGGGTTTTTAAAAAAAAGAGACTCTAAAAATCATGCTGTATTTAATAGAAACCAAACCAATAAATTATATCGATATGACGTGGAAGCATGTCCAAAAACATAACACACAAGTTGCAAATCTTTGAAATAATTAGGATTCATGGAAAAGTGAAGTTTAAAAGAACCCTATTGCTTCCCCACACTTTTTCAAGTGAAATGGGTTTTTAAAAAAAAGTGACTCTAAAAATCATGCTGTATTTAATAGAAACCAAACCAATAAATTATATCGATTTGACGTGGATGCATGTCCGAAAACATAACACACAAGTTGGAAATCTTTGAAATAATTAGGATTCATGGAAAAGTGAAGTTTAAAAGAACCCTATTGCTTCCTCACACTTTTTCAAGTGAAATGGATTTTCAAAAAAAAGGGACTCTAAAAATCATAGTGTATTTAATAGAAACCAAACCAATAAATTATATCAATTTGACGTGGAAGCATGTCCGAAAACATAACACACAAGTTGCAAATCTTTGAAATAATTAGGATTCATGGAAAAGTGAAGTTTAAGTGAACCCTATTGCTTCCCCACACTTTTTCAATTGAAATGGGTTTAAAGAAAGAGACTCTAAAAATCATGCTGTATTTAATAGAAACCAAACCAATAAATTATATCGATTTGACGTGGAAGCATGTCCAAAAACATAACACACAAGTTGCAAATCTTTGAAATAATTAGGATTCATGGAAAAGTGAAGTTTAAAAGAACCCTATTGCTTCCTCACACTTTTTCAAGTGAAATGGGTTTTTAAAAAAAAGGGACTCTAAAAATCATGCTGTATTTAATAGAAACCAAACCAATAAATTATATCGATTTGACGTGGAAGCATGTCTGAAAACATAACACTCAAGTTGCAAATCTTTGAAATAATTAGGATTCATGGAAAAGTGAAGTTTAAGAGAACCCTATTGCTTCCCCACACATTTCCAAGTGAAATGGGTTTAAAAAAAGAGACTCTTAAAATCATGCTGTATTTAATAGAAACCAAACCAATAAATTATATCGATTTGACGTGGAAGCATGTCTGAAAACATAACACTCAAGTTGCAAATCTTTGAAATAATTAGGATTCATGGAAAAGTGAAGTTTAAGAGAACCCTATTGCTTCCCCACACATTTCCAAGTGAAATGGGTTTAAAAAAAGAGACTCTTAAAATCATGCTGTATTTAATAGAAACCAAACCAATAAATTATATCGATTTGACGTGGAAGCATGTCCGAAAACATAACACACAAGTTGCAAATCTTTGAAATAATTAGGATTCATGGAAAAGTGAAGTTTAAGAGAACCCTATTGCTTCCCCACACTTTTTCAAGTGAAATGGGTTTTTAAAAAAAAGGGACTCTAAAAATCATGCTGTATTTAATAGAAACCAAACCAATAAATTATATCGATATGACGTGGAAGCATGTCCAAAAACATAACACACAAGTTGCAAATCTTTGAAATAATTAGGATTCATGGAAAAGTGAAGTTTAAGAGAACCCTATTGCTTCCCCACACTTTTTCAATTGAAATGGGTTTAAAGAAAGAGACTCTTAAAATCATGCTGTATTTAATAGAAACCAAACCAATAAATTATATCGATTTGACGTGGAAGCATGTCCGAAAACATAACACACAAGTTGCAAATCTTTGAAATAATTAGGATTCATGGAAAAGTGAAGTTTAAGAGAACCCTATTGCTTCCCCACACTTTTTCAAGTGAAATGGGTTTTTAAAAAAAAGGGACTCTAAAAATCATGCTGTGTTTAATAGAAACCAAACCAATAAATTATATCGATTTGACGTGGAAGCATGTCTGAAAACATAACACTCAAGTTGCAAATCTTTGAAATAATTAGGATTCATGGAAAAGTGAAGTTTAAGAGAACCCTATTGCTTCCCCACACATTTCCAAGTGAAATGGGTTTAAAAAAAGAGACTCTTAAAATCATGCTGTATTTAATAGAAACCAAACCAATAAATTATATCGATTTGACGTGGAAGCATGTCTGAAAACATAACAGTCAAGTTGCAAATCTTTGAAATAATTAGGATTCATGGAAAAGTGAAGTTTAAGAGAACCCTATTGCTTCCCCACACATTTCCAAGTGAAATGGGTTTAAAAAAAGAGACTCTTAAAATCATGCTGTATTTAATAGAAACCAAACCAATAAATTATATCGATTTGACGTGGAAGCATGTCCGAAAACATAACACACAAGTTGCAAATCTTTGAAATAATTAGGATTCATGGAAAAGTGAAGTTTAAGAGAACCCTATTGCTTCCCCACACTTTTTCAATTGAAATGGGTTTAAAGAAAGAGACTCTTAAAATCATGCTGTATTTAATAGAAACCAAACCAATAAATTATATCGATTTGACGTGGAAGCATGTCCGAAAACATAACACACAAGTTGCAAATCTTTGAAATAATTAGGATTCATGGAAAAGTGAAGTTTAAGAGAACCCTATTGCTTCCCCACACTTTTTCAAGTGAAATGGGTTTTTAAAAAAAAGGGACTCTAAAAATCATGCTGTGTTTAATAGAAACCAAACCAATAAATTATATCGATTTGACGTGGAAGCATGTCTGAAAACATAACACTCAAGTTGCAAATCTTTGAAATAATTAGGATTCATGGAAAAGTGAAGTTTAAGAGAACCCTATTGCTTCCCCACACATTTCCAAGTGAAATGGGTTTAAAAAAAGAGACTCTTAAAATCATGCTGTATTTAATAGAAACCAAACCAATAAATTATATCGATTTGACGTGGAAGCATGTCTGAAAACATAACACTCAAGTTGCAAATCTTTGAAATAATTAGGATTCATGGAAAAGTGAAGTTTAAGAGAACCCTATTGCTTCCCCACACATTTCCAAGTGAAATGGGTTTAAAAAAAGAGACTCTTAAAATCATGCTGTATTTAATAGAAACCAAACCAATAAATTATATCGATTTGACGTGGAAGCATGTCCAAAAACATAACACACAAGTTGCAAATCTTTGAAATAATTAGGATTCATGGAAAAGTGAAGTTTAAGAGAACCCTATTGCTTCCCCACACTTTTTCAAGTGAAATGGGTTTTTAAAAAAAAGGGACTCTAAAAATCATGCTGTATTTAATAGAAACCAAACCAATAAATTATATCGATATGACGTGGAAGCATGTCCAAAAACATAACACACAAGTTGCAAATCTTTGAAATAATTAGGATTCATGGAAAAGTGAAGTTTAAGAGAACCCTATTGCTTCCCCACACTTTTTCAATTGAAATGGGTTTAAAGAAAGAGACTCTTAAAATCATGCTGTATTTAATAGAAACCAAACCAATAAATTATATCGATTTGACGTGGAAGCATGTCCAAAAACATAACACACAAGTTGCAAATCTTTGAAATAATTAGGATTCATGGAAAAGTGAAGTTTAAAAGAACCCTATTGCTTCCTCACACTTTTTCAAGTGAAATGGATCTTCAAAAAAAAGAGAGTCTAAAAATCATGTTGTATTTAATAGAAACCAAACCAATAAATTATATTGTTTTGACGTGGAAGCATGCCCGAAAACATAACACACAAGTTGCAAATCTTTGAAATAATTCGGATTCATGGAAAAGTGAAGTTTAAGAGAACCCTATTGCTTCCCCACATTTTTTCATGTGAAATGGGTTTTTAAAAAAAAGAGACTCTAAAAATCATGCTGTATTTAATAGAAACCAAACCAATAAATTATATCGATATGACGTGGAAGCATGTCCAAAAACATAACACACAAGTTGCAAATCTTTGAAATAATTAGGATTCATGGAAAAGTGAAGTTTAAAAGAACCCTATTGCTTCCCCACACTTTTTCAAGTGAAATGGGTTT
This sequence comes from Climacium dendroides, assembly GCA_950106755.1. Classification (NCBI taxonomy): domain Eukaryota; kingdom Viridiplantae; phylum Streptophyta; class Bryopsida; order Hypnales; family Climaciaceae; genus Climacium; species Climacium dendroides. Next base: position 73,206 of record CATNNA010000117.1, read on the forward strand.
TTAAAAAAAAGTGACTCTAAAAATCATGCTGTATTTAATAGAAACCAAACCAATAAATTATATCGATTTGACGTGGATGCATGTCCGAAAACATAACACACAAGTTGGAAATCTTTGAAATAATTAGGATTCATGGAAAAGTGAAGTTTAAAAGAACCCTATTGCTTCCTCACACTTTTTCAAGTGAAATGGATTTTCAAAAAAAAGGGACTCTAAAAATCATAGTGTATTTAATAGAAACCAAACCAATAAATTATATCAATTTGACGTGGAAGCATGTCCGAAAACATAACACACAAGTTGCAAATCTTTGAAATAATTAGGATTCATGGAAAAGTGAAGTTTAAGTGAACCCTATTGCTTCCCAACACTTTTTCAATTGAAATGGGTTTAAAGAAAGAGACTCTTAAAATCATGCTGTATTTAATAGAAACCAAACCAATAAATTATATCGATTTGACGTGGAAGCATGTCCAAAAACATAACACACAAGTTGCAAATCTTTGAAATAATTAGGATTCATGGAAAAGTGAAGTTTAAAAGAACCCTATTGCTTCCTCACACTTTTTCAAGTGAAATGGGTTTTTAAAAAAAAGGGACTCTAAAAATCATGCTGTATTTAATAGAAACCAAACCAATAAATTATATCGATTTGACGTGGAAGCATGTCTGAAAACATAACACTCAAGTTGCAAATCTTTGAAATAATTAGGATTCATGGAAAAGTGAAGTTTAAGAGAACCCTATTGCTTCCCCACACATTTCCAAGTGAAATGGGTTTAAAAAAAGAGACTCTTAAAATCATGCTGTATTTAATAGAAACCAAACCAATAAATTATATCGATTTGACGTGGAAGCATGTCTGAAAACATAACACTCAAGTTGCAAATCTTTGAAATAATTAGGATTCATGGAAAAGTGAAGTTTAAGAGAACCCTATTGCTTCCCCACACATTTCCAAGTGAAATGGGTTTAAAAAAAGAGACTCTTAAAATCATGCTGTATTTAATAGAAACCAAACCAATAAATTATATCGATTTGACGTGGAAGCATGTCCGAAAACATAACACACAAGTTGCAAATCTTTGAAATAATTAGGATTCATGGAAAAGTGAAGTTTAAGAGAACCCTATTGCTTCCCCACACTTTTTCAAGTGAAATGGGTTTTTAAAAAAAAGGGACTCTAAAAATCATGCTGTATTTAATAGAAACCAAACCAATAAATTATATCGATATGACGTGGAAGCATGTCCAAAAACATAACACACAAGTTGCAAATCTTTGAAATAATTAGGATTCATGGAAAAGTGAAGTTTAAGAGAACCCTATTGCTTCCCCACACTTTTTCAATTGAAATGGGTTTAAAGAAAGAGACTCTTAAAATCATGCTGTATTTAATAGAAACCAAACCAATAAATTATATCGATTTGACGTGGAAGCATGTCCGAAAACATAACACACAAGTTGCAAATCTTTGAAATAATTAGGATTCATGGAAAAGTGAAGTTTAAGAGAACCCTATTGCTTCCCCACACTTTTTCAAGTGAAATGGGTTTTTAAAAAAAAGGGACTCTAAAAATCATGCTGTATTTAATAGAAACCAAACCAATAAATTATATCGATATGACGTGGAAGCATGTCCAAAAACATAACACACAAGTTGCAAATCTTTGAAATAATTAGGATTCATGGAAAAGTGAAGTTTAAGAGAACCCTATTGCTTCCCCACACTTTTTCAATTGAAATGGGTTTAAAGAAAGAGACTCTTAAAATCATGCTGTATTTAATAGAAACCAAACCAATAAATTATATCGATTTGACGTGGAAGCATGTCCAAAAACATAACACACAAGTTGCAAATCTTTGAAATAATTAGGATTCATGGAAAAGTGAAGTTTAAAAGAACCCTATTGCTTCCTCACACTTTTTCAAGTGAAATGGATCTTCAAAAAAAAGAGAGTCTAAAAATCATGTTGTATTTAATAGAAACCAAACCAATAAATTATATTGTTTTGACGTGGAAGCATGCCCGAAAACATAACACACAAGTTGCAAATCTTTGAAATAATTCGGATTCATGGAAAAGTGAAGTTTAAGAGAACCCTATTGCTTCCCCACATTTTTTCATGTGAAATGGGTTTTTAAAAAAAAGAGACTCTAAAAATCATGCTGTATTTAATAGAAACCAAACCAATAAATTATATCGATATGACGTGGAAGCATGTCCAAAAACATAACACACAAGTTGCAAATCTTTGAAATAATTAGGATTCATGGAAAAGTGAAGTTTAAAAGAACCCTATTGCTTCCCCACACTTTTTCAAGTGAAATGGGTTTTTAAAAAAAAGTGACTCTAAAAATCATGCTGTATTTAATAGAAACCAAACCAATAAATTATATCGATTTGACGTGGATGCATGTCCGAAAACATAACACACAAGTTGGAAATCTTTGAAATAATTAGGATTCATGGAAAAGTGAAGTTTAAAAGAACCCTATTGCTTCCTCACACTTTTTCAAGTGAAATGGATTTTCAAAAAAAAGGGACTCTAAAAATCATAGTGTATTTAATAGAAACCAAACCAATAAATTATATCAATTTGACGTGGAAGCATGTCCGAAAACATAACACACAAGTTGCAAATCTTTGAAATAATTAGGATTCATGGAAAAGTGAAGTTTAAGTGAACCCTATTGCTTCCCAACACTTTTTCAATTGAAATGGGTTTAAAGAAAGAGACTCTTAAAATCATGCTGTATTTAATAGAAACCAAACCAATAAATTATATTGATTTGACGTGGAAGCATGTCCAAAAACATAACACACAAGTTGCAAATCTTTGAAATAATTAGGATTCATGGAAAAGTGAAGTTTAAAAGAACCCTATTGCTTCCTCACACTTTTTCAAGTGAAATGGGTTTTTAAAAAAAAGGGACTCTAAAAATCATGCTGTATTTAATAGAAACCAAACCAATAAATTATATCGATTTGACGTGGAAGCATGTCTGAAAACATAACACTCAAGTTGCAAATCTTTGAAATAATTAGGATTCATGGAAAAGTGAAGTTTAAGAGAACCCTATTGCTTCCCCACACATTTCCAAGTGAAATGGGTTTAAAAAAAGAGACTCTTAAAATCATGCTGTATTTAATAGAAACCAAACCAATAAATTATATCGATTTGACGTGGAAGCATGTCTGAAAACATAACACTCAAGTTGCAAATCTTTGAAATAATTAGGATTCATGGAAAAGTGAAGTTTAAGAGAACCCTATTGCTTCCCCACACATTTCCAAGTGAAATGGGTTTAAAAAAAGAGACTCTTAAAATCATGCTGTATTTAATAGAAACCAAACCAATAAATTATATCGATTTGACGTGGAAGCATGTCTGAAAACATAACACTCAAGTTGCAAATCTTTGAAATAATTAGGATTCATGGAAAAGTGAAGTTTAAGAGAACCCTATTGCTTCCCCACACATTTCCAAGTGAAATGGGTTTAAAAAAAGAGACTCTTAAAATCATGCTGTATTTAATAGAAACCAAACCAATAAATTATATCGATTTGACGTGGAAGCATGTCCGAAAACATAACACACAAGTTGCAAATCTTTGAAATAATTAGGATTCATGGAAAAGTGAAGTTTAAGAGAACCCTATTGCTTCCCCACACTTTTTCAAGTGAAATGGGTTTTTAAAAAAAAGGGACTCTAAAAATCATGCTGTGTTTAATAGAAACCAAACCAATAAATTATATCGATTTGACGTGGAAGCATGTCTGAAAACATAACACTCAAGTTGCAAATCTTTGAAATAATTAGGATTCATGGAAAAGTGAAGTTTAAGAGAACCCTATTGCTTCCCCACACATTTCCAAGTGAAATGGGTTTAAAAAAAGAGACTCTTAAAATCATGCTGTATTTAATAGAAACCAAACCAATAAATTATATCGATTTGACGTGGAAGCATGTCTGAAAACATAACACTCAAGTTGCAAATCTTTGAAATAATTAGGATTCATGGAAAAGTGAAGTTTAAGAGAACCCTATTGCTTCCCCACACATTTCCAAGTGAAATGGGTTTAAAAAAAGAGACTCTTAAAATCATGCTGTATTTAATAGAAACCAAACCAATAAATTATATCGATTTGACGTGGAAGCATGTCCGAAAACATAACACACAAGTTGCAAATCTTTGAAATAATTAGGATTCATGGAAAAGTGAAGTTTAAGAGAACCCTATTGCTTCCCCACACTTTTTCAATTGAAATGGGTTTAAAGAAAGAGACTCTTAAAATCATGCTGTATTTAATAGAAACCAAACCAATAAATTATATCGATTTGACGTGGAAGCATGTCTGAAAGCATAACACTCAAGTTGCAAATCTTTGAAATAATTAGGATTCATGGAAAAGTGAAGTTTAAGAGAACCCTATTGCTTCCCCACACATTTCCAAGTGAAATGGGTTTAAAAAAAGAGACTCTTAAAATCATGCTGTATTTAATAGAAACCAAACCAATAAATTATATCGATTTGACGTGGAAGCATGTCCGAAAACATAACACACAAGTTGCAAATCTTTGAAATAATTAGGATTCATGGAAAAGTGAAGTTTAAGAGAACCCTATTGCTTCCCCACACATTTCCAAGTGAAATGGGTTTAAAAAAAGAGACTCTTAAAATCATGCTGTATTTAATAGAAACCAAACCAATAAATTATATCGATTTGACGTGGAAGCATGTCTGAAAACATAACACTCAAGTTGCAAATCTTTGAAATAATTAGGATTCATGGAAAAGTGAAGTTTAAGAGAACCCTATTGCTTCCCCACACTTTTTCAATTGAAATGGGTTTAAAAAAAGAGACTCTTAAAATCATGCTGTATTTAATAGAAACCAAACCAATAAATTATATCGATTTGACGTGGAAGCATGTCCGAAAACATAACACACAAGTTGCAAATCTTTGAAATAATTAGGATTCATGGAAAAGTGAAGTTTAAGAGAACCCTATTGCTTCCCCACACTTTTTCAAGTGAAATGGGTTTTTAAAAAAAAGGGACTCTAAAAATCATGCTGTGTTTAATAGAAACCAAACCAATAAATTATATCGATTTGACGTGGAAGCATGTCTGAAAACATAACACTCAAGTTGCAAATCTTTGAAATAATTAGGATTCATGGAAAAGTGAAGTTTAAGAGAACCCTATTGCTTCCCCACACATTTCCAAGTGAAATGGGTTTAAAAAAAGAGACTCTTAAAATCATGCTGTATTTAATAGAAACCAAACCAATAAATTATATCGATTTGACGTGGAAGCATGTCTGAAAACATAACACTCAAGTTGCAAATCTTTGAAATAATTAGGATTCATGGAAAAGTGAAGTTTAAGAGAACCCTATTGCTTCCCCACACATTTCCAAGTGAAATGGGTTTAAAAAAAGAGACTCTTAAAATCATGCTGTATTTAATAGAAACCAAACCAATAAATTATATCGATTTGACGTGGAAGCATGTCCAAAAACATAACACACAAGTTGCAAATCTTTGAAATAATTAGGATTCATGGAAAAGTGAAGTTTAAGAGAACCCTATTGCTTCCCCACACTTTTTCAATTGAAATGGGTTTAAAGAAAGAGACTCTTAAAATCATGCTGTATTTAATAGAAACCAAACCAATAAATTATATCGATTTGACGTGGAAGCATGTCTGAAAGCATAACACTCAAGTTGCAAATCTTTGAAATAATTAGGATTCATGGAAAAGTGAAGTTTAAGAGAACCCTATTGCTTCCCCACACATTTCCAAGTGAAATGGGTTTAAAAAAAGAGACTCTTAAAATCATGCTGTATTTAATAGAAACCAAACCAATAAATTATATCGATTTGACGTGGAAGCATGTCTGAAAACATAACAGTCAAGTTGCAAATCTTTGAAATAATTAGGATTCATGGAAAAGTGAAGTTTAAGAGAACCCTATTGCTTCCCCACACATTTCCAAGTGAAATGGGTTTAAAAAAAGAGACTCTTAAAATCATGCTGTATTTAATAGAAACCAAACCAATAAATTATATCGATTTGACGTGGAAGCATGTCTGAAAACATAACAGTCAAGTTGCAAATCTTTGAAATAATTAGGATTCATGGAAAAGTGAAGTTTAAGAGAACCCTATTGCTTCCCCACACTTTTTCAATTGAAATGGGTTTAAAAAAAGAGACTCTTAAAATCATGCTGTATTTAATAGAAACCAAACCAATAAATTATATCGATTTGACGTGGAAGCATGTCCGAAAACATAACACACAAGTTGCAAATCTTTGAAATAATTAGGATTCATGGAAAAGTGAAGTTTAAGAGAACCCTATTGCTTCCCCACACTTTTTCAAGTGAAATGGGTTTTTAAAAAAAAGGGACTCTAAAAATCATGCTGTGTTTAATAGAAACCAAACCAATAAATTATATCGATTTGACGTGGAAGCATGTCTGAAAACATAACAGTCAAGTTGCAAATCTTTGAAATAATTAGGATTCATGGAAAAGTGAAGTTTAAGAGAACCCTATTGCTTCCCCACACATTTCCAAGTGAAATGGGTTTAAAAAAAGAGACTCTTAAAATCATGCTGTATTTAATAGAAACCAAACCAATAAATTATATCGATTTGACGTGGAAGCATGTCTGAAAACATAACACTCAAGTTGCAAATCTTTGAAATAATTAGGATTCATGGAAAAGTGAAGTTTAAGAGAACCCTATTGCTTCCCCACACATTTCCAAGTGAAATGGGTTTAAAAAAAGAGACTCTTAAAATCATGCTGTATTTAATAGAAACCAAACCAATAAATTATATCGATTTGACGTGGAAGCATGTCCGAAAACATAACACACAAGTTGCAAATCTTTGAAATAATTAGGATTCATGGAAAAGTGAAGTTTAAGAGAACCCTATTGCTTCCCCACACTTTTTCAATTGAAATGGGTTTAAAGAAAGAGACTCTTAAAATCATGCTGTATTTAATAGAAACCAAACCAATAAATTATATCGATTTGACGTGGAAGCATGTCTGAAAGCATAACACTCAAGTTGCAAATCTTTGAAATAATTAGGATTCATGGAAAAGTGAAGTTTAAGAGAACCCTATTGCTTCCCCACACATTTCCAAGTGAAATGGGTTTAAAAAAAGAGACTCTTAAAATCATGCTGTATTTAATAGAAACCAAACCAATAAATTATATCGATTTGACGTGGAAGCATGTCTGAAAACATAACAGTCAAGTTGCAAATCTTTGAAATAATTAGGATTCATGGAAAAGTGAAGTTTAAGAGAACCCTATTGCTTCCCCACACATTTCCAAGTGAAATGGGTTTAAAAAAAGAGACTCTTAAAATCATGCTGTATTTAATAGAAACCAAACGAATAAATTATATCGATTTGACGTGGAAGCATGTCTGAAAACATAACACTCAAGTTGCAAATCTTTGAAATAATTAGGATTCATGGAAAAGTGAAGTTTAAGAGAACCCTATTGCTTCCCCACACTTTTTCAATTGAAATGGGTTTAAAGAAAGAGACTCTTAAAATCATGCTGTATTTAATAGAAACCAAACCAATAAATTATATCGATTTGACGTGGAAGCATGTCCGAAAACATAACACACAAGTTGCAAATCTTTGAAATAATTAGGATTCATGGAAAAGTGAAGTTTAAGAGAACCCTATTGCTTCCCCACACTTTTTCAAGTGAAATGGGTTTTTAAAAAAAAGGGACTCTAAAAATCATGCTGTGTTTAATAGAAACCAAACCAATAAATTATATCGATTTGACGTGGAAGCATGTCTGAAAACATAACACTCAAGTTGCAAATCTTTGAAATAATTAGGATTCATGGAAAAGTGAAGTTTAAGAGAACCCTATTGCTTCCCCACACATTTCCAAGTGAAATGGGTTTAAAAAAAGAGACTCTTAAAATCATGCTGTATTTAATAGAAACCAAACCAATAAATTATATCGATTTGACGTGGAAGCATGTCTGAAAACATAACACTCAAGTTGCAAATCTTTGAAATAATTAGGATTCATGGAAAAGTGAAGTTTAAGAGAACCCTATTGCTTCCCCACACATTTCCAAGTGAAATGGGTTTAAAAAAAGAGACTCTTAAAATCATGCTGTATTTAATAGAAACCAAACCAATAAATTATATCGATTTGACGTGGAAGCATGTCCGAAAACATAACACACAAGTTGCAAATCTTTGAAATAATTAGGATTCATGGAAAAGTGAAGTTTAAGAGAACCCTATTGCTTCCCCACACTTTTTCAATTGAAATGGGTTTAAAGAAAGAGACTCTTAAAATCATGCTGTATTTAATAGAAACCAAACCAATAAATTATATCGATTTGACGTGGAAGCATGTCTGAAAACATAACACTCAAGTTGCAAATCTTTGAAATAATTAGGATTCATGGAAAAGTGAAGTTTAAGAGAACCCTATTGCTTCCCCACACATTTCCAAGTGAAATGGGTTTAAAAAAAGAGACTCTTAAAATCATGCTGTATTTAATAGAAACCAAACCAATAAATTATATCGATTTGACGTGGAAGCATGTCCGAAAACATAACACACAAGTTGCAAATCTTTGAAATAATTAGGATTCATGGAAAAGTGAAGTTTAAGAGAACCCTATTGCTTCCCCACACTTTTTCAATTGAAATGGGTTTAAAGAAAGAGACTCTTAAAATCATGCTGTATTTAATAGAAACCAAACCAATAAATTATATCGATTTGACGTGGAAGCATGTCTGAAAGCATAACACTCAAGTTGCAAATCTTTGAAATAATTAGGATTCATGGAAAAGTGAAGTTTAAGAGAACCCTATTGCTTCCCCACACATTTCCAAGTGAAATGGGTTTAAAAAAAGAGACTCTTAAAATCATGCTGTATTTAATAGAAACCAAACCAATAAATTATATCGATTTGACGTGGAAGCATGTCTGAAAACATAACAGTCAAGTTGCAAATCTTTGAAATAATTAGGATTCATGGAAAAGTGAAGTTTAAGAGAACCCTATTGCTTCCCCACACATTTCCAAGTGAAATGGGTTTAAAAAAAGAGACTCTTAAAATCATGCTGTATTTAATAGAAACCAAACGAATAAATTATATCGATTTGACGTGGAAGCATGTCTGAAAACATAACACTCAAGTTGCAAATCTTTGAAATAATTAGGATTCATGGAAAAGTGAAGTTTAAGAGAACCCTATTGCTTCCCCACACTTTTTCAATTGAAATGGGTTTAAAGAAAGAGACTCTTAAAATCATGCTGTATTTAATAGAAACCAAACCAATAAATTATATCGATTTGACGTGGAAGCATGTCCGAAAACATAACACACAAGTTGCAAATCTTTGAAATAATTAGGATTCATGGAAAAGTGAAGTTTAAGAGAACCCTATTGCTTCCCCACACTTTTTCAAGTGAAATGGGTTTTTAAAAAAAAGGGACTCTAAAAATCATGCTGTGTTTAATAGAAACCAAACCAATAAATTATATCGATTTGACGTGGAAGCATGTCTGAAAACATAACACTCAAGTTGCAAATCTTTGAAATAATTAGGATTCATGGAAAAGTGAAGTTTAAGAGAACCCTATTGCTTCCCCACACATTTCCAAGTGAAATGGGTTTAAAAAAAGAGACTCTTAAAATCATGCTGTATTTAATAGAAACCAAACCAATAAATTATATCGATTTGACGTGGAAGCATGTCTGAAAACATAACACTCAAGTTGCAAATCTTTGAAATAATTAGGATTCATGGAAAAGTGAAGTTTAAGAGAACCCTATTGCTTCCCCACACATTTCCAAGTGAAATGGGTTTAAAAAAAGAGACTCTTAAAATCATGCTGTATTTAATAGAAACCAAACCAATAAATTATATCGATTTGACGTGGAAGCATGTCCGAAAACATAACACACAAGTTGCAAATCTTTGAAATAATTAGGATTCATGGAAAAGTGAAGTTTAAGAGAACCCTATTGCTTCCCCACACTTTTTCAATTGAAATGGGTTTAAAGAAAGAGACTCTTAAAATCATGCTGTATTTAATAGAAACCAAACCAATAAATTATATCGATTTGACGTGGAAGCATGTCTGAAAACATAACACTCAAGTTGCAAATCTTTGAAATAATTAGGATTCATGGAAAAGTGAAGTTTAAGAGAACCCTATTGCTTCCCCACACATTTCCAAGTGAAATGGGTTTAAAAAAAGAGACTCTTAAAATCATGCTGTATTTAATAGAAACCAAACCAATAAATTATATCGATTTGACGTGGAAGCATGTCCGAAAACATAACACACAAGTTGCAAATCTTTGAAATAATTAGGATTCATGGAAAAGTGAAGTTTAAGAGAACCCTATTGCTTCCCCACACTTTTTCAATTGAAATGGGTTTAAAGAAAGAGACTCTTAAAATCATGCTGTATTTAATAGAAACCAAACCAATAAATTATATCGATTTGACGTGGAAGCATGTCTGAAAGCATAACACTCAAGTTGCAAATCTTTGAAATAATTAGGATTCATGGAAAAGTGAAGTTTAAGAGAACCCTATTGCTTCCCCACACATTTCCAAGTGAAATGGGTTTAAAAAAAGAGACTCTTAAAATCATGCTGTATTTAATAGAAACCAAACCAATAAATTATATCGATTTGACGTGGAAGCATGTCTGAAAACATAACAGTCAAGTTGCAAATCTTTGAAATAATTAGGATTCATGGAAAAGTGAAGTTTAAGAGAACCCTATTGCTTCCCCACACATTTCCAAGTGAAATGGGTTTAAAAAAAGAGACTCTTAAAATCATGCTGTATTTAATAGAAACCAAACGAATAAATTATATCGATTTGACGTGGAAGCATGTCTGAAAACATAACACTCAAGTTGCAAATCTTTGAAATAATTAGGATTCATGGAAAAGTGAAGTTTAAGAGAACCCTATTGCTTCCCCACACTTTTTCAATTGAAATGGGTTTAAAGAAAGAGACTCTTAAAATCATGCTGTATTTAATAGAAACCAAACCAATAAATTATATCGATTTGACGTGGAAGCATGTCCGAAAACATAACACACAAGTTGCAAATCTTTGAAATAATTAGGATTCATGGAAAAGTGAAGTTTAAGAGAACCCTATTGCTTCCCCACACTTTTTCAAGTGAAATGGGTTTTTAAAAAAAAGGGACTCTAAAAATCATGCTGTGTTTAATAGAAACCAAACCAATAAATTATATCGATTTGACGTGGAAGCATGTCTGAAAACATAACACTCAAGTTGCAAATCTTTGAAATAATTAGGATTCATGGAAAAGTGAAGTTTAAGAGAACCCTATTGCTTCCCCACACATTTCCAAGTGAAATGGGTTTAAAAAAAGAGACTCTTAAAATCATGCTGTATTTAATAGAAACCAAACCAATAAATTATATCGATTTGACGTGGAAGCATGTCTGAAAACATAACACTCAAGTTGCAAATCTTTGAAATAATTAGGATTCATGGAAAAGTGAAGTTTAAGAGAACCCTATTGCTTCCCCACACATTTCCAAGTGAAATGGGTTTAAAAAAAGAGACTCTTAAAATCATGCTGTATTTAATAGAAACCAAACCAATAAATTATATCGATTTGACGTGGAAGCATGTCCGAAAACATAACACACAAGTTGCAAATCTTTGAAATAATTAGGATTCATGGAAAAGTGAAGTTTAAGAGAACCCTATTGCTTCCCCACACTTTTTCAATTGAAATGGGTTTAAAGAAAGAGACTCTTAAAATCATGCTGTATTTAATAGAAACCAAACCAATAAATTATATCGATTTGACGTGGAAGCATGTCTGAAAACATAACACTCAAGTTGCAAATCTTTGAAATAATTAGGATTCATGGAAAAGTGAAGTTTAAGAGAACCCTATTGCTTCCCCACACATTTCCAAGTGAAATGGGTTTAAAAAAAGAGACTCTTAAAATCATGCTGTATTTAATAGAAACCAAACCAATAAATTATATCGATTTGACGTGGAAGCATGTCTGAAAACATAACAGTCAAGTTGCAAATCTTTGAAATAATTAGGATTCATGGAAAAGTGAAGTTTAAGAGAACCCTATTGCTTCCCCACACATTTCCAAGTGAAATGGGTTTAAAAAAAGAGACTCTTAAAATCATGCTGTATTTAATAGAAACCAAACCAATAAATTATATCGATTTGACGTGGAAGCATGTCCGAAAACATAACACACAAGTTGCAAATCTTTGAAATAATTAGGATTCATGGAAAAGTGAAGTTTAAGAGAACCCTATTGCTTCCCCACACATTTCCAAGTGAAATGGGTTTAAAAAAAGAGACTCTTAAAATCATGCTGTATTTAATAGAAACCAAACCAATAAATTATATCGATTTGACGTGGAAGCATGTCTGAAAACATAACACTCAAGTTGCAAATCTTTGAAATAATTAGGATTCATGGAAAAGTGAAGTTTAAGAGAACCCTATTGCTTCCCCACACATTTCCAAGTGAAATGGGTTTAAAAAAAGAGACTCTTAAAATCATGCTGTATTTAATAGAAACCAAACCAATAAATTATATCGATTTGACGTGGAAGCATGTCCGAAAACATAACACACAAGTTGCAAATCTTTGAAATAATTAGGATTCATGGAAAAGTGAAGTTTAAGAGAACCCTATTGCTTCCCCACACTTTTTCAATTGAAATGGGTTTAAAGAAAGAGACTCTTAAAATCATGCTGTATTTAATAGAAACCAAACCAATAAATTATATCGATTTGACGTGGAAGCATGTCTGAAAACATAACACTCAAGTTGCAAATCTTTGAAATAATTAGGATTCATGGAAAAGTGAAGTTTAAGAGAACCCTATTGCTTCCCCACACATTTCCAAGTGAAATGGGTTTAAAAAAAGAGACTCTTAAAATCATGCTGTATTTAATAGAAACCAAACCAATAAATTATATCGATTTGACGTGGAAGCATGTCTGAAAACATAACAGTCAAGTTGCAAATCTTTGAAATAATTAGGATTCATGGAAAAGTGAAGTTTAAGAGAACCCTATTGCTTCCCCACACATTTCCAAGTGAAATGGGTTTAAAAAAAGAGACTCTTAAAATCATGCTGTATTTAATAGAAACCAAACCAATAAATTATATCGATTTGACGTGGAAGCATGTCCGAAAACATAACACACAAGTTGCAAATCTTTGAAATAATTAGGATTCATGGAAAAGTGAAGTTTAAGAGAACCCTATTGCTTCCCCACACTTTTTCAATTGAAATGGGTTTAAAGAAAGAGACTCTTAAAATCATGCTGTATTTAATAGAAACCAAACCAATAAATTATATCGATTTGACGTGGAAGCATGTCCGAAAACATAACACACAAGTTGCAAATCTTTGAAATAATTAGGATTCATGGAAAAGTGAAGTTTAAGAGAACCCTATTGCTTCCCCACACTTTTTCAAGTGAAATGGGTTTTTAAAAAAAAGGGACTCTAAAAATCATGCTGTGTTTAATAGAAACCAAACCAATAAATTATATCGATTTGACGTGGAAGCATGTCTGAAAACATAACACTCAAGTTGCAAATCTTTGAAATAATTAGGATTCATGGAAAAGTGAAGTTTAAGAGAACCCTATTGCTTCCCCACACATTTCCAAGTGAAATGGGTTTAAAAAAAGAGACTCTTAAAATCATGCTGTATTTAATAGAAACCAAACCAATAAATTATATCGATTTGACGTGGAAGCATGTCTGAAAACATAACACTCAAGTTGCAAATCTTTGAAATAATTAGGATTCATGGAAAAGTGAAGTTTAAGAGAACCCTATTGCTTCCCCACACATTTCCAAGTGAAATGGGTTTAAAAAAAGAGACTCTTAAAATCATGCTGTATTTAATAGAAACCAAACCAATAAATTATATCGATTTGACGTGGAAGCATGTCCGAAAACATAACACACAAGTTGCAAATCTTTGAAATAATTAGGATTCATGGAAAAGTGAAGTTTAAGAGAACCCTATTGCTTCCCCACACTTTTTCAAGTGAAATGGGTTTTTAAAAAAAAGGGACTCTAAAAATCATGCTGTATTTAATAGAAACCAAACCAATAAATTATATCGATATGACGTGGAAGCATGTCCAAAAACATAACACACAAGTTGCAAATCTTTGAAATAATTAGGATTCATGGAAAAGTGAAGTTTAAGAGAACCCTATTGCTTCCCCACACTTTTTCAATTGAAATGGGTTTAAAGAAAGAGACTCTTAAAATCATGCTGTATTTAATAGAAACCAAACCAATAAATTATATCGATTTGACGTGGAAGCATGTCCAAAAACATAACACAGAAGTTGCAAATCTTTGAAATAATTAGGATTCATGGAAAAGTGAAGTTTAAAAGAACCCTATTGCTTCCTCACACTTTTTCAAGTGAAATGGGTTTTTAAAAAAAAGGGACTCTAAAAATCATGCTGTATTTAATAGAAACCAAACAAATAAATTATATCGATTTGACGTGGAAGCATGTCTGAAAACATAACACTCAAGTTGCAAATCTTTGAAATAATTAGGATTCATGGAAAAGTGAAGTTTAAGAGAACCCTATTGCTTCCCCACACATTTCCAAGTGAAATGGGTTTAAAAAAAGAGACTCTTAAAATCATGCTATATTTAATAGAAACCAAACCAATAAATTATATCGATTTGACGTGGAAGCATGTCTGAAAACATAACACTCAAGTTGCAAATCTTTGAAATAATTAGGATTCATGGAAAAGTGAAGTTTAAGAGAACCCTATTGCTTCCCCACACATTTCCAAGTGAAATGGGTTTAAAAAAAGAGACTCTTAAAATCATGCTGTATTTAATAGAAACCAAACCAATAAATTATATCGATTTGACGTGGAAGCATGTCCGAAAACATAACACACAAGTTGCAAATCTTTGAAATAATTAGGATTCATGGAAAAGTGAAGTTTAAGAGAACCCTATTGCTTCCCCACACTTTTTCAAGTGAAATGGGTTTTTAAAAAAAAGGGACTCTAATAATCATGCTGTGTTTAATAGAAACCAAACCAATAAATTATATCGATTTGACGTGGAAGCATGTCTGAAAACATAACACTCAAGTTGCAAATCTTTGAAATAATTAGGATTCATGGAAAAGTGAAGTTTAAGAGAACCCTATTGCTTCCCCACACATTTCCAAGTGAAATGGGTTTAAAAAAAGAGACTCTTAAAATCATGCTGTATTTAATAGAAACCAAACCAATAAATTATATCGATTTGACGTGGAAGCATGTCTGAAAACATAACACTCAAGTTGCAAATCTTTGAAATAATTAGGATTCATGGAAAAGTGAAGTTTAAGAGAACCCTATTGCTTCCCCACACATTTCCAAGTGAAATGGGTTTAAAAAAAGAGACTCTTAAAATCATGCTGTATTTAATAGAAACCAAACCAATAAATTATATCGATTTGACGTGGAAGCATGTCCGAAAACATAACACACAAGTTGCAAATCTTTGAAATAATTAGGATTCATGGAAAAGTGAAGTTTAAGAGAACCCTATTGCTTCCCCACACTTTTTCAATTGAAATGGGTTTAAAGAAAGAGACTCTTAAAATCATGCTGTATTTAATAGAAACCAAACCAATAAATTATATCGATATGACGTGGAAGCATGTCCGAAAACATAACACACAAGTTGCAAATCTTTGAAATAATTAGGATTCATGGAAAAGTGAAGTTTAAGAGAACCCTATTGCTTCCCCACACTTTTTCAAGTGAAATGGGTTTTTAAAAAAAAGGGACTCTAAAAATCATGCTGTGTTTAATAGAAACCAAACCAATAAATTATATCGATTTGACGTGGAAGCATGTCTGAAAACATAACACTCAAGTTGCAAATCTTTGAAATAATTAGGATTCATGGAAAAGTGAAGTTTAAGAGAACCCTATTGCTTCCCCACACATTTCCAAGTGAAATGGGTTTAAAAAAAGAGACTCTTAAAATCATGCTGTATTTAATAGAAACCAAACCAATGAATTATATCGATTTGACGTGGAAGCATGTCTGAAAACATAACACTCAAGTTGCAAATCTTTGAAATAATTAGGATTCATGGAAAAGTGAAGTTTAAGAGAACCCTATTGCTTCCCCACACATTTCCAAGTGAAATGGGTTTAAAAAAAGAGACTCTTAAAATCATGCTGTATTTAATAGAAACCAAACCAATAAATTATATCGATTTGACGTGGAAGCATGTCCAAAAACATAACACACAAGTTGCAAATCTTTGAAATAATTAGGATTCATGGAAAAGTGAAGTTTAAGAGAACCCTATTGCTTCCCCACACTTTTTCAATTGAAATGGGTTTAAAGAAAGAGACTCTTAAAATCATGTTGTATTTAATAGAAACCAAACCAATAAATTATATCGATTTGACGTGGAAGCATGTCCGAAAACATAACACACAAGTTGCAAATCTTTGAAATAATTAGGATTCATGGAAAAGTGAAGTTTAAAAGAACCCTATTGCTTCCTCACACTTTTTCAAGTGAAATGGGTTTTTAAAAAAAAGGGACTCTAAAAATCATGCTGTATTTAATAGAAACCAAACCAATAAATTATATCGATTTGACGTGGAAGCATGTCTGAAAACATAACACTCAAGTTGCAAATCTTTGAAATAATTAGGATTCATGGAAAAGTGAAGTTTAAGAGAACCCTATTGCTTCCCCACACATTTCCAAGTGAAATGGGTTTAAAAAAAGAGACTCTTAAAATCATGCTGTATTTAATAGAAACCAAACCAATAAATTATATCGATTTGACGTGGAAGCATGTCCGAAAACATAACACACAAGTTGCAAATCTTTGAAATAATTAGGATTCATGGAAAAGTGAAGTTTAAGAGAACCCTATTGCTTCCTCACACTTTTTCAAGTGAAATGGATCTTCAAAAAAAAGAGAGTCTAAAAATCATGTTGTATTTAATAGAAACCAATCCAATAAATTATATTGTTTTGACGTGGAAGCATGTCCGAAAACATAACACACAAGTTGCAAATCTTTGAAATAATTCGGATTCATGGAAAAGTGAAGTTTAAGAGAACCCTATTGCTTCCCCACATTTTTTCGTGTGAAATGGGTTTTTAAAAAAAAGAGACTCTAAAAATCATGCTGTATTTAATAGAAACCAAACCAATAAATTATATCGATATGACGTGGAAGCATGTCCAAAAACATAACACACAAGTTGCAAATCTTTGAAATAATTAGGATTCATGGAAAAGTGAAGTTTAAAAGAACCCTATTGCTTCCCCACACTTTTTCAAGTGAAATGGGTTTTTAAAAAAAAGTGACTCTAAAAATCATGCTGTATTTAATAGAAACCAAACTAATAAATTATATCGATTTGACGTGGATGCATGTCCGAAAACATAACACACAAGTTGGAAATCTTTGAAATAATTAGGATTCATGGAAAAGTGAAGTTTAAGTGAACCCCATTGCTTCCCCACACTTTTTCAAGTGAAATGGGTTTTTAAAAAAAAGGGACTCTAAAAATCATGCTGTATTTAATAGAAACCAAACCAATAAATTATATCGATTTGACGTGGAAGCATGTCTGAAAACATAACACTCAAGTTGCAAATCTTTGAAATAATTAGGATTCATGGAAAAGTGAAGTTTAAGAGAACCCTATTGCTTCCCCACACATTTCCAAGTGAAATGGGTTTAAAAAAAGAGACTCTTAAAATCATGCTGTATTTAATAGAAACCAAACCAATAAATTATATCGATTTGACGTGGAAGCATGTCCAAAAACATAACACACAAGTTGCAAATCTTTGAAATAATTAGGATTCATGGAAAAGTGAAGTTTAAGAGAACCCTATTGCTTCCTCACACTTTTTCAAGTGAAATGGATCTTCAAAAAAAAGAGAGTCTAAAAATCATGTTGTATTTAATAGAAACCAATCCAATAAATTATATTGTTTTGACGTGGAAGCATGTCCGAAAACATAACACACAAGTTGCAAATCTTTGAAATAATTCGGATTCATGGAAAAGTGAAGTTTAAGAGAACCCTATTGCTTCCCCACATTTTTTCATGTGAAATGGGTTTTTAAAAAAAAGAGACTCTAAAAATCATGCTGTATTTAATAGAAACCAAACCAATAAATTATATCGATATGACGTGGAAGCATGTCCAAAAACATAACACACAAGTTGCAAATCTTTGAAATAATTAGGATTCATGGAAAAGTGAAGTTTAAAAGAACCCTATTGCTTCCCCACACTTTTTCAAGTGAAATGGGTTTTTAAAAAAAAGGGACTCTAAAAATCATGCTGTATTTAATAGAAACCAAACTAATAAATTATATCGATTTGACGTGGATGCATGTCCGAAAACATAACACACAAGTTGGAAATCTTTGAAATAATTAGGATTCATGGAAAAGTGAAGTTTAAGAGAACCCTATTGCTTCCTCACACTTTTTCAAGTGAAATGGGTTTTTAAAGAAAAGGGATTCTAAAAATTATGCTGTATTTAATAGAAACCAAACCAATAAATTATATCGATTTGACGTGGATGCATGTCCAAAAACATAACACACAAGTTGCAAATCTTTGAAATAATTAGGATTCATGGAAAAGTGAAGTTTAAAAGAACCCTATTGCTTCCTCACACTTTTTCAAGTGAAATGGATTTTCAAAAAAAAGGGACTCTAAAAATCATAGTGTATTTAATAGAAACCAAACCAATAAATTATATCGATTTGACGTGGAAGCATGCCCGAAACCATAACACACAAGTTGCAAATCTTTGAAATAATTAGGATTCATGGAAAAGTGAAGTTTAAGAGAACCCTATTGCTTCCCCACACTTTTTCAAGTGAAATGGGTTTTTAAAAAAAAGGGACTCTAAAAATCATGCTGTGTTTAATAGAAACCAAACCAATAAATTATATCGATTTGACGTGGAAGCATGTCCGAAAACATAACACACAAGTTGCAAATCTTTGAAATAATTAGGATTCATGGAAAAGTGAAGTTTAAGAGAACCCTATTGCTTCCCCACACTTTTTCAAGTGAAATGGGTTTTTAAAAAAAAGGGACTCTAAAAATCATGCTGTGTTTAATAGAAACCAAACCAATAAATTATATCGATTTGACGTGGAAGCATGTCTGAAAACATAACACTCAAGTTGCAAATCTTTGAAATAATTAGGATTCATGGAAAAGTGAAGTTTAAGAGAACCCTATTGCTTCCCCACACATTTCCAAGTGAAATGGGTTTAAAAAAAGAGACTCTTAAAATCATGCTGTATTTAATAGAAACCAAACCAATAAATTATATCGATTTGACGTGGAAGCATGTCTGAAAACATAACACTCAAGTTGCAAATCTTTGAAATAATTAGGATTCATGGAAAAGTGAAGTTTAAGAGAACCCTATTGCTTCCCCACACATTTCCAAGTGAAATGGGTTTAAAAAAAGAGACTCTTAAAATCATGCTGTATTTAATAGAAACCAAACCAATAAATTATATCGATTTGACGTGGAAGCATGTCCGAAAACATAACACACAAGTTGCAAATCTTTGAAATAATTAGGATTCATGGAAAAGTGAAGTTTAAGAGAACCCTATTGCTTCCCCACACTTTTTCAATTGAAATGGGTTTAAAGAAAGAGACTCTTAAAATCATGCTGTATTTAATAGAAACCAAACCAATAAATTATATCGATATGACGTGGAAGCATGTCCGAAAACATAACACACAAGTTGCAAATCTTTGAAATAATTAGGATTCATGGAAAAGTGAAGTTTAAGAGAACCCTATTGCTTCCCCACACTTTTTCAAGTGAAATGGGTTTTTAAAAAAAAGGGACTCTAAAAATCATGCTGTGTTTAATAGAAACCAAACCAATAAATTATATCGATTTGACGTGGAAGCATGTCTGAAAACATAACACTCAAGTTGCAAATCTTTGAAATAATTAGGATTCATGGAAAAGTGAAGTTTAAGAGAACCCTATTGCTTCCCCACACATTTCCAAGTGAAATGGGTTTAAAAAAAGAGACTCTTAAAATCATGCTGTATTTAATAGAAACCAAACCAATGAATTATATCGATTTGACGTGGAAGCATGTCTGAAAACATAACACTCAAGTTGCAAATCTTTGAAATAATTAGGATTCATGGAAAAGTGAAGTTTAAGAGAACCCTATTGCTTCCCCACACATTTCCAAGTGAAATGGGTTTAAAAAAAGAGACTCTTAAAATCATGCTGTATTTAATAGAAACCAAACCAATAAATTATATCGATTTGACGTGGAAGCATGTCCAAAAACATAACACACAAGTTGCAAATCTTTGAAATAATTAGGATTCATGGAAAAGTGAAGTTTAAGAGAACCCTATTGCTTCCCCACACTTTTTCAATTGAAATGGGTTTAAAGAAAGAGACTCTTAAAATCATGTTGTATTTAATAGAAACCAAACCAATAAATTATATCGATTTGACGTGGAAGCATGTCCGAAAACATAACACACAAGTTGCAAATCTTTGAAATAATTAGGATTCATGGAAAAGTGAAGTTTAAAAGAACCCTATTGCTTCCTCACACTTTTTCAAGTGAAATGGGTTTTTAAAAAAAAGGGACTCTAAAAATCATGCTGTATTTAATAGAAACCAAACCAATAAATTATATCGATTTGACGTGGAAGCATGTCTGAAAACATAACACTCAAGTTGCAAATCTTTGAAATAATTAGGATTCATGGAAAAGTGAAGTTTAAGAGAACCCTATTGCTTCCCCACACATTTCCAAGTGAAATGGGTTTAAAAAAAGAGACTCTTAAAATCATGCTGTATTTAATAGAAACCAAACCAATAAATTATATCGATTTGACGTGGAAGCATGTCCGAAAACATAACACACAAGTTGCAAATCTTTGAAATAATTAGGATTCATGGAAAAGTGAAGTTTAAGAGAACCCTATTGCTTCCTCACACTTTTTCAAGTGAAATGGATCTTCAAAAAAAAGAGAGTCTAAAAATCATGTTGTATTTAATAGAAACCAATCCAATAAATTATATTGTTTTGACGTGGAAGCATGTCCGAAAACATAACACACAAGTTGCAAATCTTTGAAATAATTCGGATTCATGGAAAAGTGAAGTTTAAGAGAACCCTATTGCTTCCCCACATTTTTTCATGTGAAATGGGTTTTTAAAAAAAAGAGACTCTAAAAATCATGCTGTATTTAATAGAAACCAAACCAATAAATTATATCGATATGACGTGGAAGCATGTCCAAAAACATAACACACAAGTTGCAAATCTTTGAAATAATTAGGATTCATGGAAAAGTGAAGTTTAAAAGAACCCTATTGCTTCCCCACACTTTTTCAAGTGAAATGGGTTTTTAAAAAAAAGGGACTCTAAAAATCATGCTGTATTTAATAGAAACCAAACTAATAAATTATATCGATTTGACGTGGATGCATGTCCGAAAACATAACACACAAGTTGGAAATCTTTGAAATAATTAGGATTCATGGAAAAGTGAAGTTTAAGAGAACCCTATTGCTTCCTCACACTTTTTCAAGTGAAATGGGTTTTTAAAGAAAAGGGATTCTAAAAATTATGCTGTATTTAATAGAAACCAAACCAATAAATTATATCGATTTGACGTGGATGCATGTCCAAAAACATAACACACAAGTTGCAAATCTTTGAAATAATTAGGATTCATGGAAAAGTGAAGTTTAAAAGAACCCTATTGCTTCCTCACACTTTTTCAAGTGAAATGGATTTTCAAAAAAAAGGGACTCTAAAAATCATAGTGTATTTAATAGAAACCAAACCAATAAATTATATCGATTTGACGTGGAAGCATGCCCGAAACCATAACACACAAGTTGCAAATCTTTGAAATAATTAGGATTCATGGAAAAGTGAAGTTTAAGAGAACCCTATTGCTTCCCCACACTTTTTCAAGTGAAATGGGTTTTTAAAAAAAAGGGACTCTAAAAATCATGCTGTGTTTAATAGAAACCAAACCAATAAATTATATCGATTTGACGTGGAAGCATGTCCGAAAACATAACACACAAGTTGCAAATCTTTGAAATAATTAGGATTCATGGAAAAGTGAAGTTTAAGAGAACCCTATTGCTTCCCCACACTTTTTCAAGTGAAATGGGTTTTTAAAAAAAAGGGACTCTAAAAATCATGCTGTGTTTAATAGAAACCAAACCAATAAATTATATCGATTTGACGTGGAAGCATGTCTGAAAACATAACACTCAAGTTGCAAATCTTTGAAATAATTAGGATTCATGGAAAAGTGAAGTTTAAGAGAACCCTATTGCTTCCCCACACATTTCCAAGTGAAATGGGTTTAAAAAAAGAGACTCTTAAAATCATGCTGTATTTAATAGAAACCAAACCAATAAATTATATCGATTTGACGTGGAAGCATGTCTGAAAACATAACACTCAAGTTGCAAATCTTTGAAATAATTAGGATTCATGGAAAAGTGAAGTTTAAGAGAACCCTATTGCTTCCCCACACATTTCCAAGTGAAATGGGTTTAAAAAAAGAGACTCTTAAAATCATGCTGTATTTAATAGAAACCAAACCAATAAATTATATCGATTTGACGTGGAAGCATGTCCGAAAACATAACACACAAGTTGCAAATCTTTGAAATAATTAGGATTCATGGAAAAGTGAAGTTTAAGAGAACCCTATTGCTTCCCCACACTTTTTCAATTGAAATGGGTTTAAAGAAAGAGACTCTTAAAATCATGCTGTATTTAATAGAAACCAAACCAATAAATTATATCGATATGACGTGGAAGCATGTCCGAAAACATAACACACAAGTTGCAAATCTTTGAAATAATTAGGATTCATGGAAAAGTGAAGTTTAAGAGAACCCTATTGCTTCCCCACACTTTTTCAAGTGAAATGGGTTTTTAAAAAAAAGGGACTCTAAAAATCATGCTGTGTTTAATAGAAACCAAACCAATAAATTATATCGATTTGACGTGGAAGCATGTCTGAAAACATAACACTCAAGTTGCAAATCTTTGAAATAATTAGGATTCATGGAAAAGTGAAGTTTAAGAGAACCCTATTGCTTCCCCACACATTTCCAAGTGAAATGGGTTTAAAAAAAGAGACTCTTAAAATCATGCTGTATTTAATAGAAACCAAACCAATGAATTATATCGATTTGACGTGGAAGCATGTCTGAAAACATAACACTCAAGTTGCAAATCTTTGAAATAATTAGGATTCATGGAAAAGTGAAGTTTAAGAGAACCCTATTGCTTCCCCACACATTTCCAAGTGAAATGGGTTTAAAAAAAGAGACTCTTAAAATCATGCTGTATTTAATAGAAACCAAACCAATAAATTATATCGATTTGACGTGGAAGCATGTCCAAAAACATAACACACAAGTTGCAAATCTTTGAAATAATTAGGATTCATGGAAAAGTGAAGTTTAAGAGAACCCTATTGCTTCCCCACACTTTTTCAATTGAAATGGGTTTAAAGAAAGAGACTCTTAAAATCATGTTGTATTTAATAGAAACCAAACCAATAAATTATATCGATTTGACGTGGAAGCATGTCCGAAAACATAACACACAAGTTGCAAATCTTTGAAATAATTAGGATTCATGGAAAAGTGAAGTTTAAAAGAACCCTATTGCTTCCTCACACTTTTTCAAGTGAAATGGGTTTTTAAAAAAAAGGGACTCTAAAAATCATGCTGTATTTAATAGAAACCAAACCAATAAATTATATCGATTTGACGTGGAAGCATGTCTGAAAACATAACACTCAAGTTGCAAATCTTTGAAATAATTAGGATTCATGGAAAAGTGAAGTTTAAGAGAACCCTATTGCTTCCCCACACATTTCCAAGTGAAATGGGTTTAAAAAAAGAGACTCTTAAAATCATGCTGTATTTAATAGAAACCAAACCAATAAATTATATCGATTTGACGTGGAAGCATGTCCGAAAACATAACACACAAGTTGCAAATCTTTGAAATAATTAGGATTCATGGAAAAGTGAAGTTTAAGAGAACCCTATTGCTTCCTCACACTTTTTCAAGTGAAATGGATCTTCAAAAAAAAGAGAGTCTAAAAATCATGTTGTATTTAATAGAAACCAATCCAATAAATTATATTGTTTTGACGTGGAAGCATGTCCGAAAACATAACACACAAGTTGCAAATCTTTGAAATAATTCGGATTCATGGAAAAGTGAAGTTTAAGAGAACCCTATTGCTTCCCCACATTTTTTCGTGTGAAATGGGTTTTTAAAAAAAAGAGACTCTAAAAATCATGCTGTATTTAATAGAAACCAAACCAATAAATTATATCGATATGACGTGGAAGCATGTCCAAAAACATAACACACAAGTTGCAAATCTTTGAAATAATTAGGATTCATGGAAAAGTGAAGTTTAAAAGAACCCTATTGCTTCCCCACACTTTTTCAAGTGAAATGGGTTTTTAAAAAAAAGTGACTCTAAAAATCATGCTGTATTTAATAGAAACCAAACTAATAAATTATATCGATTTGACGTGGATGCATGTCCGAAAACATAACACACAAGTTGGAAATCTTTGAAATAATTAGGATTCATGGAAAAGTGAAGTTTAAGTGAACCCCATTGCTTCCCTACACTTTTTCAAGTGAAATGGGTTTTTAAAAAAAAGGGACTCTAAAAATCATGCTGTATTTAATAGAAACCAAACCAATAAATTATATCGATTTGACGTGGAAGCATGTCTGAAAACATAACACTCAAGTTGCAAATCTTTGAAATAATTAGGATTCATGGAAAAGTGAAGTTTAAGAGAACCCTATTGCTTCCCCACACATTTCCAAGTGAAATGGGTTTAAAAAAAGAGACTCTTAAAATCATGCTGTATTTAATAGAAACCAAACCAATAAATTATATCGATTTGACGTGGAAGCATGTCCAAAAACATAACACACAAGTTGCAAATCTTTGAAATAATTAGGATTCATGGAAAAGTGAAGTTTAAGAGAACCCTATTGCTTCCTCACACTTTTTCAAGTGAAATGGATCTTCAAAAAAAAGAGAGTCTAAAAATCATGTTGTATTTAATAGAAACCAATCCAATAAATTATATTGTTTTGACGTGGAAGCATGTCCGAAAACATAACACACAAGTTGCAAATCTTTGAAATAATTCGGATTCATGGAAAAGTGAAGTTTAAGAGAACCCTATTGCTTCCCCACATTTTTTCATGTGAAATGGGTTTTTAAAAAAAAGAGACTCTAAAAATCATGCTGTATTTAATAGAAACCAAACCAATAAATTATATCGATATGACGTGGAAGCATGTCCAAAAACATAACACACAAGTTGCAAATCTTTGAAATAATTAGGATTCATGGAAAAGTGAAGTTTAAAAGAACCCTATTGCTTCCCCACACTTTTTCAAGTGAAATGGGTTTTTAAAAAAAAGGGACTCTAAAAATCATGCTGTATTTAATAGAAACCAAACTAATAAATTATATCGATTTGACGTGGATGCATGTCCGAAAACATAACACACAAGTTGGAAATCTTTGAAATAATTAGGATTCATGGAAAAGTGAAGTTTAAAAGAACCCTATTGCTTCCTCACACTTTTTCAAGTGAAATGGATTTTCAAAAAAAAGGGACTCTAAAAATCATAGTGTATTTAATAGAAACCAAACCAATAAATTATATCAATTTGACGTGGAAGCATGTCCGAAAACATAACACACAAGTTGCAAATCTTTGAAATAATTAGGATTCATGGAAAAGTGAAGTTTAAGTGAACCCTATTGCTTCCCCACATTTTTTCAAGTGAAATGGGTTTTTAAAAAAAAGGGACTCTAAAAATCATGCTGTATTTAATAGAAACCAAACCAATAAATTATATCGATATGACGTGGAAGCATGTCCAAAAACATAACACACAAGTTGCAAATCTTTGAAATAATTAGGATTCATGGAAAAGTGAAGTTTAAGAGAACCCTATTGCTTCCCCACACTTTTTCAATTGAAATGGGTTTAAAGAAAGAGACTCTTAAAATCATGCTGTATTTAATAGAAACCAAACCAATAAATTATATCGATTTGACGTGGAAGCATGTCCAAAAACATAACACACAAGTTGCAAATCTTTGAAATAATTAGGATTCATGGAAAAGTGAAGTTTAAAAGAACCCTATTGCTTCCTCACACTTTTTCAACTGAAATGGATTTTTAAAAAAAAGAGACTCTTACACTCATGCTGTATTTAATAGAAACCAAACCAATAAATTATATTGTTTTGACGTGGATGCATGTCCGAAAACATAACACACAAGTTGCAAATCTTTGAAATAATTAGGATTCATGGAAAAGTGAAGTTTAAGTGAACCCTATTGCTTCCCCACATTTTTTCAAGTGAAATGGGTTTTTAAAAAAAAGGGACTCTAAAAATCATGCTGTATTTAATAGAAACCAAACCAATAAATTATATCGATATGACGTGGAAGCATGTCCAAAAACATAACACACAAGTTGCAAATCTTTGAAATAATTAGGATTCATGGAAAAGTGAAGTTTAAGAGAACCCTATTGCTTCCCCACACTTTTTCAATTGAAATGGGTTTAAAGAAAGAGACTCTTAAAATCATGCTGTATTTAATAGAAACCAAACCAATAAATTATATCGATTTGACGTGGAAGCATGTCCGAAAACATAACACACAAGTTGCAAATCTTTGAAATAATTAGGATTCATGGAAAAGTGAAGTTTAAAAGAACCCTATTGCTTCCTCACACTTTTTCAAGTGAAATGGATTTTCAAAAAAAAGGGACTCTAAAAATCATAGTGTATTTAATAGAAACCAAACCAATAAATTATATCAATTTGACGTGGAAGCATGTCCGAAAACATAACACACAAGTTGCAAATCTTTGAAATAATTAGGATTCATGGAAAAGTGAAGTTTAAGTGAACCCTATTGCTTCCCCACATTTTTTCAAGTGAAATGGGTTTTTAAAAAAAAGGGACTCTAAAAATCATGCTGTATTTAATAGAAACCAAACCAATAAATTATATCGATATGACGTGGAAGCATGTCCAAAAACATAACACACAAGTTGCAAATCTTTGAAATAATTAGGATTCATGGAAAAGTGAAGTTTAAGAGAACCCTATTGCTTCCCCACACTTTTTCAATTGAAATGGGTTTAAAGAAAGAGACTCTTAAAATCATGCTGTATTTAATAGAAACCAAACCAATAAATTATATCGATTTGACGTGGAAGCATGTCCGAAAACATAACACACAAGTTGCAAATCTTTGAAATAATTAGGATTCATGGAAAAGTGAAGTTTAAAAGAACCCTATTGCTTCCTCACACTTTTTCAAGTGAAATGGGTTTTTAAAAAAAAGGGACTCTAAAAATCATGCTGTGTTTAATAGAAACCAAACCAATAAATTATATCGATTTGACGTGGAAGCATGTCTGAAAACATAACACTCAAGTTGCAAATCTTTGAAATAATTAGGATTCATGGAAAAGTGAAGTTTAAGAGAACCCTATTGCTTCCCCACACATTTCCAAGTGAAATGGGTTTAAAAAAAGAGACTCTTAAAATCATGCTGTATTTAATAGAAACCAAACCAATAAATTATATCGATTTGACGTGGAAGCATGTCCGAAAACATAACACACAAGTTGCAAATCTTCGAAATAATTAGGATTCATGGAAAAGTGAAGTTTAAGAGAACCCTATTGCTTCCTCACACTTTTTCAAGTGAAATGGATCTTCAAAAAAAAGAGAGTCTAAAAATCATGTTGTATTTAATAGAAACCAAACCAATAAATTATATTGTTTTGACGTGGAAGCATGTCCGAAAACATAACACACAAGTTGCAAATCTTTGAAATAATTCGGATTCATGGAAAAGTGAAGTTTAAGAGAACCCTATTGCTTCCCCACATTTTTTCATGTGAAATGGGTTTTTAAAAAAAAGAGACTCTAAAAATCATGCTGTATTTAATAGAAACCAAACCAATAAATTATATCGATATGACGTGGAAGCATGTCCAAAAACATAACACACAAGTTGCAAATCTTTGAAATAATTAGGATTCATGGAAAAGTGAAGTTTAAAAGAACCCTATTGCTTCCCCACACTTTTTCAAGTGAAATGGGTTTTTAAAAAAAAGTGACTCTAAAAATCATGCTGTATTTAATAGAAACCAAACCAATAAATTATATCGATTTGACGTGGATGCATGTCCGAAAACATAACACACAAGTTGCAAATCTTTGAAATAATTAGGATTCATGGAAAAGTGAAGTTTAAAAGAACCCTATTGCTTCCTCACACTTTTTCAAGTGAAATGGATTTTCAAAAAAAAGGGACTCTAAAAATCATAGTGTATTTAATAGAAACCAAACCAATAAATTATATCAATTTGACGTGGAAGCATGTCCGAAAACATAACACACAAGTTGCAAATCTTTGAAATAATTAGGATTCATGGAAAAGTGAAGTTTAAGTGAACCCTATTGCTTCCCCACACTTTTTCAAGTGAAATGGGTTTTTAAAAAAAAGGGACTCTAAAAATCATGCTGTATTTAATAGAAACCAAACCAATAAATTATATCGATTTGACGTGGATGCATGTCCGAAAACATAACACACAAGTTGCAAATCTTTGAAATAATTAGGATTCATGGAAAAGTGAAGTTTAAGAGAACCCTATTGCTTCCTCACACTTTTTCAAGTGAAACTGGTTTTTAAAAAAAAGGGACTCTAAAAATCATGCTGTATTTAATAGAAACCAAACCAATAAATTATATCGATTTGACGTGGATGCATGTCCGAAAACATAACACACAAGTTGCAAATCTTTGAAATAATTAGGATTCATGGAAAAGTGAAGTTTAAGTGAACCCTATTGCTTCCCCACACTTTTTCAAGTGAAATGGGTTTTTAAAAAAAAGGGACTCTAAAAATCATGCTGTATTTAATAGAAACCAAACCAATAAATTATATCGATTTGACGTGGATGCATGTCCGAAAACATAACACACAAGTTGCAAATCTTTGAAATAATTAGGATTCATGGAAAAGTGAAGTTTAAGTGAACCCTATTGCTTCCCCACACTTTTTCAAGTGAAATGGGTTTTTAAAAAAAAGGGACTCTAAAAATCATGCTGTATTTAATAGAAACCAAACCAATAAATTATATCGATTTGACGTGGAAGCATGTCCAAAAACATAACACACAAGTTGCAAATCTTTGAAATAATTAGGATTCATGGAAAAGTGAAGTTTAAAAGAACCCTATTGCTTCCTCACACTTTTCCAAGTGAAATGGATTTTTAAAAAAAAGAGACTCTTACACTCATGCTGTATTTAATAGAAACCAAACCAATAAATTATATTGTTTTGACGTGGATGCATGTCCGAAAACATAACACACAAGTTGCAAATCTTTGAAATAATTAGGATTCATAGAAAAGTGAAGTTTAAAAGAACCCTATTGCTTCCTCACACTTTTTCAAGTGAAATGGGTTTTTAAAAAAAAGTGACTCTAAAAATCATGCTGTATTTAATAGAAACCAAACCAATAAATTATATCGATTTGACATGGAAGCATGTCCGAAAACATAACACACAAGTTGCAAATCTTTGAAATAATTCGGATTCATGGAAAAGTGAAGTTTAAAAGAACCCTATTGCTTCCTCTCACTTTTTCAAGTGAAATGCATTTTTAAAAAAAAGAAAGTCTAAAAATCATGCTGTATTTAATAGAAACCAAACCAATAAATTATATTGTCTTGACGTGGAAGCAGGTCCGAAAACATAACACACAAGTTGCAAATCTTTGAAATAATTAGGATTCATGGAAAAGTGAAGTTTAAGAGAACCCTATTGCTTCCCCACACTTTTTCAAGTGAAATGGGTTTTTAAAAAAAAGTGACTCTAAAAATTATGCTGTATTTAATAGAAACCAAACCAATAAATTATATCGATTTGACGTGGATGCATGTCCAAAAACATAACACACAAGTTGCAAATCTTTGAAATAATTAGGATTCATGGAAAAGTGAAGTTTAAAAGAACCCTATTGCTTCCTCACACTTTTCCAAGTGAAATGGGTTTTTAAAAAAAAGGGACTCTAAGAGTCATGCTGTATTTAATAGAAACCAAACCAATAAATTATATCGATTTGACGTGGATGCATGTCCGAAAACATAACACACAAGTTGCAAATCTTTGAAATAATTAGGATTCATGGAAAAGTGAAGTTTAAGTGAACCCTATTGCTTCCTCACACTTTTTCAAGTGAAACTGGTTTTTAAAAAAAAGGGACTCTAAAAATCATGCTGTATTTAATAGAAACCAAACCAATAAATTATATCGATTTGACGTGGAAGCATGTCCGAAAACATAACACACAAGTTGCAAATCTTTGAAATAATTAGGATTCATGGAAAAGTGAAGTTTAAAAGAACGCTATTGCTTCCTCACACTTTTTCAACTGAAATGGATTTTTAAAAAAAAGAGACTCTTACACTCATGCTGTATTTAATAGAAACCAAACCAATAAATTATTTTGTTTTGACGTGGATGCATGTCCGAAAACATAACACACAAGTTGCAAATCTTTGAAATAATTAGGATTCATAGAAAAGTGAAGTTTAAAAGAACCCTATTGCTTCCCCACACTTTTTCAAGTGAAATGGGTTTTTAAAAAAAAGTGACTCTAAAAATCATGCTGTATTTAATAGAAACCAAAGCAATAAATTATATCGATTTGACGTGGATGCATGTCCGAAAACATAACACACAAGTTGCAAATCTTTGAAATAATTAGGATTCATGGAAAAGTGAAGTTTAAAAGAACCCTATTGCTTCCTCACACTTTTTCAAGTGAAATGGATTTTAAAAAAAAAGGGACTCTAAAAATCATGCTGTATTTAATAGAAACCAAAGCAATAAATTATATCGATTTGACGTGGAAGCATGTCCGAAAACATAACACACAAGTTGCAAATCTTTGAAATAATTCGGATTCATGGAAAAGTGAAGTTTAAAAGAACCCTATTGCTTCCTCTCACTTTTTCAAGTGAAATGCATTTTTAAAAAAAAGAAAGTCTAAAAATCATGCTGTATTTAATAGAAACCAAACCAATAAATTATATTGTCTTGACGTGGAGCAGGTCCGAAAACATAACACACAAGTTGCAAATCTTTGAAATAATTAGGATTCATGGAAAAGTGAAGTTTAAGAGAACCCTATTGCTTCCCCACACTTTTTCAAGTGAAATGGGTTTTTAAAAAAAAGTGACTCTAAAAATTATGCTGTATTTAATAGAAACCAAACCAATAAATTATATCGATTTGACGTGGATGCATGTCCGAAAACATAACACACAAGTTGCAAATCTTTGATATAATTAGGATTCATGGAAAAGTGAAGTTTAAAAGAACCCTATTGCTTCCTGACACTTTTTCAACTGAAATGGATTTTTTAAAAAAAGAGACTCTTACACTCATGCTGTATTTAATAGAAACCAAACCAATAAATTATATTGTTTTGACGTGGATGCATGTCCGAAAACATAACACACAAGTTGCAAATCTTTGAAATAATTCGGATTCATGGAAAAGTGAAGTTTAAGAGAACCCTATTGCTTCCTCACACTTTTTCAAGTGAAATGGGTTTTTAAAAAAAAGTGACTCTAAAAATCATGCTGTATTTAATAGAAACCAAAGCAATAAATTATATCGATTTGACGTGGAAGCATGTCCGAAAACATAACACACAAGTTGCAAATCTTTGAAATAATTCGGATTCATGGAAAAGTGAAGTTTAAGAGAATCCTATTGCTTCCCCAAACTTTTTCAAGTGAAATGGGTTTTTAAAAAAAAAGAGACTCTAAAAATCATGTTGTATTTAATAGAAACCAAACCAATAAATTATATCGATTTGACGTGGAAGCATGTCCGAAAACATAACACACAAGTTGCAAATCTTTGAAATAATTAGGATTCATGGAAAAGTGAAGTTTAAAAGAACCCTATTGCTTCCTCACACTTTTTCAAGTGAAATGGATTTTTAAAAAAAAGAGAGTCTAAAAATCATGCTGTATTTAATAGAAACCAAACCAATAAATTATATTGTCTTGACGTGGAAGCATGTCCGAAAACATAACACACAAGTTGCAAATCTTTGAAATAATTCGGATTCATGGAAAAGTGAAGTTTAAGAGAACCCTATTGCTTCCCCAAACGTTTTCAAGTGAAATGGGTTTTTAAAAAAAAAGAGACTCTAAAAATCATGTTGTATTTAATAGAAACCAAACCAATAAATTATATCGATTTGACGTGGAAGCATGTCCGAAAACATAACACACAAGTTGCAAATCTTTGAAATAATTAGGATTCATGGAAAAGTGAAGTTTAAGTGAACCCTATTGCTTCCCCACACTTTTTCAAGTGAAATGGGTTTTTAAAAAAAAGGGACTCTAAAAATCATAGTGTATTTAATAGAAACCAAACCAATAAATTATATCGATTTGACGTGGAAGCATGTCCGAAAACATAACACACAAGTTGCAAATCTTTGAAATAATTCGGATTCATGGAAAAGTGAAGTTTAAGAGAACCCTATTGCTTCCCCAAACTTTTTCAAGTGAAATGGGTTTTTAAAAAAAAGAGAGTCTAAAAATCATTCTGTATTTAATAGAAACCAAACCAATAAATTATATTGTCTTGACGTGGAAGCATGTCCGAAAACATAACACACAAGTTGCAAATCTTTGAAATCATTAGGATTCATGGAAAAGTGAAGTTTAAGTGAACCCTATTGCTTCCCCACACTTTTTCAAGTGAAATGGGTTTTTAAAAAAAAGGGACTCTAAAAATCATAGTGTATTTAATAGAAACCAAACCAATAAATTATATCGATTTGACGTGGAAGCATGTCCAAAAACATAACACACAAGTTGCAAATCTTTGAAATAATTCGGATTCATGGAAAAGTGAAGTTTAAGAGAAACCTATTGCTTCCCCAAACTTTTTCAAGTGAAATGGGTTTTTAAAAAAAAGAGACTCTAAAAATCATGTTGTATTTAATAGAAACCAAACCAATAAATGATATCGATTTGACGTGGAAGCATGTCCGAAAACATAACACACAAGTTGCAAATCTTTGAAATAATTCGGATTCATGGAAAAGTGAAGTTTAAGAGAACCCTATTGCTTCCCCAAACTTTTTCAAGTGAAATGGGTTTTTAAAAAAAAAGAGACTCTAAAAATCATGTTGTATTTAATAGAAACCAAACCAATAAATTATATCGATTTGACGTGGAAGCATGTCCGAAAACATAACACACAAGTTGCAAATCTTTGAAATAATTAGGATTCATGGAAAAGTGAAGTTTAAAAGAACCCTATTGCTTCCTCACACTTTTTCAAGTGAAATGGATTTTTAAAAAAAAGAGAGTCTAAAAATCATGCTGTATTTAATAGAAACCAAACCAATAAATTATATTGTCTTGACGTGGAAGCATGTCCGAAAACATAACACACAAGTTGCAAATCTTTGAAATCATTAGGATTCATGGAAAAGTGAAGTTTAAGTGAACCCTATTGCTTCCCCACACTTTTTCAAGTGAAATGGGTTTTTAAAAAAAAGGGACTCTAAAAATCATAGTGTATTTAATAGAAACCAAACCAATAAATTATATCGATTTGACGTGGAAGCATGTCCGAAAACATAACACACAAGTTGCAAATCTTTGAAATAATTCGGATTCATGGAAAAGTGAAGTTTAAGAGAAACCTATTGCTTCCCCAAACTTTTTCAAGTGAAATGGGTTTTTAAAAAAAAGAGACTCTAAAAATCATGTTGTATTTAATAGAAACCAAACCAATAAATGATATCGATTTGACGTGGAAGCATGTCCGAAAACATAACACACAAGTTGCAAATCTTTGAAATAATTCGGATTCATGGAAAAGTGAAGTTTAAGAGAACCCTATTGCTTCCCCAAACTTTTTCAAGTGAAATGGGTTTTTAAAAAAAAAGAGACTCTAAAAATCATGTTGTATTTAATAGAAACCAAACCAATAAATTATATCGATTTGACGTGGAAGCATGTCCGAAAACATAACACACAAGTTGCAAATCTTTGAAATAATTAGGATTCATGGAAAAGTGAAGTTTAAAAGAACCCTATTGCTTCCTCACACTTTTTCAAGTGAAATGGATTTTTAAAAAAAAGAGAGTCTAAAAATCATGCTGTATTTAATAGAAACCAAACCAATAAATTATATTGTCTTGACGTGGAAGCATGTCCGAAAACATAACACACAAGTTGCAAATCTTTGAAATCATTAGGATTCATGGAAAAGTGAAGTTTAAGTGAACCCTATTGCTTCCCCACACTTTTTCAAGTGAAATGGGTTTTTAAAAAAAAGGGACTCTAAAAATCATAGTGTATTTAATAGAAACCAAACCAATAAATTATATCGATTTGACGTGGAAGCATGTCCGAAAACATAACACACAAGTTGCAAATCTTTGAAATAATTCGGATTCATGGAAAAGTGAAGTTTAAGAGAACCCTATTGCTTCCCCAAACTTTTTCAAGTGAAATGGGTTTTTAAAAAAAAAGAGACTCTAAAAATCATGTTGTATTTAATAGAAACCAAACCAATAAATTATATCGATTTGACGTGGAAGCATGTCCGAAAACATAACACACAAGTTGCAAATCTTTGAAATAATTAGGATTCATGGAAAAGTGAAGTTTAAAAGAACCCTATTGCTTCCTCACACTTTTTCAAGTGAAATGGATTTTTAAAAAAAAGAGAGTCTAAAAATCATGCTGTATTTAATAGAAACCAAACCAATAAATTATATTGTCTTGACGTGGAAGCATGTCCGAAAACATAAAACACAAGTTGCAAATCTTTGAAATCATTAGGATTCATGGAAAAGTGAAGTTTAAAAGAACCCTATTGCTTCCTCACACTTTTTCAAGTGAAATGGATTTTTAAAAAAAAGAGAGTCTAAAAATCATGCTGTATTTAATAGAAACCAAACCAATAAATTATATTGTCTTGACGTGGAAGCATGTCCGAAAACACAACACACAAGTTGCAAATCTTTGAAATCATTAGGATTCATGGAAAAGTGAAGTTTAAGTGAACCCTATTGCTTCCCCACACTTTTTCAAGTGAAATGGGTTTTTAAAAAAAAGGGACTCTAAAAATCATAGTGTATTTAATAGAAACCAAAGCAATAAATTATATCGATTTGACGTGGAAGCATGTCCGAAAACATAACACACAAGTTGCAAATCTTTGAAATAATTCGGATTCATGGAAAAGTGAAGTTTAAGAGAACCCTATTGCTTCCCCAAACTTTTTCAAGTGAAATGGGTTTTTAAAAAAAAAGAGACTCTAAAAATCATGTTGTATTTAATAGAAACCAAAGCAATAAATTATATCGATTTGACGTGGAAGCATGTCCGAAAACATAACACACAAGTTGCAAATCTTTGAAATAATTAGGATTCATGGAAAAGTGAAGTTTAAAAGAACCCTATTGCTTCCCCACACTTTTTCAATTGAAATGGGTTTAAAGAAAGAGACTCTTAAAATCATGCTGTATTTAATAGAAACCAAAGCAATAAATTATATCGATTTGACGTGGAAGCATGTCCGAAAACATAACACACAAGTTGCAAATCTTTGAAATGATTAGGATTCATGGAAAAGTGAAGTTTAAGAGAATCCTATTGCTTCCCCACACTTTTTCAAGTGAAATGGGTTTTTAAAAAAAAGAGACTCTAAAAATCATGTTGTATTTAATAGAAACCAAAGCAATAAATTATATCGATTTGACGTGGAAGCATGTCCGAAAACATAACACACAAGTTGCAAATCTTTGAAATAATTCGGATTCATGGAAAAGTGAAGTTTAAGAGAACCCTATTGCTTCCCCACACTTTTTCAAGTGAAATGGGTTTTTAAAAAAAAGAGACTCTAAAAATCATGCTGTATTTAATAGAAACCAAAGCAATAAATTATATCGATTTGACGTGGAAGCATGTCCGAAAACATAACACACAAGTTGCAAATCTTTGAAATAATTAGGATTCATGGAAAAGTGAAGTTTAAGTGAACCCTATTGCTTCCCCACACTTTTTCAAGTGAAATGGGTTTTTAAAAAAAACAGACTCTAAAAATCATGCTGTATTTAATAGAAACCAAACCAATATACTATATTGTTTTGACGAGGAAGCATGTCCGAAAACATAACGCACAAGTTGCAAATCTTTGAAATGATTAGGATTCATGGAAAAGTGAAGTTTAAGTGAACCCTATTGCTTCCCCACACTTTTCCAAGTGAAATCGGATTAGAAAAAAGAGACTCTATAAAACATGCTGTATTTAGTAGAAACCAATCGAATAAATTATATCGATTTGACGTGGAAGCATGTCCAAAAACATAACACACAAGTTGCAAATCTTTGAAATAATTAGGATTCATGGAAAAGTGAAGTTTAAAAGAACCCTATTGCTTCCTCACACTTTTTCAAGTGAAATGGATTTTTAAAAAAAAGAGAGTCTAAAAATCATGCTGTATTTAATAGAAACAAAACCAATAAATTATATTGTCTTGACGTGGAAGCATGTCCGAAAACATAACATACAAGTTGCAAATCTTTGAAATAATTCGGATTCATGGAAAAGTGAAGTTTAAAAGAACCCTATTGCTTCCCCACACTTTTTCAAGTGAAATGGGTTTTTAAAAAAAACAGACTCTAAAAATCATGCTGTATTTAATAGAAACCAAACCAATAAATTATATCGATTTGACGTGCAAGCATGTCCAAAAACATAACACAGAAGTTGCAAATCTTTGAAATAATTAGGATTCATGGAAAAGTGAAGTTTAAAAGAACCCTATTGCTTCCTCACACTTTTTCAAGTGAAATGGGTTTCTAAAAAAAAGAGACTCTAAAAATCATGCTGTATTTAATAGAAACCAAAGCAATAAATTATATCTATTTGACGTGGAAGCATGTCCAAAAACATAACACACAAGTTGCAAATCTTTGAAATAATTAGGATTCATGGAAAAGTGAAGTTTAAAAGAACCCTATTGCTTCCTCACACTTTTTCAAGTGAAATGGGTTTCTAAAAAAAAGAGACTCTAAAAATCATAGTGTATTTAATAGAAACCAAACCAATAAATTATATCGATTTGACGTGGAAGCATGTCCAAAAACATAACATACAAGTTGCAAATCTTTGAAATAATTAGGATTCATGGAAAAGTGAAGTTTAAAAGAACCCTATTGCTTCCTCACACTTTTTCAAGTGAAATGGGTTTCTAAAAAAAAGAGACTCTAAAAATCATGCTGTATTTAATAGAAACCAAACCAATAAATTATATCGATTTGACGTGGAAGCATGTCCAAAAACATAACACACAAGTTGCAAATCTTTGAAATAATTAGGATTCATGGAAAAGTGAAGTTTAAAAGAACCCTATTGCTTCCTCACACTTTTTCAAGTGAAATGGGTTTCTAAAAAAAAGAGACTCTAAAAATCATGCTGTATTTAATAGAAACCAAACCAATAAATTATATCGATTTGACGTGGAAGCATGTCCAAAAACATAACACACAAGTTGCAAATCTTTGAAATAATTAGGATTCATGGAAAAGTGAAGTTTAAAAGAACCCTATTGCTTCCTCACACTTTTTCAAGTGAAATGGGTTTTTAAAAAAAAGGGACTCTAAAAATCATGCTGTATTTAATAGAAACCAAAGCAGTAAATTATATCGATTTGACGTGGAAGCATGTCCAAAAACATAACACACAAGTTGCAAATCTTTGAAATAATTAGGATTCATGGAAAAGTGAAGTTTAAAAGAACCCTATTGCTTCCCCACACTTTTTCAAGTGAAATGGGTTTT
The DNA here is from genome assembly GCA_950106755.1 of Climacium dendroides. Classification (NCBI taxonomy): domain Eukaryota; kingdom Viridiplantae; phylum Streptophyta; class Bryopsida; order Hypnales; family Climaciaceae; genus Climacium; species Climacium dendroides. Next base: position 111,365 of record CATNNA010000117.1, read on the forward strand.
TAAAAAAAACAGACTCTAAAAATCATGCTGTATTTAATAGAAACCAAACCAATAAATTATATCGATTTGACGTGGAAGCATGTCCAAAAACATAACACAGAAGTTGCAAATCTTTGAAATAATTAGGATTCATGGAAAAGTGAAGTTTAAAAGAACCCTATTGCTTCCTCACACTTTTTCAAGTGAAATGGGTTTCTAAAAAAAAGAGACTCTAAAAATCATGCTGTATTTAATAGAAACCAAACCAATAAATTATATCGATTTGACGTGGAAGCATGTCCAAAAACATAACACACAAGTTGCAAATCTTTGAAATAATTAGGATTCATGGAAAAGTGAAGTTTAAGAGAACCCTATTGCTTCCCCACACTTTTTCAAGTGAAATGGGTTTTTAAAAAAAAGAGACTCTAAAAATCATGCTGTATTTAATAGAAACCAAACCAATAAATTATATCGATTTGACGTGGAAGCATGTCCGAAAACATAACACACAAGTTGCAAATCTTTGAAATGATTAGGATTCATGGAAAAGTGAAGTTTAAGAGAATCCTATTGCTTCCCCACACTTTTTCAAGTGAAATGGGTTTTTAAAAAAAAGAGACTCTAAAAATCATGTTGTATTTAATAGAAACCAAAGCAATAAATTATATCGATTTGACGTGGAAGCATGTCCGAAAACATAACACACAAGTTGCAAATCTTTGAAATAATTCGGATTCATGGAAAAGTGAAGTTTAAGAGAACCCTATTGCTTCCCCACACTTTTTCAAGTGAAATGGGTTTTTAAAAAAAAGAGACTCTAAAAATCATGCTGTATTTAATAGAAACCAAAGCAATAAATTATATCGATTTGACGTGGAAGCATGTCCGAAAACATAACACACAAGTTGCAAATCTTTGAAATAATTAGGATTCATGGAAAAGTGAAGTTTAAGTGAACCCTATTGCTTCCCCACACTTTTTCAAGTGAAATGGGTTTTTAAAAAAAACAGACTCTAAAAATCATGCTGTATTTAATAGAAACCAAACCAATATACTATATTGTTTTGACGAGGAAGCATGTCCGAAAACATAACGCACAAGTTGCAAATCTTTGAAATGATTAGGATTCATGGAAAAGTGAAGTTTAAGTGAACCCTATTGCTTCCCCACACTTTTCCAAGTGAAATCGGATTAGAAAAAAGAGACTCTATAAAACATGCTGTATTTAGTAGAAACCAATCGAATAAATTATATCGATTTGACGTGGAAGCATGTCCAAAAACATAACACACAAGTTGCAAATCTTTGAAATAATTAGGATTCATGGAAAAGTGAAGTTTAAAAGAACCCTATTGCTTCCTCACACTTTTTCAAGTGAAATGGATTTTTAAAAAAAAGAGAGTCTAAAAATCATGCTGTATTTAATAGAAACAAAACCAATAAATTATATTGTCTTGACGTGGAAGCATGTCCGAAAACATAACATACAAGTTGCAAATCTTTGAAATAATTCGGATTCATGGAAAAGTGAAGTTTAAAAGAACCCTATTGCTTCCCCACACTTTTTCAAGTGAAATGGGTTTTTAAAAAAAACAGACTCTAAAAATCATGCTGTATTTAATAGAAACCAAACCAATAAATTATATCGATTTGACGTGCAAGCATGTCCAAAAACATAACACAGAAGTTGCAAATCTTTGAAATAATTAGGATTCATGGAAAAGTGAAGTTTAAAAGAACCCTATTGCTTCCTCACACTTTTTCAAGTGAAATGGGTTTCTAAAAAAAAGAGACTCTAAAAATCATGCTGTATTTAATAGAAACCAAAGCAATAAATTATATCTATTTGACGTGGAAGCATGTCCAAAAACATAACACACAAGTTGCAAATCTTTGAAATAATTAGGATTCATGGAAAAGTGAAGTTTAAAAGAACCCTATTGCTTCCTCACACTTTTTCAAGTGAAATGGGTTTCTAAAAAAAAGAGACTCTAAAAATCATAGTGTATTTAATAGAAACCAAACCAATAAATTATATCGATTTGACGTGGAAGCATGTCCAAAAACATAACATACAAGTTGCAAATCTTTGAAATAATTAGGATTCATGGAAAAGTGAAGTTTAAAAGAACCCTATTGCTTCCTCACACTTTTTCAAGTGAAATGGGTTTCTAAAAAAAAGAGACTCTAAAAATCATGCTGTATTTAATAGAAACCAAACCAATAAATTATATCGATTTGACGTGGAAGCATGTCCAAAAACATAACACACAAGTTGCAAATCTTTGAAATAATTAGGATTCATGGAAAAGTGAAGTTTAAAAGAACCCTATTGCTTCCTCACACTTTTTCAAGTGAAATGGGTTTCTAAAAAAAAGAGACTCTAAAAATCATGCTGTATTTAATAGAAACCAAACCAATAAATTATATCGATTTGACGTGGAAGCATGTCCAAAAACATAACACACAAGTTGCAAATCTTTGAAATAATTAGGATTCATGGAAAAGTGAAGTTTAAAAGAACCCTATTGCTTCCTCACACTTTTTCAAGTGAAATGGGTTTTTAAAAAAAAGGGACTCTAAAAATCATGCTGTATTTAATAGAAACCAAAGCAGTAAATTATATCGATTTGACGTGGAAGCATGTCCAAAAACATAACACACAAGTTGCAAATCTTTGAAATAATTAGGATTCATGGAAAAGTGAAGTTTAAAAGAACCCTATTGCTTCCCCACACTTTTTCAAGTGAAATGGGTTTTTAAAAAAAACAGACTCTAAAAATCATGCTGTATTTAATAGAAACCAAACCAATAAATTATATCGATTTGACGTGGAAGCATGTCCAAAAACATAACACAGAAGTTGCAAATCTTTGAAATAATTAGGATTCATGGAAAAGTGAAGTTTAAAAGAACCCTATTGCTTCCTCACACTTTTTCAAGTGAAATGGGTTTCTAAAAAAAAGAGACTCTAAAAATCATGCTGTATTTAATAGAAACCAAACCAATAAATTATATCGATTTGACGTGGAAGCATGTCCAAAAACATAACACACAAGTTGCAAATCTTTGAAATAATTAGGATTCATGGAAAAGTGAAGTTTAAGAGAACCCTATTGCTTCCCCACACTTTTTCAAGTGAAATGGGTTTTTAAAAAAAAGAGACTCTAAAAATCATGCTGTATTTAATAGAAACCAAACCAATAAATTATATCGATTTGACGTGGAAGCATGTCCGAAAACATAACACACAAGTTGCAAATCTTTGAAATGATTAGGATTCATGGAAAAGTGAAGTTTAAGAGAATCCTATTGCTTCCCCACACTTTTTCAAGTGAAATGGGTTTTTAAAAAAAAGAGACTCTAAAAATCATGTTGTATTTAATAGAAACCAAAGCAATAAATTATATCGATTTGACGTGGAAGCATGTCCGAAAACATAACACACAAGTTGCAAATCTTTGAAATAATTCGGATTCATGGAAAAGTGAAGTTTAAGAGAACCCTATTGCTTCCCCACACTTTTTCAAGTGAAATGGGTTTTTAAAAAAAAGAGACTCTAAAAATCATGCTGTATTTAATAGAAACCAAAGCAATAAATTATATCGATTTGACGTGGAAGCATGTCCGAAAACATAACACACAAGTTGCAAATCTTTGAAATAATTAGGATTCATGGAAAAGTGAAGTTTAAGTGAACCCTATTGCTTCCCCACACTTTTTCAAGTGAAATGGGTTTTTAAAAAAAACAGACTCTAAAAATCATGCTGTATTTAATAGAAACCAAACCAATATACTATATTGTTTTGACGAGGAAGCATGTCCGAAAACATAACGCACAAGTTGCAAATCTTTGAAATGATTAGGATTCATGGAAAAGTGAAGTTTAAGTGAACCCTATTGCTTCCCCACACTTTTCCAAGTGAAATCGGATTAGAAAAAAGAGACTCTATAAAACATGCTGTATTTAGTAGAAACCAATCGAATAAATTATATCGATTTGACGTGGAAGCATGTCCAAAAACATAACACACAAGTTGCAAATCTTTGAAATAATTAGGATTCATGGAAAAGTGAAGTTTAAAAGAACCCTATTGCTTCCTCACACTTTTTCAAGTGAAATGGATTTTTAAAAAAAAGAGAGTCTAAAAATCATGCTGTATTTAATAGAAACAAAACCAATAAATTATATTGTCTTGACGTGGAAGCATGTCCGAAAACATAACATACAAGTTGCAAATCTTTGAAATAATTCGGATTCATGGAAAAGTGAAGTTTAAAAGAACCCTATTGCTTCCCCACACTTTTTCAAGTGAAATGGGTTTTTAAAAAAAACAGACTCTAAAAATCATGCTGTATTTAATAGAAACCAAACCAATAAATTATATCGATTTGACGTGCAAGCATGTCCAAAAACATAACACAGAAGTTGCAAATCTTTGAAATAATTAGGATTCATGGAAAAGTGAAGTTTAAAAGAACCCTATTGCTTCCTCACACTTTTTCAAGTGAAATGGGTTTCTAAAAAAAAGAGACTCTAAAAATCATGCTGTATTTAATAGAAACCAAAGCAATAAATTATATCTATTTGACGTGGAAGCATGTCCAAAAACATAACACACAAGTTGCAAATCTTTGAAATAATTAGGATTCATGGAAAAGTGAAGTTTAAAAGAACCCTATTGCTTCCTCACACTTTTTCAAGTGAAATGGGTTTCTAAAAAAAAGAGACTCTAAAAATCATAGTGTATTTAATAGAAACCAAACCAATAAATTATATCGATTTGACGTGGAAGCATGTCCAAAAACATAACATACAAGTTGCAAATCTTTGAAATAATTAGGATTCATGGAAAAGTGAAGTTTAAAAGAACCCTATTGCTTCCTCACACTTTTTCAAGTGAAATGGGTTTCTAAAAAAAAGAGACTCTAAAAATCATGCTGTATTTAATAGAAACCAAACCAATAAATTATATCGATTTGACGTGGAAGCATGTCCAAAAACATAACACACAAGTTGCAAATCTTTGAAATAATTAGGATTCATGGAAAAGTGAAGTTTAAAAGAACCCTATTGCTTCCTCACACTTTTTCAAGTGAAATGGGTTTTTAAAAAAAAGAGACTCTAAAAATCATGTTGTATTTAATAGAAACCAAAGCAATAAATTATATCGATTTGACGTGGAAGCATGTCCGAAAACATAACACACAAGTTGCAAATCTTTGAAATAATTCGGATTCATGGAAAAGTGAAGTTTAAGAGAACCCTATTGCTTCCCCACACTTTTTCAAGTGAAATGGGTTTTTAAAAAAAAGAGACTCTAAAAATCATGCTGTATTTAATAGAAACCAAAGCAATAAATTATATCGATTTGACGTGGAAGCATGTCCGAAAACATAACACACAAGTTGCAAATCTTTGAAATAATTAGGATTCATGGAAAAGTGAAGTTTAAGTGAACCCTATTGCTTCCCCACACTTTTTCAAGTGAAATGGGTTTTTAAAAAAAACAGACTCTAAAAATCATGCTGTATTTAATAGAAACCAAACCAATATACTATATTGTTTTGACGAGGAAGCATGTCCGAAAACATAACGCACAAGTTGCAAATCTTTGAAATGATTAGGATTCATGGAAAAGTGAAGTTTAAGTGAACCCTATTGCTTCCCCACACTTTTCCAAGTGAAATCGGATTAGAAAAAAGAGACTCTATAAAACATGCTGTATTTAGTAGAAACCAATCGAATAAATTATATCGATTTGACGTGGAAGCATGTCCAAAAACATAACACACAAGTTGCAAATCTTTGAAATAATTAGGATTCATGGAAAAGTGAAGTTTAAAAGAACCCTATTGCTTCCTCACACTTTTTCAAGTGAAATGGATTTTTAAAAAAAAGAGAGTCTAAAAATCATGCTGTATTTAATAGAAACAAAACCAATAAATTATATTGTCTTGACGTGGAAGCATGTCCGAAAACATAACATACAAGTTGCAAATCTTTGAAATAATTCGGATTCATGGAAAAGTGAAGTTTAAAAGAACCCTATTGCTTCCCCACACTTTTTCAAGTGAAATGGGTTTTTAAAAAAAACAGACTCTAAAAATCATGCTGTATTTAATAGAAACCAAACCAATAAATTATATCGATTTGACGTGCAAGCATGTCCAAAAACATAACACAGAAGTTGCAAATCTTTGAAATAATTAGGATTCATGGAAAAGTGAAGTTTAAAAGAACCCTATTGCTTCCTCACACTTTTTCAAGTGAAATGGGTTTCTAAAAAAAAGAGACTCTAAAAATCATGCTGTATTTAATAGAAACCAAAGCAATAAATTATATCTATTTGACGTGGAAGCATGTCCAAAAACATAACACACAAGTTGCAAATCTTTGAAATAATTAGGATTCATGGAAAAGTGAAGTTTAAAAGAACCCTATTGCTTCCTCACACTTTTTCAAGTGAAATGGGTTTCTAAAAAAAAGAGACTCTAAAAATCATAGTGTATTTAATAGAAACCAAACCAATAAATTATATCGATTTGACGTGGAAGCATGTCCAAAAACATAACATACAAGTTGCAAATCTTTGAAATAATTAGGATTCATGGAAAAGTGAAGTTTAAAAGAACCCTATTGCTTCCTCACACTTTTTCAAGTGAAATGGGTTTCTAAAAAAAAGAGACTCTAAAAATCATGCTGTATTTAATAGAAACCAAACCAATAAATTATATCGATTTGACGTGGAAGCATGTCCAAAAACATAACACACAAGTTGCAAATCTTTGAAATAATTAGGATTCATGGAAAAGTGAAGTTTAAAAGAACCCTATTGCTTCCTCACACTTTTTCAAGTGAAATGGGTTTCTAAAAAAAAGAGACTCTAAAAATCATGCTGTATTTAATAGAAACCAAACCAATAAATTATATCGATTTGACGTGGAAGCATGTCCAAAAACATAACACACAAGTTGCAAATCTTTGAAATAATTAGGATTCATGGAAAAGTGAAGTTTAAAAGAACCCTATTGCTTCCTCACACTTTTTCAAGTGAAATGGGTTTTTAAAAAAAAGGGACTCTAAAAATCATGCTGTATTTAATAGAAACCAAAGCAGTAAATTATATCGATTTGACGTGGAAGCATGTCCAAAAACATAACACACAAGTTGCAAATCTTTGAAATAATTAGGATTCATGGAAAAGTGAAGTTTAAAAGAACCCTATTGCTTCCCCACACTTTTTCAAGTGAAATGGGTTTTTAAAAAAAACAGACTCTAAAAATCATGCTGTATTTAATAGAAACCAAACCAATAAATTATATCGATTTGACGTGGAAGCATGTCCAAAAACATAACACAGAAGTTGCAAATCTTTGAAATAATTAGGATTCATGGAAAAGTGAAGTTTAAAAGAACCCTATTGCTTCCTCACACTTTTTCAAGTGAAATGGGTTTCTAAAAAAAAGAGACTCTAAAAATCATGCTGTATTTAATAGAAACCAAACCAATAAATTATATCGATTTGACGTGGAAGCATGTCCAAAAACATAACACACAAGTTGCAAATCTTTGAAATAATTAGGATTCATGGAAAAGTGAAGTTTAAGAGAACCCTATTGCTTCCCCACACTTTTTCAAGTGAAATGGGTTTTTAAAAAAAAGAGACTCTAAAAATCATGCTGTATTTAATAGAAACCAAACCAATAAATTATATCGATTTGACGTGGAAGCATGTCCGAAAACATAACACACAAGTTGCAAATCTTTGAAATAATTAGGATTCATGGAAAAGTGAAGTTTAAAAGAACCCTATTGCTTCCTCACACTTTTTCAAGTGAAATGGGTTTCTAAAAAAAAGAGACTCTAAAAATCATGCTGTATTTAATAGAAACCAAACCAATAAATTATATCGATTTGACGTGGAAGCATGTCCGAAAACATAACACACAAGTTGCAAATCTTTGAAATAATTAGGATTCATGGAAAAGTGAAGTTTAAAAGAACCCTATTGCTTCCCCACACTTTTTCAATTGAAATGGGTTTAAAGAAAGAGACTCTTAAAATCATGCTGTATTTAATAGAAACCAAAGCAATAAATTATATCGATTTGACGTGGAAGCATGTCCAAAAACACAACACACAAGTTGCAAATCTTTGAAATAATTAGGATTCATGGAAAAGTGAAGTTTAAAAGAACCCTATTGCTTCCTCACACTTTTTCAAGTGAAATGGATTTTTAAAAAAAAGGGACTCTAAAAATCATGCTGTATTTAATAGAAACCAAAGTAATAAATTTTATTGTTTTGACGTGGAAGCATGTCCGAAAACATAACACACAAGTTGCAAATCTTTGAAATCATTAGGATTCATGGAAAAGTGAAGTTTAAAAGAACCCTATTGCTTCCCCACACTTTTTCAATTGAAATGGGTTTAAAAAAAGAGACTCTTAAAATCATGCTGTATTTAATAGAAACCAAAGCAATAAATTATATCGATTTGACGTGGATGCATGTCCAAAAACATAACACACAAGTTGCAAATCTTTGAAATAATTAGGATTCATGGAAAAGTGAAGTTTAAGAGAACCCTATTGCTTCCTCAGACTTTTCCAAGTGAAATCGGTTTAGAAAAAAGAGACTCTAAAAAACATGTTGTATTTAGTAGAACCAATCGAATAAATTATATCGTTTTGACGTGGAAGCATGTGCCAAAACATAACACACAAGTTGCAAATCTTTGAAATCATTAGGATTCATGGAAAAGTGAAGTTTAAAAGAACCCTATTGCTTCCTCACACTTTTTCAAGTGAAATGGATTTTTAAAAAAAAGTGACTCTTAAAATCATGCTGTATTTAATAGAAACCAAAGCAATAAATTATATCGATTTGACGTGGAAGCATGTCCAAAAACATAACACACAAGTTGCAAATCTTTGAAATAATTCGGATTCATGGAAAAGTGAAGTTTAAAAGAACCCTATTGCTTCCTCACACTTTTTCAAGTGAAATGGATTTTTAAAAAAAAGGGACTCTAAAAATCATGCTGTATTTAATAGAAACCAAACCAATAAATTATATTGTTTTGACGTGGAAGCATGTCCAAAAACATAACACACAAGTTGCAAATCTTTGAAATAATTAGGATTCATGGAAAAGTGAAGTTTAAAAGAACCCTATTGCTTCCCCACACTTTTCCAAGTGAAATCGGATTAGAAAAAAGAGACTCTATAAAACATGTTGTATTTAGTACAAACCAATCAATTAAATTATATCGTTCTGACGTGGAAGTATGTGCCAAAACATAACACACAAGTTGCAAATCTTTGAAATAATTAGGATTCATGGAAAAGTGAAGTTTAAAAGAACCCTATTGCTTCCTCACACTTTTTCAAGTGAAATGGATTTTTAAAAAAAAGGGACTCTAAAAATCATGCTGTATTTAATAGAAACCAAAGTAATAAATTTTATTGTTTTGACGTGGAAGCATGTCCGAAAACATAACACACAAGTTGCAAATCTTTGAAATCATTAGGATTCATGGAAAAGTGAAGTTTAAAAGAACCCTATTGCTTCCCCACACTTTTTCAATTGAAATGGGTTTAAAGAAAGAGACTCTTAAAATCATGCTGTATTTAATAGAAACCAAAGCAATAAATTATATCGATTTGACGTGGAAGCATGTCCAAAAACACAACACACAAGTTGCAAATCTTTGAAATAATTAGGATTCATGGAAAAGTGAAGTTTAAAAGAACCCTATTGCTTCCTCACACTTTTTCAAGTGAAATGGATTTTTAAAAAAAAGGGACTCTAAAAATCATGCTGTATTTAATAGAAACCAAAGTAATAAATTTTATTGTTTTGACGTGGAAGCATGTCCGAAAACATAACACACAAGTTGCAAATCTTTGAAATCATTAGGATTCATGGAAAAGTGAAGTTTAAAAGAACCCTATTGCTTCCCCACACTTTTTCAATTGAAATGTGTTTAAAGAAAGAGACTCTTAAAATCATGCTGTATTTAATAGAAACCAAACCAATAAATTATATCGATTTGACGTGGAAGCATGTCCAAAAACATAACACACAAGTTGCAAATCTTTGAAATAATTAGGATTCATGGAAAAGTGAAGTTTAAGAGAACCCTATTGCTTCCCCACACTTTTTCAATTGAAATGGGTTTAAAGAAAGAGACTCTTAAAATCATGCTGTATTTAATAGAAACCAAACCAATAAATTTTATTGTTTTGACGTGGAAGCATGTCCGAAAACATAACACACAAGTTGCAAATCTTTGAAATCATTAGGATTCATGGAAAAGTGAAGTTTAAAAGAACCCTATTGCTTCCTCACACTTTTTCAAGTGAAATGGATTTTTAAAAAAAAGAGAGTCTAAAAATCATGCTGTATTTAATAGAAACCAAAGTAATAAATTTTATTGTTTTGACGTGGAAGCATGTCCAAAAACATAACACACAAGTTGCAAATCTTTGAAATAATTAGGATTCATGGAAAAGTGAAGTTTAAGAGAACCCTATTGCTTCCTCAGACTTTTCCAAGTGAAATCGGTTTAGAAAAAAGAGACTCTAAAAAACATGTTGTATTTAGTAGAACCAATCGAATAAATTATATCGTTTTGACGTGGAAGCATGTGCCAAAACATAACACACAAGTTGCAAATCTTTGAAATCATTAGGATTCATGGAAAAGTGAAGTTTAAAAGAACCCTATTGCTTCCTCACACTTTTTCAAGTGAAATGGATTTTTAAAAAAAAGTGACTCTTAAAATCATGCTGTATTTAATAGAAACCAAAGCAATAAATTATATCGATTTGACGTGGAAGCATGTCCAAAAACATAACACACAAGTTGCAAATCTTTGAAATAATTCGGATTCATGGAAAAGTGAAGTTTAAAAGAACCCTATTGCTTCCTCACACTCTTTCAAGTGAAATGGATTTTTAAAAAAAAGGGACTCTAAAAATCATGCTGTATTTAATAGAAACCAAACCAATAAATTATATTGTTTTGACGTGGAAGCGTGTCCAAAAACATAACACACAAGTTGCAAATCTTTGAAATAATTAGGATTCATGGAAAAGTGAAGTTTAAAAGAACCCTATTGCTTCCCCACACTTTTCCAAGTGAAATCGGATTAGAAAAAAGAGACTCTATAAAACATGTTGTATTTAGTAGAAACCAATCAAATAAATTATATCGTTCTGACGTGGAAGCATGTGCCAAAACATAACACACAAGTTGCAAATCTTTGAAATAATTAGGATTCATGGAAAAGTGAAGTTTAAAAGAACCCTATTGCTTCCTCACACTTTTTCAAGTGAAATGGGTTTTTAAAAAAAAGGGACTCTAAAAATCATGCTGTATTTAATAGAAACCAAACCAATAAATTATATCGATTTGACGTGGACGCGTGTCCCAAAACATAATACACAAGTTGCAAATCTTCGAAATAATTCGGATTCATGGAAAAGTGAAGTTTAAAAGAACCTTATTGCTTCCTCAGACTTTTCCAAGTGAAATCGGTTTAGAAAAAAGAGACTCTAAAAAACATGTTGTATTTAGTAGAACCAATCGAATAAATTATATCGTTTTGACGTGGAAGCATGTGCCAAAACATAACACACAAGTTGCAAATCTTTGAAATCATTAGGATTCATGGAAAAGTGAAGTTTAAGAGAACCCTATTGCTTCCCCACACTTTTCCAAGTGAAATGGATTTAAAAAAAAGAGACTCTAAAAATCATGCTGTATTTAATAGAAACCAAAGCAATAAATTATATCGATTTGACGTGGAAGCATGTCCGAAAACATAACACACAAGTTGCAAATCTTTGAAATAATTAGGATTCATGGAAAAGTGAAGTTTAAAAGAACCCTATTGCTTCCTCACAATTTTTCAAGTGAAATGGATTTTTAAAAAAAAGGGACTCTAAAAATCATGCTGTATTTAATAGAAACCAAACCAATAAATTATATTGTTTTGACGTGGAAGCGTGTCCAAAAACATAACACACAAGTTGCAAATCTTGGAAATAATTAGGATTTATGGAAAAGTGAAGTTTAAGAGAACCCTATTGCTTTCCCACACGTTTTCAAGTGAAATGGGTTTTTAAAAAAGAGGGACTCTAAAAATCATGCTGTATTTAATAGAAACCAAACCAATAAATTATATCGATCTGACGTGGAAGGATGTCCAAAAACATAACACACAAGTTGCAAATCTTTGAAATAATTAGGATTTATGGAAAAGTGAAGTTTAAAAGAACCCTATTGCTTCCCCACACTTTTTCAAGTGAAATGGGTTTTTAAAAAAAAGAGACTCTAAAAATCTTGCTGTATTTAATAGAAACCAAACCAATAAATTATATCGATTTGACGTGGAAGCATGTCCGAAAACATAACACACAAGTTGCAAATCTTTGAAATAATTAGGATTCATGGAAAAGTGAAGTTTAAGTGAACCCTATTGCTTTCCCACACGTTTTCAAGTGAAATGGGTTTTTAAAAAAGAGGGACTCTAAAAATCATGCTGTATTTAATAGAAACCAAACCAATAAATTATATCGATCTGACGTGGAAGGATGTCCAAAAACATAACACACAAGTTGCAAATCTTTGAAATAATTAGGATTCATGGAAAAGTGAAGTTTAAAAGAACCCTATTGCTTCCTCACACTTTTTCAAGTGAAATGGATTTTTAAAAAAAAGGGACTCTAAAAATCATGTTGTATTTAATAGAAACCAAAGCAATAAATTATATCGATTTGACGTGGAAGCATGTCCGAAAACATAACACACAAGTTGCAAATCTTTGAAATAATTCGGATTCATGGAAAAGTGAAGTTTAAAAGAACCCTATTGCTTCCCCACACTTTTTCAAGTGAAATGGATTTTTAAAAAAAAGGGACTCTAAAAATCATGCTGTATTTAATAGAAACCAAACCAATAAATTATATTGTTTTGACGTGGAAGCGTGTCCAAAAACATAACACACAAGTTGCAAATCTTTGAAATAATTAGGATTCATGGAAAAGTGAAGTTTAAAAGAACCCTATTGCTTCCCCACACTTTTCCAAGTGAAATCGGATTAGAAAAAAGAGACTCTATAAAACATGCTGTATTTAGTAGAAACCAATCGAATAAATTATATCGTTCTGACGTGGAAGCAAGTGCCAAAACATAACACACAAGTTGCAAATCTTTGAAATAATTAGGATTCATGGAAAAGTGAAGTTTAAAAGAACCCTATTGCTTCCTCACACTTTTTCAAGTGAAATGGGTTTTTAAAAAAAAGGGACTCTAAAAATCATGCTGTATTTAATAGAAACCAAACCAATAAATTATATCGATTTGACGTGGACGCGTGTCCCAAAACATAATACACAAGTTGCAAATCTTCGAAATAATTCGGATTCATGGAAAAGTGAAGTTTAAAAGAACCCTATTGCTTCCTCAGACTTTTCCAAGTGAAATCGGTTTAGAAAAAAGAGACTCTAAAAAACATGTTGTATTTAGTAGAACCAATCGAATAAATTATATCGTTTTGACGTGGAAGCATGTGCCAAAACATAACACACAAGTTGCAAATCTTTGAAATCATTAGGATTTATGGAAAAGTGAAGTTTAAGAGAACCCTATTGCTTCCCCACACTTTTCCAAGTGAAATGGATTTAAAAAAAAGAGACTCTAAAAATCATGCTGTATTTAATAGAAACCAAACCAATAAATTATATCGATTTGACGTGGAAGCATGTGCCAAAACATAACACACAAGTTGCAAATCTTTGAAATAATTAGGATTCATGGAAAAGTGAAGTTTAAAAGAACCCTATTGCTTCCTCACAATTTTTCAAGTGAAATGGATTTTTAAAAAAAAGGGATTCTAAAAATCATGCTGTATTTAATAGAAACCAAACCAATAAATTATATTGTTTTGACGTGGAAGCGTGTCCAAAAACATAACACACAAGTTGCAAATCTTGGAAATAATTAGGATTTATGGAAAAGTGAAGTTTAAGAGAACCCTATTGCTTCCCCACACTTTTTCAAGTGAAATGGGTTTTTAAAAAAAAGGGACTCTAAAAATCATGCTGTATTTAATAGAAACCAAACCAATAAATTATATCGATTTGACGTGGAAGCATGTCCGAAAACATAACACACAAGTTGCAAATCTTTGAAATAATTAGGATTCATGGAAAAGTGAAGTTTAAGTGAACCCTATTGCTTTCCCACACGTTTTCAAGTGAAATGGGTTTTTAAAAAAAAGGGACTCTAAAAATCATGCTGTATTTAATAGAAACCAAACCAATAAATTATATCGATCTGACGTGGAAGGATGTCCAAAAGCATAACACACAAGTTGCAAATCTTTGAAATAATTAGGATTCATGGAAAAGTGAAGTTTAAAAGAACCCTATTGCTTCCTCACACTTTTTCAAGTGAAATGGGTTTTTAAAAAAAAGGGACTCTAAAAATCATGCTGTATTTAATAGAAACCAAACCAATAAATTATATCGATTTGACGTGGACGCGTGTCCCAAAACATAATACACAAGTTGCAAATCTTCGAAATAATTCGGATTCATGGAAAAGTGAAGTTTAAAAGAACCCTATTGCTTCCTCAGACTTTTCCAAGTGAAATCGGTTTAGAAAAAAGAGACTCTAAAAAACATGTTGTATTTAGTAGAACCAATCGAATAAATTATATCGTTTTGACGTGGAAGCATGTGCCAAAACATAACACACAAGTTGCAAATCTTTGAAATCATTAGGATTTATGGAAAAGTGAAGTTTAAGAGAACCCTATTGCTTCCCCACACTTTTCCAAGTGAAATGGATTTAAAAAAAAGAGACTCTAAAAATCATGCTGTATTTAATAGAAACCAAACCAATAAATTATATCGATTTGACGTGGAAGCATGTGCCAAAACATAACACACAAGTTGCAAATCTTTGAAATAATTAGGATTCATGGAAAAGTGAAGTTTAAAAGAACCCTATTGCTTCCTCACAATTTTTCAAGTGAAATGGATTTTTAAAAAAAAGGGATTCTAAAAATCATGCTGTATTTAATAGAAACCAAACCAATAAATTATATTGTTTTGACGTGGAAGCGTGTCCAAAAACATAACACACAAGTTGCAAATCTTGGAAATAATTAGGATTTATGGAAAAGTGAAGTTTAAGAGAACCCTATTGCTTCCCCACACTTTCTCAAGTGAAATGGGTTTTTAAAAAAAAGGGACTCTAAAAATCATGCTGTATTTAATAGAAACCAAACCAATAAATTATATCGATTTGACGTGGAAGCATGTCCGAAAACATAACACACAAGTTGCAAATCTTTGAAATAATTAGGATTCATGGAAAAGTGAAGTTTAAGTGAACCCTATTGCTTTCCCACACGTTTTCAAGTGAAATGGGTTTTTAAAAAAAAGGGACTCTAAAAATCATGCTGTATTTAATAGAAACCAAACCAATAAATTATATCGATCTGACGTGGAAGGATGTCCAAAAGCATAACACACAAGTTGCAAATCTTTGAAATAATTAGGATTCATGGAAAAGTGAAGTTTAAAAGAACCCTATTGCTTCCTCACACTTTTTCAAGTGAAATGGGTTTTTAAAAAAAAGGGACTCTAAAAATCATGCTGTATTTAATAGAAACCAAACCAATAAATTATATCGATTTGACGTGGACGCGTGTCCCAAAACATAATACACAAGTTGCAAATCTTCGAAATAATTCGGATTCATGGAAAAGTGAAGTTTAAAAGAACCCTATTGCTTCCTCAGACTTTTCCAAGTGAAATCGGTTTAGAAAAAAGAGACTCTAAAAAACATGTTGTATTTAGTAGAACCAATCGAATAAATTATATCGTTTTGACGTGGAAGCATGTGCCAAAACATAACACACAAGTTGCAAATCTTTGAAATCATTAGGATTTATGGAAAAGTGAAGTTTAAGAGAACCCTATTGCTTCCCCACACTTTTCCAAGTGAAATGGATTTAAAAAAAAGAGACTCTAAAAATCATGCTGTATTTAATAGAAACCAAACCAATAAATTATATCGATTTGACGTGGAAGCATGTGCCAAAACATAACACACAAGTTGCAAATCTTTGAAATAATTAGGATTCATGGAAAAGTGAAGTTTAAAAGAACCCTATTGCTTCCTCACAATTTTTCAAGTGAAATGGATTTTTAAAAAAAAGGGATTCTAAAAATCATGCTGTATTTAATAGAAACCAAACCAATAAATTATATTGTTTTGACGTGGAAGCGTGTCCAAAAACATAACACACAAGTTGCAAATCTTGGAAATAATTAGGATTTATGGAAAAGTGAAGTTTAAGAGAACCCTATTGCTTCCCCACACTTTCTCAAGTGAAATGGGTTTTTAAAAAAAAGGGACTCTAAAAATCATGCTGTATTTAATAGAAACCAAACCAATAAATTATATCGATTTGACGTGGAAGCATGTCCGAAAACATAACACACAAGTTGCAAATCTTTGAAATAATTAGGATTCATGGAAAAGTGAAGTTTAAGTGAACCCTATTGCTTTCCCACACGTTTTCAAGTGAAATGGGTTTTTAAAAAAAAGGGACTCTAAAAATCATGCTGTATTTAATAGAAACCAAACCAATAAATTATATCGATCTGACGTGGAAGGATGTCCAAAAGCATAACACACAAGTTGCAAATCTTTGAAATAATTAGGATTCATGGAAAAGTGAAGTTTAAAAGAACCCTATTGCTTCCTCACACTTTTTCAAGTGAAATGGATTTTTAAAAAAAAGGGACTCTAAAAATCATGTTGTATTTAATAGAAACCAAAGCAATAAATTATATCGATTTGACGTGGAAGCATGTCCGAAAACATAACACACAAGTTGCAAATCTTTGAAATAATTCGGATTCATGGAAAAGTGAAGTTTAAAAGAACCCTATTGCTTGCTCACACTTTTTCAAGTGAAATGGGTTTCTATAAAAAAGAGACTCTAAAAATCATGCTGTATTTAATAGAAACCAAACCAATAAATTATATCGATTTGACGTGGAAGCATGTCCAAAAACATAACACAGAAGTTGCAAATCTTTGAAATAATTAGGATTCATGGAAAAGTGAAGTTTGAAAGAACCCTATTGCTTCCTCACACTTTTTCAAGTGAAATGGATTTTTAAAAAAAAGAGAGTCTAAAAATCATGTTGTATTTAATAGAAACCAAACCAATAAATTATATTGTTTTGACGTGGAAGCATGTCCGAAAACATAACACACAAGTTGCAAATCTTTGAAATAATTAGGATTCATGGAAAAGTGAAGTTTAAGTGAACCCTATTGCTTTCCCACACGTTTTCAAGTGAAATGGGTTTTTAAAAAAAAGGGACTCTAAAAATCATGCTGTATTTAATAGAAACCAAACCAATAAATTATATCGATCTGACGTGGAAGGATGTCCAAAAGCATAACACACAAGTTGCAAATCTTTGAAATAATTAGGATTCATGGAAAAGTGAAGTTTAAAAGAACCCTATTGCTTCCTCACACTTTTTCAAGTGAAATGGATTTTTAAAAAAAAGGGACTCTAAAAATCATGTTGTATTTAATAGAAACCAAAGCAATAAATTATATCGATTTGACGTGGAAGCATGTCCGAAAACATAACACACAAGTTGCAAATCTTTGAAATAATTCGGATTCATGGAAAAGTGAAGTTTAAAAGAACCCTATTGCTTGCTCACACTTTTTCAAGTGAAATGGGTTTCTATAAAAAAGAGACTCTAAAAATCATGCTGTATTTAATAGAAACCAAACCAATAAATTATATCGATTTGACGTGGAAGCATGTCCAAAAACATAACACAGAAGTTGCAAATCTTTGAAATAATTAGGATTCATGGAAAAGTGAAGTTTAAAAGAACCCTATTGCTTCCTCACACTTTTTCAAGTGAAATGGATTTTTAAAAAAAAGAGAGTCTAAAAATCATGTTGTATTTAATAGAAACCAAACCAATAAATTATATTGTTTTGACGTGGAAGCATGTCCGAAAACATAACACACAAGTTGCAAATCTTTGAAATAATTCGGATTCATGGAAAAGTGAAGTTTAAGAGAACCCTATTGCTTCCCCACACTTTTTCAAGTGAAATGGGTTTTTAAAAAAAAGAGACTCTTAAAATCATGCTGTGTTTAATAGAAACCAAACCAATAAATTATATCGATTTGACGTGGAAGCATGTCCAAAAACATAACACACAAGTTGCAAATCTTTGAAATAATTAGGATTCATGGAAAAGTGAAGTTTAAGTGAACCCTATTGCTTTCCCACACGTTTTCAAGTGAAATGGGTTTTTAAAAAAAAGGGACTCTAAAAATCATGCTGTATTTAATAGAAACCAAACCAATAAATTATATCGATCTGACGTGGAAGGATGTCCAAAAACATAACACACAAGTTGCAAATCTTTGAAATAATTAGGATTCATGGAAAAGTGAAGTTTAAAAGAACCCTATTGCTTCCTCACACTTTTTCAAGTGAAATGGATTTTTAAAAAAAAGGGACTCTAAAAATCATGTTGTATTTAATAGAAACCAAAGCAATAAATTATATCGATTTGACGTGGAAGCATGTCCGAAAACATAACACACGAGTTGCAAATCTTTGAAATAATTCGGATTCATGGAAAAGTGAAGTTTAAAAGAACCCTATTGCTTCCTCACACTTTTTCAAGTGAAATGGGTTTCTATAAAAAAGAGACTCTAAAAATCATGCTGTATTTAATAGAAACCAAACCAATAAATTATATCGATTTGACGTGGAAGCATGTCCAAAAACATAACACACAAGTTGCAAATCTTTGAAATAATTAGGATTCATGGAAAAGTGAAGTTTAAGTGAACCCTATTGCTTCCTCACACTTTTTCAAGTGAAATGGATTTTTAAAAAAAAGAGAGTCTAAAAATCATGTTGTATTTAATAGAAACCAAACCAATAAATTATATTGTTTTGACGTGGAAGCATGTCCGAAAACATAACACACAAGTTGCAAATCTTTGAAATAATTCGGATTCATGGAAAAGTGAAGTTTAAGAGAACCCTATTGCTTCCCCACACTTTTTCAAGTGAAATGGGTTTTTAAAAAAAAGAGACTCTTAAAATCATGCTGTGTTTAATAGAAACCAAAGCAATAAATTATATCGATTTGACGTGGAAGCATGTCCAAAAACATAACACACAAGTTGCAAATCTTTGAAATAATTTGGATTCATGGAAAAGTGAAGTTTAAAAGAACCCTATTGCTTCCTCACACTTTTTCAAGTGAAATGGATTTTTAAAAAAAAGAGAGTCTAAAAATCATGTTGTATTTAATAGAAACCAAACCAATAAATTATATTGTTTTGACGTGGAAGCATGTCCGAAAACATAACACACAAGTTGCAAATCTTTGAAATCATTAGGATTCATGGAAAAGTGAAGTTTAAAAGAACCCTATTGCTTCCCCACACTTTTCCAAGTGAAATCGGATTAGAAAAAAGAGACTCTATAAAACATGTTGTATTTAGTAGAAACCAATCAAATAAATTATATCGTTCTGACGTGGAAGCATGTGCCAAAACATAACACACAAGTTGCAAATCTTTGAAATAATTAGGATTCATGGAAAAGTGAAGTTTAAAAGAACCCTATTGCTTCCTCACACTTTTTCAAGTGAAATGGGTTTTTAAAAAAAAGGGACTCTAAAAATCATGCTGTATTTAATAGAAACCAGACCAATAAATTATATCGATTTGACGTGGACGCGTGTCCCAAAACATAATACACAAGTTGCAAATCTTCGAAATAATTCGGATTCATGGAAAAGTGAAGTTTAAAAGAACCCTATTGCTTCCTCAGACTTTTCCAAGTGAAATCGGTTTAGAAAAAAGAGACTCTAAAAAACATGTTGTATTTAGTAGAACCAATCGAATAAATTATATCGTTTTGACGTGGAAGCATGTGCCAAAACATAACACACAAGTTGCAAATCTTTGAAATCATTAGGATTCATGGAAAAGTGAAGTTTAAGAGAACCCTATTGCTTCCCCACACTTTTCCAAGTGAAATGGATTTAAAAAAAAGAGACTCTAAAAATCATGCTGTATTTAATAGAAACCAAACCAATAAATTATATCGATTTGACGTGGAAGCATGTCCGAAAACATAACACACAAGTTGCAAATCTTTGAAATAATTAGGATTCATGGAAAAGTGAAGTTTAAAAGAACCCTATTGCTTCCTCACAATTTTTCAAGTGAAATGGATTTTTAAAAAAAAGGGACTCTAAAAATCATGCTGTATTTAATAGAAACCAAACCAATAAATTATATTGTTTTGACGTGGAAGCGTGTCCAAAAACATAACACACAAGTTGCAAATCTTGGAAATAATTAGGATTTATGGAAAAGTGAAGTTTAAGAGAACCCTATTGCTTCCCCACACTTTTTCAAGTGAAATGGGTTTTTAAAAAAAAGGGACTCTAAAAATCATGCTGTATTTAATAGAAACCAAACCAATAAATTATATCGATTTGACGTGGAAGCATGTCCGAAAACATAACACACAAATTGCAAATCTTTGAAATAATTAGGATTCATGGAAAAGTGAAGTTTAAGAGAACCCTATTGCTTCCCCACACTTTTTCAAGTGAAATGGGTTTTTAAAAAAAAGAGACTCTAAAAATCATGCTGTATTTAATAGAAACCAAACCAATAAATTATATCGATTTGACGTGGAAGCATGTCCGTAAACATAACACACAAGTTGCAAATCTTTGAAATAATTAGGATTCATGGAAAAGTGAAGTTTAAGTGAACCCTATTGCTTTCCCACACGTTTTCAAGTGAAATGGGTTTTTAAAAAAGAGGGACTCTAAAAATCATGCTGTATTTAATAGAAACCAAACCAATAAATTATATCGATCTGACGTGGAAGGATGTCCAAAAACATAACACACAAGTTGCAAATCTTTGAAATAATTAGGATTCATGGAAAAGTGAAGTTTAAAAGAACCCTATTGCTTCCTCACACTTTTTCAAGTGAAATGGATTTTTAAAAAAAAGGGACTCTAAAAATCATGTTGTATTTAATAGAAACCAAAGCAATAAATTATATCGATTTGACGTGGAAGCATGTCCGAAAACATAACACACAAGTTGCAAATCTTTGAAATAATTCGGATTCATGGAAAAGTGAAGTTTAAAAGAACCCTATTGCTTCCCCACACTTTTTCAAGTGAAATGGATTTTTAAAAAAAAGGGACTCTAAAAATCATGCTGTATTTAATAGAAACCAAACCAATAAATTATATTGTTTTGACGTGGAAGCGTGTCCAAAAACATAACACACAAGTTGCAAATCTTTGAAATAATTAGGATTCATGGAAAAGTGAAGTTTAAAAGAACCCTATTGCTTCCCCACACTTTTCCAAGTGAAATCGGATTAGAAAAAAGAGACTCTATAAAACATGCTGTATTTAGTAGAAACCAATCGAATAAATTATATCGTTCTGACGTGGAAGCATGTGCCAAAACATAACACACAAGTTGCATATCTTTGAAATAATTAGGATTCATGGAAAAGTGAAGTTTAAAAGAACCCTATTGCTTCCTCACAGTTTTTCAAGTGAAATGGGTTTTTAAAAAAAAGAGACTCTAAAAATCATGCTGTATTTAATAGAAACCAAACTAATAAATTATATCGATTTGACGTGGACGCGTGTCCCAAAACATAATACACAAGTTGCAAATCTTCGAAATAATTCGGATTCATGGAAAAGTGAAGTTTAAAAGAACCCTATTGCTTCCTCAGACTTTTCCAAGTGAAATCGGTTTAGAAAAAAGAGACTCTAAAAAACATGTTGTATTTAGTAGAACCAATCGAATAAATTATATCGTTTTGACGTGGAAGCATGTGCCAAAACATAACACACAAGTTGCAAATCTTTGAAATCATTAGGATTTATGGAAAAGTGAAGTTTAAGAGAACCCTATTGCTTCCCCACACTTTTCCAAGTGAAATGGATTTAAAAAAAAGAGACTCTAAAAATCATGCTGTATTTAATAGAAACCAAACCAATAAATTATATCGATTTGACGTGGAAGCATGTCCGAAAACATAACACACAAGTTGCAAATCTTTGAAATAATTAGGATTCATGGAAAAGTGAAGTTTAAAAGAACCCTATTGCTTCCTCACAATTTTTCAAGTGAAATGGATTTTTAAAAAAAAGGGATTCTAAAAATCATGCTGTATTTAATAGAAACCAAACCAATAAATTATATTGTTTTGACGTGGAAGCGTGTCCAAAAACATAACACACAAGTTGCAAATCTTGGAAATAATTAGGATTTATGGAAAAGTGAAGTTTAAGAGAACCCTATTGCTTCCCCACACTTTTTCAAGTGAAATGGGTTTTTAAAAAAAAGGGACTCTAAAAATCATGCTGTATTTAATAGAAACCAAACCAATAAATTATATCGATTTGACGTGGAAGCATGTCCGAAAACATAACACACAAGTTGCAAATCTTGGAAATAATTAGGATTCATGGAAAAGTGAAGTTTAAGAGAACCCTATTGCTTCCCCACACTTTTTCAAGTGAAATGGGTTTTTAAAAAAAAGAGACTCTAAAAATCATGCTGTATTTAATAGAAACCAAACCAATAAATTATATCGATTTGACGTGGAAGCATGTCCGAAAACATAACACACAAGTTGCAAATCTTTGAAATAATTAGGATTCATGGAAAAGTGAAGTTTAAGTGAACCCTATTGCTTTCCCACACGTTTTCAAGTGAAATGGGTTTTTAAAAAAAAGGGACTCTAAAAATCATGCTGTATTTAATAGAAACCAAACCAATAAATTATATCGATCTGACGTGGAAGGATGTCCAAAAACATAACACACAATTTGCAAATCTTTGAAATAATTAGGATTCATGGAAAAGTGAAGTTTAAAAGAACCCTATTGCTTCCTCACACTTTTTCAAGTGAAATGGATTTTTAAAAAAAAGGGACTCTAAAAATCATGTTGTATTTAATAGAAACCAAAGCAATAAATTATATCGATTTGACGTGGAAGCATGTCCGAAAACATAACACACAAGTTGCAAATCTTTGAAATAATTCGGATTCATGGAAAAGTGAAGTTTAAAAGAACCCTATTGCTTGCTCACACTTTTTCAAGTGAAATGGGTTTCTATAAAAAAGAGACTCTAAAAATCATGCTGTATTTAATAGAAACCAAACCAATAAATTATATCGATTTGACGTGGAAGCATGTCCAAAAACATAACACACAAGTTGCAAATCTTTGAAATAATTCGGATTCATGGAAAAGTGAAGTTTAAAAGAACCCTATTGCTTCCCCACACTTTTTCAAGTGAAATGGATTTTTAAAAAAAAGGGACTCTAAAAATCATGCTGTATTTAATAGAAACCAAACCAATAAATTATATTGTTTTGACGTGGAAGCGTGTCCAAAAACATAACACACAAGTTGCAAATCTTTGAAATAATTAGGATTCATGGAAAAGTGAAGTTTAAAAGAACCCTATTGCTTCCCCACACTTTTCCAAGTGAAATCGGATTAGAAAAAAGAGACTCTATAAAACATGCTGTATTTAGTAGAAACCAATCGAATAAATTATATCGTTCTGACGTGGAAGCATGTGCCAAAACATAACACACAAGTTGCATATCTTTGAAATAATTAGGATTCATGGAAAAGTGAAGTTTAAAAGAACCCTATTGCTTCCTCACACTTTTTCAAGTGAAATGGGTTTTTAAAAAAAAGAGACTCTAAAAATCATGCTGTATTTAATAGAAACCAAACCAATAAATTATATCGATTTGACGTGGACGCGTGTCCCAAAACATAATACACAAGTTGCAAATCTTCGAAATAATTCGGATTCATGGAAAAGTGAAGTTTAAAAGAACCCTATTGCTTCCTCAGACTTTTCCAAGTGAAATCGGTTTAGAAAAAAGAGACTCTAAAAAACATGTTGTGTTTAGTAGAACCAATCGAATAAATTATATCGTTTTGACGTGGAAGCATGTGCCAAAACATAACACACAAGTTGCAAATCTTTGAAATCATTAGGATTTATGGAAAAGTGAAGTTTAAGAGAACCCTATTGCTTCCCCACACTTTTCCAAGTGAAATGGATTTAAAAAAAAGAGACTCTAAAAATCATGCTGTATTTAATAGAAACCAAACCAATAAATTATATCGATTTGACGTGGAAGCATGTCCGAAAACATAACACACAAGTTGCAAATCTTTGAAATAATTAGGATTCATGGAAAAGTGAAGTTTAAAAGAACCCTATTGCTTCCTCACAATTTTTCAAGTGAAATGGATTTTTAAAAAAAAGGGATTCTAAAAATCATGCTGTATTTAATAGAAACCAAACCAATAAATTATATTGTTTTGACGTGGAAGCGTGTCCAAAAACATAACACACAAGTTGCAAATCTTGGAAATAATTAGGATTTATGGAAAAGTGAAGTTTAAGAGAACCCTATTGCTTCCCCACACTTTTTCAAGTGAAATGGGTTTTTAAAAAAAAGGGACTCTAAAAATCATGCTGTATTTAATAGAAACCAAACCAATAAATTATATCGATTTGACGTGGAAGCATGTCCGAAAACATAACACACAAGTTGCAAATCTTTGAAATAATTAGGATTCATGGAAAAGTGAAGTTTAAGAGAACCCTATTGCTTCCCCACACTTTTTCAAGTGAAATGGGTTTTTAAAAAAAAGAGACTCTAAAAATCATGCTGTATTTAATAGAAACCAAACCAATAAATTATATCGATTTGACGTGGAAGCATGTCCGAAAACATAACACACAAGTTGCAAATCTTTGAAATAATTAGGATTCATGGAAAAGTGAAGTTTAAGTGAACCCTATTGCTTTCCCACACGTTTTCAAGTGAAATGGGTTTTTAAAAAAAAGGGACTCTAAAAATCATGCTGTATTTAATAGAAACCAAACCAATAAATTATATCGATCTGACGTGGAAGGATGTCCAAAAACATAACACACAATTTGCAAATCTTTGAAATAATTAGGATTCATGGAAAAGTGAAGTTTAAAAGAACCCTATTGCTTCCTCACACTTTTTCAAGTGAAATGGATTTTTAAAAAAAAGGGACTCTAAAAATCATGTTGTATTTAATAGAAACCAAAGCAATAAATTATATCGATTTGACGTGGAAGCATGTCCGAAAACATAACACACAAGTTGCAAATCTTTGAAATAATTCGGATTCATGGAAAAGTGAAGTTTAAAAGAACCCTATTGCTTGCTCACACTTTTTCAAGTGAAATGGGTTTCTATAAAAAAGAGACTCTAAAAATCATGCTGTATTTAATAGAAACCAAACCAATAAATTATATCGATTTGACGTGGAAGCATGTCCGAAAACATAACACACAAGTTGCAAATCTTTGAAATAATTAGGATTCATGGAAATGTGAAGTTTAAAAGAACCCTATTGCTTCCTCACACTTTTTCAAGTGAAATGGATTTTTTTAAAAAAGAGAGTCTAAAAATCATGCTGTATTTAATAGAAACCAAACCAATAAATTATATTGTTTTGACGTGGAAGCATGTCCGAAAACATAACACACAAGTTGCAAATCTTTGAAATAATTAGGATTCATGGAAAAGTGAAGTTTAAGAGAACCCTATTGCTTCCCCATACTTTTTCAATTGAAATGGGTTTAAAGAAAGAGACTCTAGAAATCATGCTGTATTTAATAGAAACCTAACCAATAAATTATATTGATTTGACGTGGAGCATGTCCGAAAATATAACATTCAAGTTGCAAATCTTTGAAATAATTAGGATTCATTGTAAAGTGAAGTTTAAGAGAACCCTATTGCTTCCCCACATTTTTTTGAAGTGAAATGTTTTTTTTTAAAAAAAAGTCTTTAAAAATCATGTTGTATTTAATAGAAGCAAACTAATAAATTATATTGATTTGACGTGGAAGCATGTCCGAAAACATAACACACAAGTTGCAAATCTTCGAAATAATTAGGATTCATGGAAAAATTATTTTTGCAAAGATTGCAAAAAGAAATTGAAAGTGCATGTAATATAATTCCTGTGTATATTATCCTTGAATTCACTTCTAAATTGATAATTTGTTCAATGTTTCAAGAACATGATATGAATTGATTTGGTAAACTACAGAAATACCCAAACCGCAAACCGTAAACCCTAGTGATCCTAAACCCTAAAGACCTTAAACCCTAAACCGTAAAACCCTTATTGATAAAATCACATGCAAACAATTGGGTGGTGCAAAAGGTTGTGTTTGTCTAAATTTACACACAGATCCTAACTTCACCAAAATCAAATTGACTTCCAGAAATTGCAAAAGAAAAAAAGACAATGAAGACTTCTTGCCTAGATTCTATTAGAAATAGAATCTAGAATCTAGTGCTTAACGGTGCATGAAAGCAACCTCATAAGTACTTAATAGCTCAGTGGCTATTTCTGTCATGAACAGTCTAGGCGGGAATCAAAACCCAAAGGAATTTGCGGAAGGAGTTCGGGATTTTCAAATTCCTTCCTACAGCTCTCGCCTTCCCATTTGCGCCTACACATTGCCGCCAAAATTGTTTTGAATGTCGTTGCGTCCGCGCGCATTAGGGCACTCTCCTTCTCCGTCGCGAATGCATGGACGTTCATGCGAGATTTCACTTCTCTCATGTCATTATTGAACTCTATCAACTTCTGTACTTGTACTATCTAGAGTGTCGGAGTATTGCGCTTCGAGGATCTCGGTGAACGCGCTTGTTGCCTTCCGTATGTCCTCATGTTAGAAGCCTTCAGCATTTTCAAACATTTTCATTCAATGGATTGCACATAGTTACTTTGTAAGCACATAGTAGTTTTGTGAGTGTGTATAATGTTTCTTTCAATGCTGCCATCTATTGTCGAGTTCCTAGTTGCTGAAGTAACATCATATTCATTAAAATGAGAGTTTTCCAGTGAAATGGGAGTTGCGGAAGAGACTTTCAACCATGAATTTAATATACTTGTAGATCAATGACTACCAGGAAAGTATTGCCATGACATAGAGAGCGCATACGGAAGGTACAAATTCCAAAATCGAAGGTCAAAATTGTGACTTCTTCATAATTTATAGGAAGTCATCAAATATACATGTATTGTATGTATGCACTATAAACATAGAGCAATCCATGTACTAAACTACTACTTCCATCGTAGACTACACTTGTATAAGATACATATGATGTAAAACGTAGGGTTTAGGAAGCACTACGACTGAGCACTAGGACTTTCGTAAAATTGACAATTGCGTCCACAAAATGAAGGCTTTGTGACCAGAAGGCTATGAGCCAGCCTTTATCAACAGCAGAGACAAACGTAGGGATTGTCAAAGCCCGGAAATTAAAGAGTTGAATACCAACTCTTACCCGACCTAATATTCTCAGACATTGCACCGGAGAAAGTGCAATGCAAAAGATTATTTGGTGAGGCAACAGTTGTTATTCAACTCTACAACATCTGGGCTACGACAACGTATTGTCTATAATGACTATGAGGTCCATGATTGTCAAAGCCCCGGAAATTGTTGAATCGAATACCAACTGTTCCCCTAGTTGAGCCAATTCGTGGTAAAAGAAAGCAAACATTATATAATCTTAACTCTCAGCTACTCTTCGAATGTACTCTCACACACCACAATGTCCAAAAAGCAATGTATGAGTGTACATTAGAAGAATAGTTGAGAGTAAAGGTTATATAATGTTTCCTTTCTCTTCTACCACGAATTGGCTCAACTATGCACATAGTCGGGTCTAAGACATCTTAAAAGTGGAAAGGGAGAAAGCAAACATCATATAACCCGACTCACATCCCTACTCATCAAGTACTCTCACACACCACAATGTCTAAAGAGTAGTGTATGAGTGTACTTGATGAGCATGGCGTGAGTTGAGCTATATAATTTTTGCTTTGTCCATTTCCACTTTCAAGCTCAGTTGTGCACTCAGTCGGTTCCATGTGCAATGCAAACGATTATTTGCTAAGGGAACAGTTGATATTCGACTCTACAACTTCCGAGTTTCGACAACCCCTACATTATTCTCTGCTATTGATAAAATCGGGCTCAAGGCCTTACTAAGGTTTAGGGTTTATTATTTCTGTACTCTCTATGCAAACTTAGGGATTGTTGAGCCTTTTTGTACATAATTAGGACCTCTTCTACATACAATTGTACATGAGGTACAAGATGCAGTCTTCAGAAGCATTTCCTAGTTCGTTTCCCATGTGGAATGCTACTTAGTTATCCTACATATACAAAGATATCTACAATACGGAAATAACACTACTATTGAACAATCTTCAGGATTGGAGGTCCACCCCAGGTCGATGAGTTCATTTAATTTCTTCATTCAGCTATACGATGCACTCTTCATCTTTTCCCGAGCCCTTCGAATTTCTGGTCCCCGACTGTATCCCCCCTTGTTAATATGTCCAAAGTCTCGAATGTGTTGCCCCCTTTGTGCTTGCAACGACCTTCTTTCCCATGCGTCCCAACTTGGAGTTGAGACATCAGTACAAAATGATCCACTGCGTTTTGGTTTCTTCAATCTCCCCCGTTCAGACGGAATGTGTGGCCGTGGTATGGATGGTCCAACAGCAGGGATCGGAAGCGTTTCCGAAAGCGGATGAATTGGGGCCTTGGACTTCTTTTGTGCTACGGAGGTTGGATAATTGGCGTCCCCGTAAAGCTTCCTCTGAGTCCCCTTGTCCGAGGCAGTTGGTGACATTGATGACGCCCAGAGATCTTTGGAGCGCAGAGGAGACGGCGAGCATGAAATTGACAAGCGCGGTTTCTTCTCCGGCGGACTGTCCACCACTCCCTCATCGATTGGTCTCCTTGAGAAGTCCATAGTGGAGTTGACGGTCGGAGCTGAGCAGAGGAAGTTCCCAGTACTGAGTATAATGTACTGTCCATAATCGAAGATGGAGTCCGCAGATGCCTGATAGGGGAGTCCATCCGTTGCAGGGTACTCCGATGTGCTGTCCATCTGCAACAAACGTACCTTGAATTAGAATAGCAATCGAGGGAATTTCAACATTGGACATCATTTTGGGGTCTCCGTAGTCAAGATTGGTAGGAGAGTCCACAACCGTGATTGCCCGCAAAGTTGCAAATCAGCGCGACTCGAACTGAAATGTACGAGACTCCAAAAGTACTAAACGAGGCTTCAAAACACTACACATCAGCTCCACTCGCGCTGAATCGCATACCTCCAGTGGGTCAGCTATCTAGTGCCACTAGGCGACCCCTGAACCACCTTCATGAGCTCGTCGTACTCTCGACGATTCCTTTCCTCGCACAACATTTTTTGCCCGATTTTCCACTTCTTCGCTTTCTTGAACACTTTGAGTCCCATGTCCTGGCTTCGGTGCAACTGTTGAAACCAAGGAAGTAGAACCCCGAGCAGGAACGTGTCCTTGTCTCCATTGCCCTTGTTACTCCAGGACTCCGAGACTACAACATTTTCCGGTTTGTTCATGATGTGCTTCCGGCGGCTGTCGTCGACTACGACTGTATTGTCAGGAGTGAAGTTTGTTTAGGAGTCGGCGAAAAGCACGTCCAGGTTCTTGAAGAACAATGCTTTGTCGGTTCCCGGTTCCTTATAGGCGATCCACGTGTCGGCTCCATCCCAGCGCTTCAACGTTTTGCATGCGTCCTGCCCGAGAACTTGGAAGGGCAACCCTCCATCTCGGAACAGATAAGCGCAGATCTCATCAGTGGTGGACTTCTTCATGGAACTCCACACTGAGACGAATGCTATCCTGCCTAACTCCTTCAAGAACGCGGAGCAGTTGGGCCTGACGTAGACAGCCTTGGGTCCTACAATGGCCCTGATTGTGGTCGAGTGTGGCTCCGACTTCTGGTTGTACGCATTCCCTGACCCCTTGGACTTCCAATCTTCTGTGACACATAGAATGCCATTGAGGTTCAGGATGACGTTCAACCACTTCCCTGCCATCCCGGATCTCAATGACCTATGGACTCCCTCCGAGAATCCCTTATCAGAGCCCTGCAGATCGGACCCCTGGTAACAAACGGCAGCAATCGTGTCCAGTCACGCCAAATGACACGAATTCTAGGAGGCATCATTGCTCAAAATGAAGGCAGAAGAGTAATGAGTCCATTAGAACAAGAGGGCGCATTTTACCTTCCTCCGCGTAGAACCTGAAGGTTCATCTTGGTTTTCCATTGCCAATAGTGCAGGACTAGGAAGTACCGATTGCTCATCCATTGGTTGTGCCTCATCTATGTTCGGGTGTGGTGAAGGCATTGGTGGAAGAGAATGTGCGACAACAGAAGGGCCTTTCTCAGGCAAGCAATCGACATTCAGGTGGCCTGCGATTCATGAATCAGGAAAAATAGTTTTCGTGAGAAATCCATTTATTACAATTTCATGAAATGAGTTTTAATTTACAAAACTAGTCCTACATTTTCTGTACCACCTGAATTGCTTCTAGTCGGCATGTTGTATCTACAATTGAATCTCTAGCCCAAAGACTACAATACAATTCAACGCGAGTCGCGCTGAACTACACACAGGACACTGAATGGTCATTGGGCACAACCTGCAGGTGGTTCCTCAGTGGATTGGTCAGAACTTGCTTGCGTAGGCCCGGAATCATCCACTGGCAGGATGCGTGCAATGCCAACGTCCTCCATTGCGGTGTCTCCCTCGCCGACGTCGACACCACTCCGTTCAATGGCCTCTGGAGCTTCCTCTACCGGTGGGAGTGGCATCGAGACAGGATCCGCACTAGGAAGAGGTGGAGGCGCATTGTCCGAGTGCACCGGGCTTGAGGCATTGCTGATGTTGGAACTGGAGGGTTGGCCTTGCAGCATCAGCGGAGGCGACTGCGTCGCGGGTTGTAGCTCAACAAGAGGTTGGATTCCGACCCTCGACATTAACAACTGTATGATCTCCCTGTTCCTCCGGGACTCTTTCTTCATCCAGTCCGTGTTCCGCTGGTGCATCTCCATGTTCAACAACCTCTCGTTTGCATTGTCAGCTCTCATTTGAGCCAATGCTAGCTCCGTCTGCTTCTGTGAATTCTCCGTCTGCTTCTGTAGAGCCGCCAGAGATTCTGCGGTCGACCTCTGAATTTCGGCTAGTTGCTGGACGACACTGGTGATGGGATCTGCCTTCCTCTTCTTCTGTGGCCGTCCAGAAGGAGTGGGCGTCCGCGGCGTCTGTGATAAGGGCGGAAGCATGGATGAAGTAGACAACCCCGGTACGTCGGTGTGTCGTCTTGTTGGTGTGGGCATCTCTTCAATGCCTACATTATGATCATCCATCTCTATAATGTCGTCTTCCTCCTCATCAGTGGAAATGTCTTCTACATCATCATAGACTTGAGCCGCCTTCTTTCTGACTGGAGACTCCTGACTTGATCTCAATTTCCGCTTGGAGGAGGAACTGGGACCTTCACCACTCTGGATGGGATACCCAGTGTCGAGAAAATCTGCCTTATCCAATGTGTAGGCCTTCGAACAGATTTTCTCCCAGTCAGGGGATTCCACTGCGAATCCAACAGCGTACACGTCTACAGATGACATCTGCAAGGGAGAGAAGTAGAGGGTAAGAATACAATTGTAGACAATGACAATTCAGCGCGACTCGCGCTGAATTGACGAGTGCGTGAAACCATGAAATTGAAGAGGAAGGAATCGAATCAGCGCTAGTCGCACTGATCGGCAATTAAGGGACATACCACTGCAACGCATGTAAGTTTGCCTCCCGCAAAACAGGAGAAGATGCAACCCCCTGGAGCACAGAAACTCTTCACGAGCCACAAATAGAACTCCATGCGCAACTCCAAGCTGTGGAGCCGGTATTCGAGCTCGCTGTAGGCACGTGCCTTCACGTACCGATTGGAGTCTGGGCATTCGTACTGCTCTGGAATACCCACTCCAATTGCGTTGCTGGGATGTTGAAGAAACACCAGAAACACCTTCGGCGGCTTATTCGACGCCGAAATATCTCCGAGGCGGTCATTCTTTCCTGCATTGTACGTGGAGTAGTCCAATAAGAAGGAAGATAGAATCTCGTCCGACTCCACGAAGTGCAGGACCTGTGCCTGTTCCTTCTCATCGCCGCAAATAAAGAGCTAGGAGGGAACATTTTGAAGTATCGGGTCGTGCATCTTGCGGAGTGACATCATTACTTCCTTGAAGTAAGGGCTGTCCATAGTGGAGCTCCCTTTATTCTCAACTCCAGGTAATGTCCTGAAGTCGATCACGCCCAACGCCATTCTCTTCGACGTGTCTGGATCCCATGCTCTCGTTGGCCACTCCATAAAACTATTAGTGCTTTCAACGTATGGGCGGTAATAACCCTTGGCCGTAGGTTTCTCGAATTTATTCTTGTGATGAAGAAATACGTTGAAAAATTCGAATGCTTGTGGGGAGAGCTCCGCATAAGTCTTATTTTTTTGGCTGACAGATTTTGCTCTCCCGAAGTAGGCCTCTCCAGGTCGGTCGAGGAGCACGTCCATCGTGGCTCTGGAAAACATTCGCGACGTCTTGAATGCTTTCCAATTGTCCTTGATGATTTCGTTCTTGGCATTCATAAGTCCAAGCTCAGGATCGATTTGGTGAAGCTCTTTCTTCACCAAGTGCTTGCGCTTCCGCCTCTCCGACCACTCCCTGGCGGTATAGCAACTCTGCAGCACAGACGACATGGCCTTCACCGTCACCTTCGGATAAGGCAAGGTGCGTTTCTCTCCCGTCTGGTTCAGCATATGCTTGGCGAGTGTCGCCAATTTGTCGTAGCTCAGGTTTCCCAGATGCTTGAAGAATTCTCGGTTGAGAAGGCAGTTATCTGGGTTCCATCCTTCCCTTGCATTGAACGTTCTCCGTGTGTCTGGGTTGATGAGCTCTCCGAATGCGGCCGCAGTGATAACCTCGCTCCAGAGCTTGTACACTTCCTTTGGGGCCGTGATTAGCTTGAGCTCATTCGTGAGCTTCAGCTTCTCCTCCTTGGACTTTGTCTTTGCGATTCGGAGGTTCTTGTTCACGTCAATCATCGAGAACCGCAAGAAGACAGCTTTCTCGAAGTCCTGAGGATCGTGCACAACACTTTCATTAGACAAGGTGGTTTAATGATATTTGAATTGGCATTGCTAGTTGACTTGAGCCAAACTTGACACATCAGCGCGAACCGCGCTGAAATGCATACATACCTGAAAGGACTCTCTGTTTCTTCTTGCTTCAACCATGCGTCTTATAGCCGTGCTGGTCCCGACGGACGTTGCCTGCGTAGGATTTCTTGGCTTCCCCATAGCCTCCCACACTGACCGCGCTCCAAGGATATTCGTTGCCCATGATGGCTGCGCAACCTGGAAATGGTTTGTCCTATTGTAGAACGCGAAGATGAGCCTGAGCTTCTCTGCGTCATTTGACCAGACCACGAAGCACTTCCATTTCCGGAAGTGTTCCCTCTCCGTGCGGTCTACCTTATTGGCGTCATCCATCATCCACTTACTGGCGGCGACGCTGTGCTGCCCATTGATGATGTAGAAATCGCCTTTCTCAATCTCTGCCCACTCCTTCGGTTTTTCATTGTATCCAACCGGCATGACGCACAGCGTTTGTCTCGTGCTCTTGTCGGGCATATTTAGTAGCCAGTTCACTAAATCCTCGACAATTCGGTCCTCCTTCGAGCGGATGTTGAATGTTGCTGGAGGTGGGACTAGTTGAAAGATGTCAATCTCTTTCTTGTCATCAGTCTTGAAGATGTAGGCATCCTCACAAGTGGTCCAGAACTTCTTGTACACTTTGCTTACTTCTTCATAGTCTGGCTTTCTTTCCGTTGCTCGAGAATGAGGGACATGTGCCATCTCGTCGACGTAACTTACCTCCGCAACTTCAGATACCTCAGAGGACCTTGCCAGAGGTGCCTGCATGGACGGGGATGCCTTACTTTTCTTCCCTTTCTTATTTTCCGGGGTTTTCTCTACCGGCTTTCTCGAATTTCTGGTTCCCCGAGCGCCTCCGGATTCTTGCGTACTGTTGAGTCTGGAGCCCTGACTCACACCCTGTCTGGAGGTGTCCATTGAGATGGATCTTGGCCTGCTTAACTCGGTCTGCATTGCCAGCTTCCCTTTGAATTGATCGAAGTCCTTAAACAAGGCACGGATCTTGCTGCAGAGCTTCTTGTGGTTCAGGGGCGTGCCATCTGAATTCTGCCACTCATTGTTATCAATTTTTTTCTCCAACTCCTTTATTTCGTCCCGGAACGGCGTGGGTTCTAGGCTTGCGAGGAGGGGTGTCATCACATACGGAATGAGGATGGAGTTTAGGCAGATTGTGAAGTGGTACTAGTCTTGAGGGGCAACGTTGGGAAACGTTGTCACACACTTCACTCTAACCATGGGGAGGGTGTCCGTTTCTAGATCTTTTACCATCTCCTCATAGGAGAGGTTTAGAAACACCTGCGCGTTCTTGAACTTGTACACGAAGCAGAAATTGTTTCTGAAGGGGATCATGTGGAATCCCCACGCTTCAACCCTCTCTGGATGTTTGAACTCCCAGTACTCGCCCTCGATGAGGGATCCATCTATCTCGTTGGGGTCTTCAGGGTACTGAATATCACATCTATTGAAGTACATTTCCAGTGCTTCTCTGTGTTGATCCATTCTGCGAGGAGAATAATAATATGTCAGGTGGCTTGTTATGAATGCACTTGTCGGATCAGTGCGAGTCGCGCTGATCTGCGTTCGGTTTGTAGATTGTTGTTTTCGGCCTTGTTACATTGCTTGTCTGTTGTAGATGTTGAGGTATTTTCTACTTATGAAGGTGAGGTTAGTTTCTATTGGGTTTGGTTCTCTATTCCGATGACATCAGTCATCTGGCTTCCTTATCTTTTACGGCAAGACTTAATGAATCAGCGCGGGTCGCGCTGATGTGTACAGTTGTTATATATTTGCGTTGTGGAATTCATGTATTTGGGTTCGTTTTATTTACTCTTAGGTTGTCTGTTTTTACAGGAGAGACGTTGTAGATCAGCGCGTCTCACACTGATCAGCGGTGCAGGGTTCTTAAATACTATGGAGTTGTGCTACTACAA
The DNA here is from genome assembly GCA_950106755.1 of Climacium dendroides. Lineage (NCBI taxonomy): Eukaryota > Viridiplantae > Streptophyta > Bryopsida > Hypnales > Climaciaceae > Climacium > Climacium dendroides. Next base: position 146,587 of record CATNNA010000117.1, read on the forward strand.
TTGAGAGTGGGTTGCTCTGATTCGCTTGTCGAGAGATATTAGCGTAGCGGAATTCCTAGATTTTAGTTCAATTATATGAACTTAGTCAGTTTATGTTTTGAGGGCGACATTGCAAATCAGCGCGGCTCGCGCTGATATGCAGTTCTTTGTTTTAGGTGACGGACTCCAACTAATCACTGTGATCCTTGAGCTACTTATCTTGTAGTCTACCTAGCTATGTCAAATTTTTCTGGCTTCCATGATAGTATATTGTCAAATCAGCGCGGCTCGCATTGATTTGCATTCTGTCATATTTTAGGGTTTTAAGGGCAAGTCTGCTTCTGAACTTTTCCGGGATTTCTCACACAAATTCCAAAACACATACAGACCCTAAGCAAACCTAAGCTCAGATAGACCTGGAAGTGAATTGGTTAAGGATATACCTATGATTAAAATCAAGGGAAGGCAGGAATTGGATCTGGACTGAAAACAAGAAAAAATCAAATTCTGAAGCTAGTTGAATGCTGAAACTGCAATTCACCTCCTCATTAATTGATTCCTGAATAAAATAACAAACATAGTCTTTCAGACGTCAATGCTCTGCCAATGAATATAATCCATCCTTCAAAATGGCAGCTTACACAACAAGTTTGAAAAGCAATGAAACATAAAACTTGGAACAACAAACGTCCACTGCCTTTAGCTTTGACACTATAGCCAAAAACAGTGCAACATCACACGCTTCGCTCCTCTCCGCTCCAGGACAACTCAAAAACCAGGATGCTGGCTTCATTTCTTTCGGGAAAAAACATGCACTACACGTAGCCGAGTCCTTCAAAGCAAAAGACATCGACCTCTACAAAGCTCGCACACTGAATTCATTCATGCTGCAATCCAATCTCTTTCATCTTATGCACAGGTTCAATCTACGACTGTTTGGCACATTCTATGGCAACTCAGTCTAGAACCTCACACATTCCATCAAGAGATGGCAAGAGCGTCGGGGATTCGGTACACAGGCAAAGCACTAGCATCAATGAAAATGCCCGCATGGCCTGGGGGGCAACCGAAGAATTGCCTCAGCAACATAGCGATAGATGCATTACGAAACCTTGGCGTACAATGAAATTCCCTCGTCAGTCATGGACTACGAATTGCACGAGCTCTGCGAGAGAAGTTGCGCATGTTGACCTAATCATTAGAAAAGAAAACCCGAAGTGCTCACCTGCCACGATTAGAAGACCTTGCAGATTTGAACCCGGACGTCTTCTTCAGCAGCTTCAACCCCGACCATGAGCTCCTTCAAAACACAACTCCTCCACCGTAACTGATTGAAGCAATTAGGCCGGGAAATTGCTTCAAAATACAGGTCCTCGTGTGTGTCCGACAGTACAGAAGAAAAGCAGCCACCTCCGTGAAGAGCAAGCCTCAGAACTGAATGACAACCCTAAACCCCCAGAACGTGCTCCGCTCTGAATCACAACCTACACTCTCACAAACAAAAAGCGCCACTGAAGAACTCGTGTGCATCCAACAGTACAGAAGAAAAGCAAGCCACCTCCGTGAAGAGCAAGCCTTGGAACTGAATGACAACCCTAAACCCTCAGAACATGCTCTGCCCTGAATCACAACCCAAACTCTCACAAACAAAAAGCACCACTAAAGAACTCCTGTGTGTCCGACAATACAGAAGAAAAGCAAGCCACCTCCAACAGCACAGAAGAAAAGCAAGCCACCTCCGATAGCACAGAAGAAAAGCAAGCCACCTCCGACAGCACAGAAGAAAATTACGGCAGTAGAGAAGAAAAGCAAGCCACCTCTGGGCGACCAGCCAGCAACCGACCCTCTCCGGACGAAAGAGACGACGACTGGAATGGAAACCCGACGACCGACGGTTGAACTCCGTCCATCGTCACTCCGTCGTTCATTGAATCGTGGCCCCTGATCAAATTGATACCCGCCCCTGATCTGTTTGATACCCTGGGCCTATACTCAGATCCGAGTTTGAGAGGGGGTCTCACGAATGATACCTGCACAACGTATACCCAGGGCCTATACTCGGAACCGAGATTGAAAGGGTGTCTCACAAGGATCTCTGAATGGAAGATAAGTGGACATGGTGTGCGCATAGATGGATATCAATATCAATTAGAATCGACGGAGATACAAAGGCTAAGGCCTATTTTGAGTAACTTGGAATTTTTTTTAAATTGAACAAAATGCCAACATTTCCATAAGTTGTTTCAATTTTTGTTAAATTTTAACCATACTAATTCAAACTTCACATATTAGAGATCTTATAAGAAAAGAAAAGACAACAATATCACTTATACAGTGAAAGATTATAATGTTTGACCATGAAGGTGTTCAAACTGCAAAAAAATTTCAACCCTCTTTTCAGAAGTCAAATCTAAAAAATTGGTGACCAAAAAGATTTGAGGTTACAAAGCCTAACATGTGTAACCCCAATGAACATATGGCTTCTTAAAATCTACTCTATAGTTGTTTGAAATGTACTCTATAGATGTTTGATGCTAAAACTAGACTTTACAAAGTTTTTTTGGAAATATTAAACTACTGAAAATAGCAACTTCATTAAGTTTTGCTTGACTTCAAAGTCCTGCAAACACCACATTCTAGTGCCTAGAGCATTTACACACATTACTAACATAAATTGGTAACCTGCATGTTTTATTAAAACAAAACTCTTAGAATTGACTTCACTTTTTGGTAGGTATAATGTCATGGAATTCAATCAAGACCAATTTAAATGGGCCCAACAAATTTGCCCACAAGTTTTAAATTTTTTTTGGTTGTGGGTTTGGTCAATGCATGTGTGGAAAAAATTAAATTAGTGACCCACATGTTTTTTTAAACGTAAACTTTTAAAATTGACTGTACTTTGTAGTACTAATGTCATGAAATTCAATCAAGGCCAATTTAAATGGGCCCAACAAATTTGTCCACAACTTCTAAATTTTTTTTGGTTGTGGGTTTGGTCAATGCATGTGTGAAAAAAATTAAATTAGTGATCCACATGTTTTTTTAAAACTAAACTCTTAAAATTGATTGTACTTTGTAGTACCAATGTCATGAAATTCAATCAAGGCCAATTTAAATGGGCCCAACAAATTTGTCCACAACTTCTAAATTTTTTTTGGTTGTGGGTTTGGTCAATGCATGTGTGGAAAAAATTAAATTAGTGATCCACATGTTTTTTTAAACCTAAACTCTTAAAATTGATTGTACTTTGTAGTACTAATGTCATGAAATTCAATCAAGGCCAATTTAAATGGGCCCAACAAATTTGTTCACAAGTTTTAAATTTTGTTTGGTTGTGGGTTTGGTCAATGCATGTGTGGAAAAAATTAAATTAGTGACCCACATGTTTTTTTAAACCTAAACTCTTAAAATTGATTGTACTTTGTAGTACTAATGTCATGAAATTCAATCAAGGCCAATTTAAATGGGCCCAACAAATTTGTCCACAAGTTTTAAATTTTGTTTGGTTATGGGTTTGGTCAATGCATGTGTGGAAAAAATTAAATTAGTGACCCACATGTTTTTTTAAACCTAAACTCTTAAAATTGACTATACTTTGTAGTACCAATGTCATGAAATTCAACCAAGGCCAATTTAAATGGGCCCAACAAATTTCTCCACAAGTTTCAAATTTTTTTTTGGTTGTGGGTTTGGTCAATGCATGTGTGAAAAAAAATTAAATTAGTGACCCACATGTTTTTTTAAACCTAAACTCTTAAAATTGACTGTACTTTGTAGTACCAATGTCATGAAATTCAATCAAGGCCAATTTAAATGGGCCCAACAAATTTCTCCACAAGTTTCAAATTTTTCTTGGATGTGGATTTGGTCAATGCATTTGGAAAAACATTACATACTACTAACCATGATCATTAAGTAGATTTACTTTGACCTCAACAATATTTAGTAAACATTTGTTTGGTACAATGCCACTATATTCATAGTACACTATGAATATCATCACTAGTACCTTGAATTTCAATACTTGATTGTGAAGTGTGTTAAGATATTTATTGTGAAGCGTTATTCGCTTAATGGGAGTTTGTAGTGACCTTAAATTGTAATTATGGGTACCAACATCATAATGACTGAGGCTAGTAAATTGAATTCATGATGAAGCGTTATTTATTTTAAGCGATTTGTGGTGAAACTACATCATAATTATGACTCTCAACATCACAATTATTAATAAGGCTACTACTAAGTACATTCATTATACTCTGGTTGAAACAATTTCAATCTATTATAATGAATGTCACATGAAACTAGAAATTGTTAAATATGATGATGTATAGTTCAAGTGATTTAGAACTTGTGGACAAATTTTTTGAACCCATCTAAATTGGCCTTGATTGAATTTCATGATGTTGGTACTACAAAGTACAGTCAATTTTAAGAGTTTAGGTTTAAAAAAACATGTGGATCACTAATTTAATTTTTTCCACACATGCATTGACCAAACCCACAACCAAACAAAATTTAAAACTTGTGGACAAATTTGTTGGGCCCATTTAAATTGGCCTTGATTGAATTTCATGACATTAGTACTACAAAGTACAGTCAATTTTAAAAGTTTAGGTTTAAAAAAACATGTGGATCACTAATTTAATTTTTTCCACACATGCATTGACCAAACCCACAACCAAAAAAAATTTGAAACTTGTGGACAAATTTGTTGGGCCCATTTAAATTGGCCTTGATTGAATTTCATGACATTAGTACTACAAAGTACAGTCAATTTTAAGAGTTTAGGTTTAAAAAAACATGTGGGTCACTAATTTAATTTTTTTCACACATGCATGACCAAACCCACAACCAAAAACAAATTTGAAACTTGTGGACAAATTTGTTGGGCCCATTTAAATTGGCCTTGATTGAATTTCATGACATTGGTACTACAAAGTACAGTCAATTTTAAGAGTTTACGTTTAAAAAAACATGTGGGTCACTAATTTAATTTTTTCCACACATGCATTGACCAAACCCACAACCAAAAAAAATTTGAAACTTGTGGACAAATTTGTTGGGCCCATTTAAATTGGCCTTGATTGAGAAATATGTGCGTCACTTATTTATTTTTTTAAACATGGACTGTCCGAGAAAGTTGAAAAAACACGGCAATGGAAGTGCAAATGGAAAAAGAAATTAACATAGAAGTTGGAAACGCCCTCTTTGATGATAACCCATGGGCACCTCTTTAAAAAAATAATGTAACTGAATTTTTCCACGTGGACCAAGTTCATGCAAAAATGGCTGGGGTTGTACTTTGTTTGAGAAAGTCAGAAAAAACATGCAAGGGAAGTATAAATGAGGAAGGACAAATAGGTAGAAATTAGAATCATGCTCTTCAATGATAATCCAATCATCTATGATTGGGCACCTAACAAAGAAAATAATTTAATTTAATTTTTCTATGAGCCCTTCAGTTCATGCAGATATGGCTGAGCCTTGAATTTTGAAGTTCTTGTATGCATTACTCTTTTTACTTCACATTTTTTCTACTGTTTTGAATTAGCACTTAATGAACCTTAGAATGAAAGTAAAACCGTGACGGCTATTTTGATTTTTGTTCATTTTCAAACAAAAAAATTCTTTTTTCTAAGAAATGGCCATAGATTGTACATTTTGAATCTATTTAGAACTTGTATTTTGTTGTTCGTTTTGAACTCCATATTTTCCGCTTTGGTTTGCATGGGTAAAAATTAGAACCTCTTCAAAGGCAAGGTTAAAAGAATTTAGGAATGGTAAATGTAATTTCCTTTCAAATTTTTTTGATGACTTGCTGGAGACAATTTATTTGAATTTAGGGCGTGGATTCCAAGCCCTAAACCCTAAACCCTGAGACCATGAACCCTTGAAATTGAAGGCAAAATGTTCCCATCCTAAACCCTCAAATCTGTTGCAAGAAAAGGGACATTTTTTAAACATTCCAACATTATTAGGAATTTTTTAAAATCATACTTTTCATTCACTTTAGAAGAAGAACAATATTCCCGCTGACTAAAGGTGGGGAAGTTTGCAGTAAAGGCACTTTCTAGCCAAAATTAACATTATTCTAGTGTGTGCTATATATATGGCAAGCCGCGTTAGGTGCCACATGGTTAGTATAAGTAACGGAACCTTCATTTCCTAATAATGAACTTAGGTGCATTGTAAGGTCAACAATTGGGATCAAAATTTTAAAGTCAAAGTAGAAAAGGATTTGGATAGTAGCTTCTGCTGTCCGCATTTGAAGACTGCCAAAGGGGATATGCCACTACGGACTTTAAAAGTCAACACAAACTTAATGAAAAGTGTAGTGACCCCATTATTTTCGTGGGGCCAGCCACTAAATTCAGGATTGCATGTGGATATCGAAAGGTTTACGTGGCAAGGCCGTCGTGATTTTGGGGACACTTGATATTAGAATGTACGCCTTTCAAAAATGAGAACTGACTTCGCGCTCTTTCCTTCCCGCCGAGGAGTTGAGTGGACGTCGGCAGTTTAGTTGCATTCCAGTCATTCCACCTTTCTCTTCAACTGCATCAACTTTGAGCTTTGCTGTTGTTCTCTGCGCTTTCAACTTGTTCTATTATGTCTTTAGAAGAGTTTGATTAGTATTGTTCCGCAATTGTATTGGTACAACGCCGGTTGTTGCCCGTTGTATTGCTCAAGCAAGAGATCCATCGTATAGGAATTACAGTAAGCCACTCCGACCCCTTTGAAAACATGAGAATTCTCCATTTAGCAGCTTCTAGGATCTGTCATTCCAGCCTCTAGGTTTGCATAAGATCTTTCATTCCATGATTGGCAGTTGTTTTGCGTAGGTGCTCAATGATCTCCAACACAGTTCACGTTGTGATTAGTCAGTTCGACTATTATCCATGAAATGTTCAAGTCCTTAAGTCATTCGACGAGCGCAGTTTGGAAAATGCGCAGAACTCTATATAAACTCCTCCGCGAAAGACGGACTTACTATAAATAGAAATTCCTTGACTACAATGAAAATGAGATGCACTTCAGCACGACTCGCGCTGAAGTGCTTGTACCAGAGTTTCCATTGTCTTTGTGTAGACGGATCACCTAGACTCGCGTTTAATTGATATTCATCCCTGGTCGGGCTGAAGTGTATTCACAAAGGTAAAGGAATATGTAGTGTCGACACTTCAGTGCGACTCGCACTGATGTGCATTGAAGTAAGCTGGTCTAGACATGTATTCTATAAAATCGTGATGGAATATACTCTGGAGACACTCCAGATCTATCAGAGCTGAATTGCAATTCAGCATGACTCGCGCTGAAGTGTAGATACGCGCAGTGAAATGTATTTTGACGATATTACACCACGACTAATGCCTAATTACAATTCAGAGTGACTCGCGCTGAAGTGTCAGACTTATTGGATCTGAATTGCAATTCAGCGCGAGTCGCGCTGAAGTGTAGATACGCGTAGTGAAATGTATTTTGACAATATTCCATCACGACCAATGACTAATTGCAATTCAGCGCGACTCGCGCTGAAGTGTCGTCACGGAGGGAATGAAATATATTGTGACGGTATTCCAGTGCGAGTAATTCCAAATTGCAATTCAGCACGCAGAGAATGATGCTATTTTAGCTCAATTGGCGCTGAATTCTCATCACGCAGGGAGTGGAATTAGTAACGACGTATGTCTACATCGTGGGTGCTAAATTGCAATTCAGAGTTGGTCACGCTAAAGTGCAATCACCTATTGCATGAAATTGGTTGCGACGATATGTTCGCGTCCTGGGAGTTGAAATACAATTCAGCGCCAGTCGCGTTGAATTGCCATTCGGATATTACTGCCGCTCAGAAATACCAACACCATTTACTCCGTCAATCAGGTCGATTGGAGTATGATGCCAGACATTGACTTCAATACTGCTTTTCATTTGGTTTTCCAGATACGTGACATGACTTCATCTGCGACTTCTGACGACTTCATGGAATCCTCGGATGATGAATTCCCAGTTTTGGAAGGGATGAATGTAGGCATTCCTGAATGCGAAGGACTTCCGTGTCATCTTTGGAATACAAAATGTGTCACTCTTTACAATGAGGAGGGTCTACTTGTTGGCGAAGGGACTTGCCATAGTGTCAACTCAGACCTCGTGCTTGGAGCTAATGGTCCTCTTGGAGATACCCATGTAGCAGTTCACATCACCAAGACATTCTCAGAAGCAGATATCCCTCAGGAGTAGATTTACTATTTGGTAGCTTGGCCGATTAAACGAGTCCACTGTGCGGGAGCAAGTCTTCACGACCATGAGGCGCGAGACAGATTCAATCAGCTACAAGCCCGCCTCTTGAATCCACAACCTCTAGCATTTGTACGGCCATATTCAAGTATCCTTAGGAATCCACCTCGTGTGACCTCCCGCAGATCTAAGGAACTCCTCACTCCAGAGTGCATCAACTTGGTGTCTAGCAAAGTCTGTTGTTCCCAGAATTGCGTTCAACCGTTTCCAAGGGAGAAGATTCGGGCCTTCCACGAGAGAATGTACTCCAATACATCATTCAAGTTCAAGTCACACATGAAGACTGATGTATATAGGTCAGTGCATCTTGATGCACGTGGGAGGAAGACAGTGACCGTTGAAGGCATCAACGTGTGCATGCGAGCATGGATGCATATTTCTAGGGTCCCGGAGGCTACATTCTATCGATACCTCAAATATTGGAAGGACGAACGAGAGGCAAGAGACCATGGAAATGTAGGATTGGAGAAGCCGAGAAAGCACACTCAACAAGCAACTGCCACGCTAAAGTGCATCCTTGAAAAGGAGGCAGATCACATGCCACATCGTACTCGGACTTTGAAGTCAGGGGACAAGGTCGTATCCATGTGTCTTCCCTCTACTTTTCAGTGGAAGGGTAAGATGAAAGAAATTAATGATGTCAATGTAGCCTTTGGATTACCCGAAGTTTCTACTTCAAACCTGAGCAAGATCAGGTCCTCGAAGTTTTCAGAGTACGAGGTGAAAAAACCTGGTGATAATTTTGCTCGGTGTTCAGTGTGTGACAAACTACAAGAGCTACGAAGGAGTTGTATTGCTGGATCTCAAAGTGCTTTGATATGGTCAAGGAGGCTTGACAAACATTTGGCTATTGCTCGGGCACATAAAGAGCTGTACTACACAAATCGTTACCGCTCACATGAGTTTCCACATGAATGTTTGACGATCATGCATGACAAGATGGACCATGCCAAGACCGCTTCTCCGGTTTTTTCCCACAAAACTAAAGAACTTGATGGGCTCATGAAGTTGCCCGTCTCGGTCACTGGCATGATTGCGCATGGTCATGCTGATGTTCGATATGCACACTATGGCTTGGATATGTTTCCCCACGACTCAAACTACACTATTGGCTCCATGGCGAAGTTGCTCCGAGATTTGGAATTGCCACCAAAATCGTCTTCTCGGCAATTGTTTACGGGGTCTGGATCCACAAATTTATCCAGGGCAATACTGAAGGGTGCCGAAGTTTGCGAAGCATCGCTACCTCCGCTACCGGAAACGTTATGTCCAGGGATGCCGTTGCCTCCTATTTTGAATGTACAGATGGATAATGCCACCGGAGATAACAAGAATAGATTTGTTTTCTGTTATTGGTCTCTACTTGTTGCAAACAAGATCTTTCGTGAAGTGTACGTGAACTTCATGATTGTGGGTCATACTCATGACGACATTGATGCACTCTTTGGAAGATGGAGTATGCTTTTGAAGAAGGAAAACTTCCTTACAATTCCTGCACTTATGAAGTCGTTTATGGATGTGGAATCCATTCCAACAATCCCTCACCTCATCGAAGAGGTGCCAGATTTCAAGGGTTTCATAGCAGGCAAAGTTTTGGACGGCAATGACATCATGGTTGGACACACAAAGCCACAACAAGTGAAGTTCTACCTTGACTCGACTGGGTGTCCAGTCATAAAGTACAAAATGTTGTGCACTGATGTGGAGTGGTTGTCAAAGGGGACTGGTCATGGAATGAAATTGTGGAAGGAGGACTCTGAAGGGCAAAGTTTGTGGCCACGTGGAGTACCAGAAGCAGTTCTGCCGAGTCCAATGAAAGGTGCAGAGGACATCTTGAAGGGCATATCCGGATTCGTGAGGTATTGGGAGAATTTGTGCAATCAAGATCGCACTGGAGAGTACCGAAGACGCTATGAGCACGTAGTGCACTACTGGCAAGGTGTCAAGGTAGCATTGCTAGAACCACTACCTTCATCTTCTATTTTGAAGGATGGTTTTTGGCCTACGAGCCGTGTTCAAGCAACTCAAGTGGATGAATTAGACGAAGACGGCGAGGATCGTGAAGAGTTTGGGGAAGATGACGCGTACGTAGGCCCTTTCAGAGGTCGCCCACAACCATCCTTTAGGGTGGGTCGAGATCTCTTTGAAGGATATTTTGTTGCAGTTCGACCCGCAGATGGTGACAGTCATCCGGTTTGGATTGCAAGGGCGTTATCTGATCCAAATTGTAATCCGGAGAAACCTAATTGTATATGCATTCAGTACTTCCGTCCAACATCGAGAGATGAAGATGTTCAAGACTTCTACACTGAATGGGACAGTGAAAGAGGTCTACGTTGGAAAGTGGATGAAACTGAACCGCCACTTTGGGAGCATACAAATGCTGTTATGACAGCGTGGAAGTCTAGCATTCGAAAAGATACTCGTCAATGCATGATCAAGATTCCTGCTGCTCAAATTGACGTTATCAACCAAAGTCTCGCATCCTACACTTGATATCTGTAGCTATGTAATATGTATGCATATGATTAGATGGTATAGTTTTGAGTGGATTGATTTTATTTTATTGCTCGGCATTGCATTATTGATTTCAACTGTATATTTTGTGTTTATAGAACATTGGAATTTAAGTATAGTCTCAATATACTTCTTTTTATATTCTTCAGCACTCTTTTCTTTATTTTTTACTTCATTATCTTATTTGTTTATCATTGAGTATGTTTTATTTCAAATTACATTGTTATTAGGAAAAAAAGTAGTAGATATATCTACTATTTATTTGGTTAACAGATAAAGCACTTGTCACATTCTGGGTAGGGGGGCGGTTGGTTGTTACAACTTTCCTGCCTGCAAAGCTCATTTAGCAGCACCAAGTCATGTTGTTCTCTCATGCACTCATACAAGTCCAACAGGAATCGAATCCGGACCGCTTCAATGAGATGAACAACCCCTCACAACCAACCGCGGAGTTCATGACTTGGTGTTTAGAAGATGACGTAATTTTTATTTATATTAATTATAACATTTACTCTAAACTGAATTACATGTGTTTGAATAGACTATCACTCAAAAGACTCTCATTTTAATGGAAATTGCGCATTACAACTAGCAAATTCAATGTTTGCCCACCTAAATTGCCTAAAATTATAATTCATTTGTTAGGGTCTAAATGGACAATATTATTATGAGAGACCCCAAACCTCTCAAAATATTGAATATTGTGTTAAGTTGGCAGAGTGCGTGTGTTTCCAATGTTTATTACCGAAAATTGAGTTGCACGATTATGAGTTCTGGACTTCCTCAATTTTTAGTGACAAGGTCTGTATTCAATGTTCAGTTCTCGACACCTGTGTTGCAGAATGCTGAGAGTACAACGCTCAATTATCTCGCCGAGAAACCCGGAATGCGAGATTACGGTTACTACGAGACTGCCAACATAGTGTCCGAGAAATCCGGAACTGTTTAGGTCGAGTCGACTTGAATACGAACTTGTGTACATGAATAATTTGTTAATGCACTTCAGGTCGAGTCGACCTGAATGTGAGATTGTCTACATTAGTAATTCGTTCATGCACTTCAGGTCGACTCGACCTGAACTGACGCATATGATAGTAATTATAGTAATCTAAAACGTATCCTAGGTAGATTGAATAGTTCTGTCATCGAATATGTTAATGAAATAATATACATGGCATTTCAGATCGAGTCGACTTAAACCGTATCATTAATTGTAATTTCGTTCAAGTGAAAATCTCGTAGATGTCCTTCCAACGACGCTAGCATGTGAGCCTAGAGCGGCGAGCTTGTGAGCTGCGAGCGTAGGCCTTATGAGCGTGGAGCCCAAGAAATTGAAAAAAAAAATAAAAAAATAAAAAAATAAAAAAAATTCCAAAAAAAGACTTGTATTTTCTATTTATAGTAAATTTTGGGACCTATACCAATGCACCTATAACCGTGAATTTTATTAAAAAAAAATTATTTCAGTAATGACCATTTCAAATGTGAAAATTCCCTGAAACATTAGTATATATTTAGTCATGTAGTTCCAAATCTATAATGCAAGTATGTATGCAATCACCAATCATTTATAGGAAAAAATATAATTAGTTTAGCAAAGAATACTCTAAAAAATATTTGGTGGACATTACCTAGCCTCAACTATAGCTGCTCTAGATGAACTCTTAAGACTTAGCTCAATATAGAGATTGCGCCCAACGGCATAATTTGGGGCCTCACGGGATTCAAACCCGGGCCATCACATTATAGTCTCATAGACCTCCCGCTAATATACTCCAACTTAATGGAGTGATTACTAAAGTAAAAAAATAAATTTAATACACATAAGACATCTTTCTAGAAAATTGGTAAGCAACCAAAAAAAAGAAATAACATGGAAAAGGAAAGGAAAGGAAAAGGAAAAAAAGGGGAGTAGAACTTAGTAAGCAGGGTACTAAATGATACAAAATAGAAAACTAAAATGAAATACAAGTTCGAGTGGAGAAAAAAAATAGTATGGATGTAGGCTAGGAAAAACATAGAAAAACATACAAGTGCATGATGAAACAAATGAAAGTCAATTTCAAGAAGAATGGAAACACCAATGGGAAACCAATGGAAAAAAAAGGGGAAAAAAAATTAAAAACACAGTTCAAAAAAAAGAAATGCAAACAAAAGAAGAACGAAATGAAAATGTCATTCATATTCATATTTCCATAACTACATTATCACTTTCAATTGTAGTTTTGAAGCCTCCATTTTTCTTTTATTTTCCATAACTTCAATGGTATTTTAAATATATTAATATAATACCATTGAAATACATATGAACTTCTACACATGCCTATTGTGGCACAGTGATTATTCCTGCTCGAAGTAAAAGAAGTTTCAACTCATTGAAACTATAACTTGGTGCATGAATGAATTTATCCTCATGCACGTCCATCTTGTAAAAATATGGATACAAGTAGTATAGGTGCTTGCAATTCACATACTGTTGACGTCCTCCAATAGCTGAAGTAGACATGTTCACAAAGTCTGGGCATGTGCAGGACGGGAATATACCCATTGTTACTCGATACACATTTTTGTTCTGATCTATTCCAGTCTTCAGAGATATGATTGCACTTAGTCCCGGCAAAGGAAGTAAGGTCACTCCCAAAATTTGACCTCTAATATTGCCTACACTCTCCCACTTATTGCGTTGTTATGCAGTTGGTGCATTTACTATTCGCTGTATGGTTCGATTGTTCCTCACTGTAGGATACACATCTACATTTGTTGGCGGGACCTCATCATACACAACACTTTCAAATATATTTGACATACTAAATAGGCGATGTGGTGACAATGTAGGTTGTTCTTGCAACCGAAATCCAGCATGTTGCAACAACAAAGTCTCATCTCGATTAAGGTGTGTCCCTGTCAAAATAGGCCAAATCTCTGGCACATCCGGCCAATCTATTACCCACTTACGCTTTGAACCCTTCACACATCGTTCAACATCATCAGTCTACAAATACTTCTCGTTTAGTCCCATAATCTTCTTTTCTACCACGATAAGTTGGAGCTGGTGTTCCCTTTCGTCCTCTTGCAATTCGAGCAGTGCACTTATTCGACCCTCATTGCTGAGCTTGACACTTAGCATTAGATTTGTGGCTGATCCTTGCAATGTACCACTTTAATGTGTCACAGTTGCTTTCAAATGCAATTGTTATATGGTCATACCTATTAGACTCTGGCTCTTTCTCTTTGCCCTCTGAAGAGCTTGCAGGAGGAATAGTGGACCTCGTTCGGACACGAGGTTGAGAGAAATTTACTTTATCTAGTCGATGTAAGTCTCCTGAATCACCAACGATGCTAGCGTGCGAGCGGGAGTGGGGAGCCTGTGAGCATGGAGCGTGGAGCTTGTGAGCCAGGAGCCCCAGAACTAAAAAAAATATAAAATTTTGACCCCCCAATTTCTTTTGCCAATTTTGTTGTTAAAAAAGAGGAGAAATGTCTAATTTCTGATCTATTACCGTGTACCCTATAACCGTGGATTGTATGAAATTTTTTTTCTAATTTGGAGGTAACTCCATCACTTACCATTTTTTTTTCCTACAAGTTGTGAAAGCCAAGCACCACCGGTGAACACAAATTCGTCTACAAATTTCAATGGAGGGGGCAACTCCATCAATCACTATTTTTTTTTCCTACAGGTTATGAAACTTGAGCACTCTTGGTGAACACAAATTCATTCACATTTCAATTGTCATATATAAACTGACTGCATTACAATTGAAATACATTGCAAACTGTGGCCATGCCTATTCTGGAAGTGTGATCATTCTCGCTCGTACTAGGAGTTTTTTCAACTCGTTGAAGCTATAACTTGGTGCATGAATGAATTTGTCTTGGTTGACATCCATCTTGCAGAAGTATCTGTACAAGTAATACAAGTGCTTGCAATTGACATATTGCTATCAACCTACAATAGCGGACACTGCCATATTCACGAAATCTGGGCACGTGCACGTGGGGAATTGGCCCATTGTAACTCGATATGCATTTTTGTTAGAGTCAAACCTTGTCTCTAACTCCACAATCGCACCAAGGCTTGGAAGAGGGAGTAGTGTTACTCCTACAATTTGCCCTCTAACATTACCTGCACTTTCCCACTTGTTCCGTTGTTCGGTAGTAGGTGCATTTGCAATCCTTCGAATGGCTCTGGTGTTCCTCACTGTTGGATATACGTCCGGGTTTTTTGGTAAAGGGTGGTCATACAAAATAGGACTGAAAATCTTTGACATGTTGAACAAACCACGTGGTGACAAGACTGGTCGTTCTCGGAGGCAAAATCCTGCATGTTGTAGCAACAATGTCTCCTCCCGGTTTAAGTTGGTTTCGGACAAGACATGTCAAACCTCTGGCACTTCCGGCCAATCAAGAACCCACTTCCGCTTTGTCCCTTTCACGCATCGTTCAATGTCATCCCAACAAAACCAGAAATCAGCCACCACCTCTTGCTTACTCCCGTACTCTTCTTTCCGACCGCGGTAAGTAGGAGCTGGAGTACCTTTTTTTCCTTTTGCAATCTTGCTAGTGCACTTGATGTTTGATCTATGTTGTTGAGCTTGACATCTTGCATTGGATTTGTGGCTGATTCTAGCAATGTGCCATTTGGATGTATCGCAATCGCTTTCAAATGCTACCGTAACATGGCGAGAAGTATTTGGCTGAGGTTGTTCACTCTTGTCTCCAAAAGATTGAGAGGCACTTGCGGTGGACCTCGTTCTCACACAGGGTTGAGAGAAGTTGATCTTATCTAGTCTATGCGAGTCTCCTGCATCACCAATGGGCACATTCAACTTCCTCTTAGTGCTTCCAAAAATCTCTTCTCCTTCCAAGTGTGGCACTCTGGTTCCCACACCCTCTACTCCAGGCAATGTATTCAACGCCTCTGCTATCTTTTTGGGATCTCCACTTCTTCTCGCAGCTCTCAACCTCAGCTCTCCTTTGGACGGCCCTGATCCTGCTGTGTATCCTTTCAGGTATGCACGGTAGTTTGTCATTTGCATCCAAGCACGGATACTATCATCACATGTGGCGTCAAACAAGTTGTTGCCTCGCTTTCCGGACATTTGTAGCCACTTGTTATGCATCGTTTTGGATAAATTGCATGATGGCAAGTCTAGCATCTCATCCAAAGTCAATTTCTACAAATTCAACATGTAATAATGAAATGGTTAGTGGTAGTTATACTCCACCATTTCAATTTCCAACTTCATAAGAATTATTTTGCACTGCCATGGTAGTTTCAGAAGGCACTTAAAGGATTTTCAATGAGTCTGATCGGTTTAGGGTTATCAAATACCACCTAAAATACTGAAGCATATTTATCCCTCACCTAAACCCTATAAATGAATTCAAGAAAAATATTTTTACTGTGGTCATTCCAAAATAGGACTTCTATCTCCCATTTATTAAAATGCGGGGGTCCTGCTGTCACCTCGGATACAACTGTCGGATCCGACAATTGTTTGTACACTGTCTTGAGGACCCCCCAGTTTTGGTGCCGCAAAGAAGAGTTCTTTCTATATTTTATAAAGACTTAAAATTAAAGAAAAAAAAATGACAACAGGGTTCGATGAAATAGTGAAAAACTAGCGTCAGGTACTTCAACGCTTACACAATTTGGAATTCCGGATTCACTCACCATGTCCATGAAGCCTCCCCATTGATGATATCGAAAATACCAGAAAGCTAGCCAATGATCTAGGTGATGTAGAGCTTCTTCGCTGGCAGCTCCAGATAACAACCACCATGAGCATATTGCAAGGTAACGAACCTCCGCTTGCTCCATATTCTGTGAATCTTTGTATTGTTTGCATAAATAGATATGCTGCTGTTGAAATGCTTCCTTAATGTACTTCTACGTGTGCTTGTGAAGAGAATTACTCCAATGCAACAAACATGTTCTCTCGCGATTCTCCATTTCGACATTGGCAGATCCAGTGCCGTAGACAATGCGAATTGCATTCCAATTGGCCATAGCACTATCTGCCATGAATCCCTTGAAGTTAGGGTTTGGCACTCCGTGGCGATGCATGACCGCGTTCAAGCTATACCAAAATTGTACTTGAACTTTGGTATCTTCGGATTGCATATCGCACATAGCAATTGTCATTACTTTCTTATACTCAGTATCGTACACGTGGCAAGCCATAGTAGTCTAGTCCTTCACGCGCTTGACGTGGTCAAACATCAACCACGCATTTTGCAGATCCCCATCCGGTTGCATCCGCCTTACTAGGTCGACTCCACTTTTTGGTCCCTCGGTAAGCATCTTGAAAATGTAAACCTTTTCCTTGCCTTGGCCTGGAAAAACGCTGTCGTGTATGAACTCGAACTTTGACTCTTTCTTCATAGTCATAATGTTGTCGATTATCCCTCCTCGATTGTTTGAACGGAAAGAAGAGATCACGTTGCGAATACTTGGACTACTCAAGTATTGGAAGCGGTCCATGACTTCCTCCATTTCTTCCGTCTTCAACATTTGTTTCTCCCCTTCTCCATCGTGAAATAGGTAGCTTCCGAGGAAGTCCTTACTAGCCGAAAGAGTTATTGCGGAGTTCGTGGCCGTGGGTGCTTTGGCCACTTGCTCTGCAATGAGTCTACAAATCATTTCGGTAGAATCCCTATACATGCCTTTAGCAACGGGATGGCCATGCTCACCAAAATGAATAGCCGCCCTTGTCGTTTCTGGATTATCAGTGTAGACAAAGTACATCCTAGCTTTGCATGCGCTTAGACAAGTTGGTGCCATCTTGCAGACTTTGCAAACTAGGGTAGACTCTTTTGGTGGACACCCACCGCTATTAAATGGCAACATAGTGTAGCCACTCCACTAAGTTTCGTTTCGCTTTGCAGCTCTCTTTAGATACTCACAGTTGGCATTCTCACAAGCAAGATGGCCAGCACAATAGGACTTACGGAATTTAAGGTTGTCGGAGTTGTGGATGTTGGTGGTCATAAGCTTGCACCACGGATGTCCATCGTAACGTTTGTCCATCCCTTCCAAGTTCTTGGCCCCCGATGAAGATGAAGATGACCTACAAGGAGGCAATTCGAAGATGACATCTCCATCAAATACTGGTGGAAGAAACGGAACCCTTTGGTGCTTCATGGTGCTTAGATCCATCATGGATAGTTCATTTCGGGAGCGATGCATACTGGCAAGTCTCTTTAGACAGTCCATTATGCTTGCTTTTCCAATTGTATGTGATTTAGGTAGGGATAGTGACAGTGAGGAATTAGACATGGTTGTGGACGGGGTTCTGGACAGTGAGTGCACCATATCTATCTGTGTAGGTGCCATATTGACAGGACACGTTTGCTTGTGAGAATTGACATTGGGAGACTCTCCTTCTGATTCGGTAGACAACTCTATAATAGGATGTAATTTCTCTTCTTTCACGACAAGAAGTTTAGTGGGCATTTCTAGGATTGGCAGACCTTCTGTGGTTGGGCTGGGTGACAGGGCGTAAGGATTGCATGGCATATCCATAGTAGAATTATCTGAGTGGCGACTCAGTATTTCTGTAGATGCACCTAGCATGGATAGCGGAAGTCCGTATGCTCTGTAGTTTCCAAGAACGAGATACCAACAGTGCATTCCATCCTCTGCCGACCTCACCACGGGGACAGTCCGAAGCACTTCCCTTGTTTCGGACCTTTTTTCCTCCTCAACATAGATCGAGGTTTCTACAAATTTAAAGCGGACATGAAGAAGGTGACAAGGGACTCTAGCATGTTCACCATCTGGAATTGGAAACACAAGCGGAATTTCATGACCATCAACCCTAAGCCAAGCCATTGCAACTATCAGCAGAGACACTCTAAGAACGTGGGATACTCAATCTAGCGCAAGAGATGAGGTAAACAAAAATAAACTTTGGGTCTTCTCTGAGTGCGCATCTTCTAGTTCTCTATTTGGCTAGTCTTGTGAGTTCGCTGTTGAACTAACCGTAAGCACCATGTCCTTGTTGTACATACATTAAATTTAAAAATACAACAATTTCTATAAAAATAATTAAATGTTTGTGGCTTTTAAATTATAATTAATATTTGACCATAAATTAGAGCAAAGCGTACCCCAACATTACTAACTTAGGTCACGAAACTAATCATAGCGTAAGCGGTGACGGTAGTCTGGATTTCCCAGCTGTACTCATCTTAATGAGTGTGACTTCATTTTACCAGAGCCATAGCAAAAAATGTTGACATTAGGTATAGATAAAAATATCCCCAACTATAGGTTCTCAATTTCTGAATTGGAATAGTCTTTGAAGGTCAACTGAAATTGACATCTATATTTTATTTGAAATACCTAACCAATAGCAAAATCATTTTGAATAAATTTCAAATACAAGCATACATCATTGTTTCAAAAAAGACTAATATTATCCTAAATGTTATGTTCTATTATTATCCAAAAACAAAGAATTTGATACTACAGAATAGTGGCAAAGTGTATTTGAAAATAGACATTCCAGAATTGACACCAAATCAAATCTCAATAAGTATTCATGTTCATGATAAAAAAAATATATTCATAACCATTCCATGTATATGGAAATAAAAAACTACACTCAATTTCTTCATTCATGGAAGTTTCAATTTTTTCAAGGTTGTTCATATTGCCTATGTTTTGGAACAAACATCCTATCATGCAATAATATTCAAACCTATTGTCAGTAGTTTAGAAAACTATGGTGCCGAATTATTTAAACTCTCATGCTGGATTGGGAATATCTCCAACTATGTCACTGCATTTGCAGTTTTCTCTTGGACTTGGCAATTCCTCTCTGTCAAGTACGTTGAATTCAAGAACGGATGAATGAATTAAGACTTTGGGATTCCCGACTTGTACCACGCTTTCGTCATTCCAAAAAGGCGGCTCCATAAAGAGTCTTTGGGATTTGTGTCTCTCGGAACCTGTGCATGAGAATTTGGACGTCATCAAAATTCATAATGATTGTAGCACATTGTAATTAAATTCCTAAATGTTGACAGAGCCCCCATTGTAGATGTACGATGTACATGTTTTCCTTTGGCGACACAACCTTGAACAAACCACGTGCAAATGTGGAGTTTATTGAACTAGGTTTCATCAATTGAACATTATGATTGGCGGCTCATTAATCACTTGCAATGCCAAACTGAAGAGGACACCTTTGTGGCATTGGCGTCATTGTCCAGTTTCCTCTCTTCTTTTTGTGGTGTAGTTCACGGTGCCAGTGTTCCCATTCTCTTCCTTCCTGTCGCATGTAGAGAGCAGCGGTTCTCGTTAGTTAGATTGAAGCACATCAAGAGAGAAAGCAGACGTGGCTCGCATTTTCTTTTCATCGGCGAAGGCATTGAAGCGATCCAGGATGACAAGAGGAGGGAAAGTCCCACCGAAAAAGGTAGACTCCACACCAGCTGATCTACGGAGAGTTCTTCGCTACGAGACGGGGAGCATTGCTGGAGAGGAGGATTCACGTACTGATGGCGGGGAGGCAGAGCAAGTGGTTACCATGGAGAATAGAAGTCAGCAGCATGGAGGAAGACTAGCGGACGTCTGTACTGTAAGAAGTTTCTGGACTACCTCGATTCATTTCAATTTCATTTTGAGTTTAGGGTTCAGGAAAGGGAAACCGAGGATTACATGGTCTTGGCAATGTTGATGGTATCAATGCAACATAGTCAGTTCGCGAAGAGACAAGTTTCAGCGCTATTTTTATTTGATAGCATACATCGGAGAGTTTAAAAGAGCATTGATCACTATACTTTTGTAGGTGAGGTATACATATAGTCAGTGACTGCTCTAGAGTTCAGGTGTTAGTACAGACATTTTGTACTTGGCACTTCGGGTCTACACGAAATCATTCTTTGTTGTTGAGTTTATTAGACATGAGTGTGGGGGCAATGGATTACATGCAATCTACATATGAAAAAATATGATATGACCTTACTTTTCCATGGTTAGAAACTTCCTATGAAACCTTGTACATTCTTTAAGGGGACTGCAAATGTATAAGCTATTGAAATTCTTTTCTCGCACTTTATAAATATTTGCTTGCAATCCTATTCAATAATTAATTTATTTAAGCACCAGCGTGGCGTGGAGTGAACCCGTAAATTTGGCTTAAGCCCATTTGGAAATTGCCGAATACTCACTGAGTTGTGGGGTTAGATCATGAACATGGTAGTCACTGCCTTTGGTCCACCCGCCACATTACCTAGATGCTTAAAAGTGAATTTGTGAGTTTGGGAGGTGGGAGCTCCCTTCGGGGCATCCGAACCGAGCCTCATCCGTCAATTATTTGATTGGATGCACCACCCTAAACCGTGGCCTTGTTGCTTTCGCTAACATGCAAATCCAAGCCTTTCGGTAGGTGTTACTGGAATCTGCCTGTTCCGAGGTGGGAGCTCCCTTGTCTCCCAAACCGAGCCTCATCCGTAATTTATTTTAATCGGATGCACCATCCATCCGCGACCTTGTTGCTTTAGCAAACATGCGAATCCGAGCATTCCGTAGGCGTTACTGGAATCTGTGAGTTTGGGAGGTGGGAGCTCCCTTCAGTAGGCCCAAACCGACCGTCACACTTGGAATTTTTTTTGGACCGGGTGCACCATCCATCTGCAACCTTGTTGCATTTGCAAACATGCTAATCCGAGCATGACGAAGGCGGAAATGGAATCTGTTAGATCTGCGGCGGGAGCTCGTTCGATGGGCCCAACCTGAGCGTCACATTTGGAAATTTTTTTTGGACTGGATGCACCTGCCATCCACGGCCTTGTTGCTTTCGTGGCCTTGTTGATCCGAGCATTCAGATTGCTGAAATGTAATCTGTTAGATCCGCGGCGGGAGCTCGTTCGGTAGGCCCAACCCGAGCGTCACACTTAGAAATTCTTTTTGGGCCGGATGCACCTGCCATTTGCGGCCTTGTTGCTTTCACAAACATGCTAATCCGAGCATTCGGATTTAGGAAATGGAATCTGTTAGATTCGCGGTGGGAGCTCGTTTGATGGGCCCATACCGAGCGTCACACTTGGAATTTTTTTTGGACTGGATGCACCTGCCATCCGCGGCCTTGTTGCTTTCACAAACATGCTAATCTGAGCATTCGGATTGCGGAAATGAAATCTGTTAGATCTACGGTGGGAGCTCCCTTCAGTGGGCCCAAACCGAGCGTCACACTTGGAATTTTTTTTTGGACCGGATGCACCTACCATCCGTGGCCTTCTTGCTTTCGCAAACATGCTAATCCGATCATTTTCAAGGCGGAAATGGAATATGTTAGATCCGCGGAGTTCCTGAGCTCCGGAGGAAGACTCTCATGCCGCGGCATTATGGAAGGAGAATCTCATGTACGCTACCTTAGCTTGTGCGCATCATGGATTCGAGTTCTGTGGTTTGGGTCCTTAGTCGTGATTTAAACACAGCCATCGCTTCTAAAAGAATGGTGTGGAACTTGTAAAACCTAACTTGAGCTCACGGCGGTTGGAAATTGCAGCAACCACAGATGACGAGGAACACAAGGAGTCGCACGTGATACAAGTGTCGCTCCAGTACTTGCAAGAATGAAAAGGGTACGATTTCCTTCAATTTGGTGACTTAATGCCGCAATGCAATGGATTTGTGGTTTTCTGCATCGCTTGTCTCGTCTGTCGTTGAGGATGCTCGCGGTGGTACCTTGACTGTGGCACCTGACAAGACAGGCCGGCACCTCCGGCACCTCCGGTTCTGTGAATACTATCCAATTTCAGCCTTCAGACCATACAGTCTTGAGAGTGGAAACAATCCAGTTCGTTCAGTCTCCTTCCGATCGTACAGATTTTTTGAATTTGGGGGGGTCTTGGTGAGTGTTTCCAGATAAGCCTCGGATCCGAGGCTGGTCTGGAAGCACTCACCAGGACCCCCATTCTTTTAACACAAAAAAGATTTTAATGTATTTGTCCTTCCTATGTGTGGACCTTATACAATTCTCCTGCTGAGTGAAGTGAAGCCGCAGCCTGATCTCATGGTGTTGCCCTTCCGCTAAATGAACCTGGCAACCATGCTCCCCATCAAAACCAAATCACTTTGATTTCTCAGAAAGGGCTGGTGAGGTGATCAAATCAACACCCGCTAATCCCTTGTTGGCATAGACATGGTTGAGACTAGGACGGTATATAATTGTATTAGAGTTGCAACTTTTGTTCTTCATTAATGAATACGTCCTTGCCATTGTAAAGTGAAATCTGTGAGAATCGGGGGGTCCTAATGAGTGCTGCCAGACCAGCCTCGGATCCGAGGCTAGTTTGGCAGCACTCACCAGGACCCCCCTTTTTTGGATAATTCTCCAATTCTAGGCCCGCTACAATTTCCATGTTCAATGAAATGGAGCCAAAGGTTGCACTCCCCGTGCTGCTCTTCCACCGATTCCTTTCAGTTTCAGCCTTGCGACCATTCTCTCCCGCAATTAGAAAACTTTGATTTCTCATCAATTACTGGTGGTGTCTTCAAATGAGCGCCGTGAATCCCTAGTTGGCATCTTTTTTCGGTTGAGAGTAGGATGGTATGTAATCGTCTTTGAGCCGCTACTTCTAATCCTGATTCTTGAAACAATTGTAAGAAAATAAAAATTTGTGAAACAAGGGGGGTCCTTGTGAGTGTTGCCAGACGAGCCTCGGATCCGAGGTTGGTCTGGCAGCACTCACAAGGACCCCCTGTTTTCTTAACACTATACTTTTATTTGAAATCTTTGAAGGTCCAATGGATGAGTGGCCCATTTTTTTATCATGTGTCCGTGTCATTCCCAGGAGACTAGAATTTTGTGTTTTTGTATCATTTGGAAATGAAGCCTAATGTTTGAATTTTAGGGGGTCCTGGTAGGTGTTGCCAGACAAGCCTCGGATCCGAGGTTCACATGGCAGCACTCACCAAGACCCCCATTTATTGGACTGAGGTTCAGGATATGCACACTTTGGAGATTATTTCTGAAAATTCACCACTGATTATTCCTCTTATTATCGGTGTTTGAATGCATTATAAATGTAGTAGTGATTATAACTCTCATGCCGCGGCGTTATTCTATTTCCCTATTGGGTGTGGCAGTATTTCGTGATCCTAGTGATTGTCACCGTGTATTCATATCTTGTTGATTCTTTTAGTAGTTAGTGATCCTATTGATTCTTAGTGTTTTTGGTGTCCTCATGATTCCTACATTATTTGGTGTTCAAGGTGATGCATACAGTGTTTGTTGATCTTGTTCATTCTGAAAGTGGTAGGTGATCTTGATGATTCTTATAGTGTTTGGTGATCCTTGTGATTGTTTGGACTGGATTTAGAGATTAATAGGAAAGATTAAAGCAGACCTTCTTGGTATGTACTCGTAGATCTTCACATGCATTGGTCAATTTCCTTTATCTGATTTGGACTTGGAAAAGTTTATTTCAAAGCCAAATGCACTCAAGCAATATGATTGTGGTCTTTGATGATTTGGCTTATGGATTCCTAACTTTGAAAATGTTGCATTCTAAAGAAGGTCAGACATGGGCAAAATGTCTCTTCATCAACAACAGCACCTTCTCACGTCCCAGGCACTCATGAGGCAGAACCATCACAGGCTCTTTCACCGCTGAAGGAAACTATGGAGGATTCTAGCGATTCCGATGAAGAGAAAGACATGGAGGAGCAAGAAGTTTAAAATGAAGAGTTGGTAAGTTTCAATGATGTCATGGAGGCAGCTGAGTTTGTTGTTGATGCATTTGAAAGTTCTAAACTCAATCGAGTGAGTGACACCCAATCACCAAGACATGCACGTCAACTCACGTCTGCCCAGAAACGTAGACGTCTTCAATTTATCCTTGAGAAGGCTAGAAACAACCCAAACAAGTGTATGTCTCCCGAGAGTTCGGACACTGAGTACACCTCAGACACAGAAGTCTCCATCACCATTGATGGGCCATTGATGGAGGAGACTTTTGATTGTGCACGTAGCGCATTTCGTGGTTTAGGAGAACCCATCATCATTCTTCTAAGCTCTGACTCAGAGGAAGATGTAGAGATAGATTGATCCCATTGTATTGGATTTCCTTTAAAGACATATCGCGTCAAAACGTGTCCTATAATATGCATGTCCTTTGATCTCTAAACTCTGCCCTCAACTGCTTGACTACTCATGCAATCATTTGTTTATTGAATCCCACTACGGTTTTGTTTGAACGGAATTTTAAATTCCTCGATGAGAGTACAGGCATGTTGCTTAATTTCATGGGTGAACCTCATAGATGGATGTCACTCCTACAAACATTTAGCACGAGGAGACTATTCTAGAAACGCCGAAGACCGATGATTCAACGCAACCACCCATTACAAGTGAAGATGAAGGTGAAAATGAAGGAGATGCGATGGATGAGGACGTTATTGATGACCTATTGCTGGATGATGACAAAGACTTGTTGGAAGACGATCTCCGACAATATCACAAGGTGGACTCAGTGAATACCATTGCTTCATTGAGGATGAAGCCGACTCACCTCTTCCGACTACAAATCCCACTTTGCCAAATGGTTCCTATGCCCATGGTGAGACCGACTCTGTCATGTGATCTTGATTTCTTGGAGCATGAGTTAGCAAAGGTTACCGAGATGGAGCGGCAATTTTCTATGTCACAACAACGGATGAAGGTGGACAAAGCTCACAATTCACAAAAGAGGAGATAGAGAAGTGGGATCCGCTGTGGAAGGCAAAGAATGACATCTTCAATGCTAATGTGAACTCCGAACCTGAGTTGAGGTTTCTGAATAACCTTAAGTTCTATGTTTGTGATGGTAATCACCGACTCATCTCATGGATGAACTACATTACCAAAAAACACTCCAAAGATGAGGAGTGGCATTACGCGGTGGACTCCATTGTACTAGATACAAAGGGCAAGACCGAATTGGTCATGTATGTCATGCATGACATTAACAAGTAAGTATGTTCTCTACCTCATTGGAACTTTAATGTTTGACTTGTTTTCATTGATTTGAACTACGTGGCAAATGCTGGGTACAGCACTAATTGAAATTGCTTCTAAACGCATTAGGTCCACAGAAGACTCGCACGTGAAGACCAATTTGGTACACACATTATACCGGGTTCAGAAATATGGTCTCCTTCCTATTGAGCGGTTCAAAGAGATGCTGAGGCCGTTGGAGCTCCGACTGTGTAGTGCCTCTAAAGCTAAAAAGACTTGGTATTCTATGCCACTGCAAGTCTTCACGTCGTTTGTTTTCAGGGTGAGAATCTTTGTGAATGCTTCTCCATTCATATGTATTATGTTTTTTTGTACCTTCTTATTATACAATCATTAATGTGAAATTTTTTCCTGTCCCACTTCTGCAGCAAGAAATTGCCCAGTCTGCAGATGCAGCAGTGCGGAGGTACAATGAGATGACTCTAGAGGATGATAGAACTGAGGAGGGACTGGCGCATGCTATGAGATTCGGAGCACATGAGAAGACTAGTAAACTCAATGTGAAAATGTCTAAGTTGGTTGCGGTGGCGAATCTAGCTAACAAACAAGGTTTTCTAGATGAGGTGATTTCATGACCCACGTCATAATCTGAATCCATTGATGTCATTGGGACATTGAAATGTAATAGCCTTTTCTTTTCTTTTGTTGACCAGATTGAGAAACATTGGAGTTCCAATGAGGTTCCGGAGATGACTCTAGAAAAACTCCAAATGGTGGCCACTTGCAATACCTCGGCAGATCACAAGATAAAATTTCTGAAGTGGTGGAATTCCTCTACGCCATCACGGGATTCGAGACGTTTTCCGCCTAGGCCGGTGTCAGAGACCTTACTCGGTCCTTTCTTGAACCGTTGTGTTTGGTACGCAAGGGTAAGTGATCACCTATTCATGTAATTCAAATTGAAAGCCATTACAGGTCGTACTCACTAGGATTTTGAAAAATTCAAATTACATTCACTACATATTATATGATTTCTAAAATTTCTTCTCCTTCCACAGATTGAAGATGCAGGCGTGCAATACTTTGAAGAAGTTGTCAAGCAGGACAACATCATCATCGATATGAAGGTTCCACTTCAGCCAGAAACCTTACCGGAATACTTGGAAGGCTAGAGGAGGAAAATCTGGGATCAAGGGTTCTTGGCTCATCTTCGAGGAGCAAAGTACTTCAAAAAAAGCGACAACTTCAACACTTTTGAGGGGTCCCAACAGGTAGTGAAGAGGGTCCTTTTTCGGTATATCTTCAACTAGATAAAGAAATATTCATTTCAAAGTGATAATTTCAACTAAGAGTATCCTTTAACTTGGCTTAAAACACGTAGTTGAACAACTAAACTTCTTTGAGGTACAGAATGGAAAAAAAAGGGAGCTAGGCCTCTCACTACTTGTAGAACTTGCCTTGGATCCGAGGCATCCTCGAGAAGTAGTTGGTGGTCCCCCATTTCTATCCTTTGGAAGGTCTAGAACTTAATTTTCTAATCTTCTATTTTTTGAGACATAAGAAAACTTGCTTTCAAGTAGATGTACGCATGATTGAAATTTTCTGTGGTCTAATTTGATTTTTAAAATTATTCCTTACTTTTTTTTGTTATCATGATGCAGATATTTCAAGTTTGAATTGGAAGGAAAAGGAGCCATTCAAAGGGCAGACCTTCCTCCATTCCTTCCAGTCTTTCTAGATTGCAGTTCCGCAAGTTGCATGTACACAACAAATCAACTTAAAACATTTACCACAGCTCATCTAAGTGGCGGTGGATGGTACATTGATTGCCCGATATCGTACACGCATCCATCGGAGGTACACCTCCGAAATTCTTTGGAGGGCATTGGAGCGGTGGACATGGATGTCGATGAATTTGCAGGCCTTACCGAAGATCAGAAGAGGAAGGCAATTGCAAAGAGGGACCACGCTGACAAGAAGAAAGCAGTCCGTCTCCAAATTGCTTTAGATAACAAGCAAAAGGAGGCAGAGCGTTTCGCAAAGCTGGAAGAAAAGGAGAAGGAGAAGCAAAAAGAGAAGGAGGAGAAAGCCAAGGCAAGGGGGAAGAGAAACGATGATGGTAATATCATCGTTCCATCATCATCAGCAGTCGATCAGAACTCACAGTTGGTGGAGGGAAGTCAGAGTGGGATGAAGAGGAAGGTTGTGCTTGCCGAGTGGACGGAGGATATGGTGACACAAGGGACGCAGGTCGTTAGACTAGATGATGATGACGTGAAGTCGGAGGAGCTCATCTTGAACGCATCTATTATTGACATCATGGACAATTTGGAGAGTTCACCACCAAATTCTTATATTGAGATCATGGACTTCATTCGAAAGGTATGTGGCACCATAAAATCCAGTTAGTAACTTCAATGGATTTTCTAAATAAAAAATGGTCTCATTTTGAACTTTCTAATAACATGAACAATTACTCCATTGTAGGCAAATGCAGGTAAACTTCGCTCACTAAATGGTAGAGTGAGCTAGGAGCCTTTGGTGGACCTTATTATTTTTGATTGCCAAGAGAACCTACCCGTACCACTCATCTCTGAGAAGGACGTTCCGTCATGGAACGCGGACCCAACGTATGCGGGAATGCAAAATGCATTTCACTTTGCCGAGGAAAGCTTACAAGACAATGGCTGCGTTATTGTATTTCACTCATACAGCCTTCAATCGCGGAGTATGTTTGCGGGATTGAAGAATGTCTTCAAGAAGTTGGTGATGAAGAAGGAGTGGTTGGCATTCAACCAATTGGACCTAGCTTCGGGTATTACACCTAGTCAGACGGTAAGTTTTTCTGAATTTTCTATGTGCATGCCAATTGTCTTGTAGGCATTCTTCTTTCTACTGAACATTCTGTCCATTTTTGCAGACTATGAAGTTTGGAGTCACCCTTTTTGTGAAGGATCTGGGTGAAAAAAGGAAATCAACCTTCACGTTTAGGCAGACTGATGCCATGATGAAGGCAAAGTGGAATCTTCAAAGGAAGGACATGGTGATCAATTATATCACTGAGGAAACAATGTTAGTTGACCAAGAATCAAAAATGCCTTGGCGCGGGCCGCGAGAGAAAGATGCAAGGTTCCTTCAATTTTTCATCGAAGGCTGCTCGGATGAAGAAGATGTAGTTTTGGACTGCACCGCAGCTACGGGTCAGTTGTCGCTTTGAAGTAGGAGCTTCAAACTGAAATGTTTATTTGTGTGTATAATTATTGAAGTCCTAATGCCTACACGCTTGTACTGCAGGGGCATCCATTACTGCATGTTGTGGCACAGGACGACATATTGTGGCTTTGGAAGAGGATGAGAATATCTTCAAGGGGGTTCTCTTGCCAATGAAAAAAGCCAATCCACTGCAAGGAGTGACACAAGCTCCAACAGAAGTTTTTGCCGCTCTTGATCTAGATGCCGTGCACGTGGAACCAATAGTATTTACACGCAACATTAGACCTAGTAAGTAAGTTTCACTCTTGAAAGAGAAGTGTGTTTTTGTATTAAAAAAGTATTGCATTTCATGAATCAATATGACAAACGTTGCATTGTTTGTATTTGAAGGAACGAAGGAGTGACGGACAAACATCGTATGAAGAAGATCCGAAGACTTATTCTGAGTCCAGAGAAATCTTACAATCTTCCAGTGTATGCCGAGAAGATGGCATCACAGTACGAACGATATGGTTGCAAAGAGCCTAAGCCTTCCAAACCCAAATACGCTGCAAACGTAGTTCATTTTCTGGACGTTTCAGCTTCTGAGGGTGAAAAGACTCCAGAGTCATCCTCAAGTGAGGTTTCTATGACGAACTCCACTGCCACTTAGACTCATAAGATTGCCATATCTGATGAGTTTAACTAGGCTCATTGATTTCTATGTTGATTTGGTTTTCTGTGATTCATGGCTACAAGTTGCATGCATTGTATTTATTGTTTGATTTTGAACGTACATTGAAAATGAAGGAATGAAAAATGATCTCTGATGGTAAACCATTAATATTTGATAAAATACAGTTGGTAGATCTTGGGCTCATTTAATTTCCTTTGCATTCTTAGAACACTTCATATGTGATCCTAAATAAAATAATTCTGTTTTACGTGATAAGGGTTTCTCCACAAAATTGGTAGTGCCTCTAAGTGTCCACAAATGACCCTCAACTTATATACCCACAAATGTTTATGAAATCCACGGTCATAGAACCTCGGTTGACCCTAAGTTCACGGTCATGGGTTCGTCACACCTTTCCCCCATCAAATACAGATTTGATGATAGATTTCTTCATTGAAAATACTTCCCGTTCACAAGCTCACAAGCTCACAGGCTCCTGCTCCACGCTCGCACAATAGCAACCCTGCTGAATCACCAATTGGAACGTCCAATTTCCTCTTTGTGCTTCCAAAGATCTCTTCTCTTTCCAAATGTGGTATGCGAGTTCCAATTCCTTCAAAATCGGGTAGGGAATTCAACGCTTCTGCCATTTTCTTAGGATCTCCACTTCGTCGTGTAGCTCTCAACTTCAACTCCCCCTTCGATGGACTGGATTCAAATGCATGTCCTCTCAAATATGCAAGGTAGTTTATCATTTGCATCCATGCACGGTTGCTATCATCACACGTGGCATCAAACAAATTGTTTCTTCAGTTGCCAGACATTTGGAGCCACTTGTTATGAACTGTCTCTGATAGATTCCACAAAAGGCAAGTCCGCCATTTCCTCCAAACTCAAATTCTACAAATATATCCAATAACCAACATTACTTTTCATAATTACTTTCATTCATGAAAGCTATAAAAAATAGTGAATACTATCAACTAAGTTCATATATAGTTCAGATGGGATGAAAGACATTTATAATAACTAAATTTATAAAACTATGTATTCATGCTTAATTAAATACGTCAACAATTATAGAACTTCACAACAAACCTCAATTTCTTAATGAAAGGCATCCCTATAATTACCTCCTGAAACAAAACTAAGTATACTGTGAAGGACAGTGGAAACACCCTTGGATTTGACGATTGTTTTCATGGTCCACCATACCACTCCTACTTTGGGTTGCAGGTATGATTTTCAAAAATAATAATAATATAGACATAGCTATTAATGAATTTCTAAAAGTGCTTAAGATTTGCATTTCCCTAGTCACATTTCAGTAGAACTTCTTGGTATGCTAAAAAATTCACATACAATAAAGGAAATCTTTTCTTACCATTTGCATGAAGCCTCCCCATTGTCGGTATCTGAAATGCCAAAATGCCAGCCAATGCTCCAAGTGATGAAGTGCATCTTCAGTGGCAGCTCCCGATGATAACCACCATGATCGAATTGTTAGGTAACGTGTCTCTGCCTCCTCCATAGATTTAGCATCTTTATATTGTTTGCAAAGTGCATTGTGTTGTTGTTGGAAGGCTTCCTTGATGTACTTTTGAGTGTGTTTTTGGAGAGAAGTACTCTAATGAAGTAAGCACGTCCTCTCCCTATTCTCCATTTTCTCATTTCCAGATCCACTTCCGTAGATAATTCGAACTGCATTCCAATTGGCCATAGCACTGTCTGCCATGAACCCTTTGAAGTTTGGGTGATCTAATCCATGTTTTGACATTACCGCATTCAGTGACCTCCAGAATTGCACTTGAATCTCTATATCTTCGGACTGCATATCGCATGTTGCAATGGTCATGACCTTCTTGTACTCAAAATCGTACACATGGCAAGCCATTGTGGTCAATTCCTTCACACGCTTCACGTGATCAAACATCATCCATGCATTTTGTAGATTCCCCTTGGTTGCATGCGCTTCACCAAATCTACTCCACTACCAGGTCCTTCAGTGAGCATCTTGAAAATGTATACTTTCTCCTTTCCTTGTCCAGGGAAAACACTA
This sequence comes from Climacium dendroides, assembly GCA_950106755.1. Taxonomy (NCBI): domain Eukaryota; kingdom Viridiplantae; phylum Streptophyta; class Bryopsida; order Hypnales; family Climaciaceae; genus Climacium; species Climacium dendroides. The sequence continues at coordinate 178,265 of CATNNA010000117.1, forward strand.
TCATGAATGAACTCAAACTTTGAGTCTCTCCTCATGGTCATAATGCTGTCTATGACTCCTCCTCTATTATTTGAGCGAAATGAAGAAATCACATTACGAATGTTTGGACTGCTCAAGTATTGGAAACGATCCATCACTTCCTCCAATTCTTCACCTTCCAACATCTTCTTCTCTCCATTTCCGTTGTGGAATAGATAGTTTGTAAGGAAGTCTTTGCTTGCTGATAGAGCAATGGCGGAATTTGAGGCCGTCGGTGTTTTGGACACCTGCTCTGCAATCAACTTACAAATCTTCTCTGCAGAATCTCTGTACATGCCCTTGGCAACAGGGTGAGCATGATGTCCAAAATGAATAGCGGCCCTAGTCATTTTCACATTCTCACTATAGCAGTAGTACATCCTAGCATCACAAGTGCTAAGATACACAGGTGTTTTTCTACAGAGTTTGCAAACTAGAGTACAGTCTTTGGGAGGAGTCTCCCCTACTGTGAAAGCAAAGGTTGTTGCACCAGTCCACTCAGTTTCGTTGCGTTTTGAAGCCCTCTTCAAATAGTCACACTCTGAATTCACACAAACAAGATGTCCAGCACAGTATGACTTATGGAACTTCAACTTGTCGGAGTTGTGGATGTTAGTTGTCACCAACTTGCACCATGGGTGTCCATCATATCTCTTATCCATTCCTTCTAAGTTCTTGGCTGCTGATGAAGAAGCAGATGAACGACATGGAGGCAACTCAAATATGACATTTCCATTGAAAACAAGTGGAAGAAACTGCACACGATGGTGCTTCATGCTATTCAAATCTGTCGTTGACAACTTGTTCCTTGAGCAATGCATTCTGCCTAATCTTCTCAGAGACTCCATTATGCTTTCTCGATTGACTACGTCTGGATACAACGGAGGACGAGACAAGTCAGTCTGATCTAGACTGCATGACAAGGTCTTTGACACTGACTCCACCATAGCACTTTCATCCGCTGTATCTTTCATAGTACATGCCTTTCTTTGAAACGCTAAGTCGGGAGATTCTGCTTCTGATTCACTAGACAACTCTATGATGGTTTCTAACTTCTCAATTTTCACTGGTCGAAGAATTGTATTTTCAAGAAGCATTGGAGATACTTCATGAGGATTACTAGGTGAAACCATATAAGCGACATATGGCATATCTACGTTGGAGTTATCAGAGTGACGACTTCGAATCTCAGTTGATGGAACTACCGTAGACAACGGCAGTCCATAAGCTCTATAGTTTCTAATAGAGAGATACCAACAATGACCTCCTTCTTCTACAGACTTCACAACTAGAATTGATTGTTGCACTTCTCCTGAATTTGACATTCTTTCTTCTTCAACATAGATGGAGGATTCCACGAATCTGAAGCGGACATGCAATAGATGGCTCAATACTCTAGCATGTCCACCTTCCTCTACTGGAAACACTAAGGGAATGTCATGACCATCTACACGAATGCAAGCCATGATACAATCTTTGCTTAAACACAATTGTCAGAATCAAAGAGAGTACTCTTTAGTGTTCTAACTATGAACACTCACTATCTTATAGTGCATTTGGATGCATACTGATTTTACCATAGACCTACTGAAAATACAGTAGGATAGTACGAAATAGTTAAACTTCAAATGTACAGGACACTAAAAATTCCCTTGAAACTTCTCATACATCCTAATAGCAGTGCCCCGCAGTAAAACATTTATTGATGTTGGCAGTTATGCTTGCCACACTCACACTATGTATAGAAATACTTACGCACCAATTACATAAAATAGAATAATTAGCAACTAAGCCTACTAGACTTGGGCTTTCTGCAATAGAAATATTTGTGCACCACTTATATGAAATAGAAAAACATTGCACAATCACACTATGTATAGAAGTACTTGCGCACCAATTACATAAAATAGAATTATTACCAACTAAGCCTAGTAGACTTAGGCTTCCTACAATAGATATATTTGTGCACCAACTATATGAAATAAAAAAACATGAGTTCCATTGAATTATTACCAACTAAGCCTAGTAGACTTAGGCTTCCTACAATAGATATATTTGTGCACCAACTATATGAAATAAAAGAACATGAGTTCCATTGAGGTATAGAGCACGTAAATTTTCCAGAGTTCTCATTCTTATTTTTACCCCACTCATGATATGTCTTCAAAATTCACACTTCACAGTGGGTTCAAGGTCTAATCCAAATTTGTACATGTGCTTTGTAAGACTATAGTTGTTCCATGTGTAGACTACAATCAACAATTGTAGGCACAAATTCCATATGTTCAAGGGAAATGATTCTCACACAACTTTTGTGTGAAAGAGAAAACCACAGTGTCAATTGCCACTCTCTGAATTCGAGATCAAATATGTTGAAGCGAGCTTTCAATTTTGTTTGTGTAGAGAAAAGTATGTACTATTTTAGTTGACTCAAACCTCATTGTTTTCTTTATACAATTTCGGAGATAGAAAGTGGAAACAAATTTTTCAAATGATTAGCTGCACTTCTTGAAGAATTAACTACAGAAACAAACAAAGTAGTCGACAGGATTTTTGTGGAGGATATGAAGATTCTATGAACGCCATTTCATAATAAGAAAATGGTTAACCCCTAAACGCCGCCAACGCCATTCTGTGGCGTTTGGATGACAGTACGGTGAGCTGTATAGTGACCAAAAGCATTTTTTCATCCATATTTTTCCTCTTGATCTTTAATGTTGGGTTGTGAAGAGCATGCAATTGATTTTGTAGTCTTGTTAGTCTTTGTCTTCATTTACATGAGAAGTTAGTAAAAGAAACGGATCACAAAATATGTTATTTTTGTGCATTTTGGAAAGTTCTTCCTCATTGTTTTAAATCTGAAATTTCTCCACAAAAATTATATTTCTTGAGTTTGAACCCAACTAACATAATGAAGGTCATGTACTTTACTATCTACTCCAATTTGATTTTTTGAAAAATTCCTAATATTGAATATTTTATTGCAATTTGAATTGTGGATGTTATTTCAATTTCTATAAATTCTATTTTTAGAGTGACACAGAAATTGGGTTCACACCATGATGTTTGTCACTATAGTATACACACATGGTGAAATTTTCAGATTTTCTGAACTAATTTTCTACTTCATGTGATTTTTCTTCACTTTGTTCTTCAAAAATTCTCAAAAAATCAATTTAAACAAAAAAATCTAGAATTTTAGTGAAGTAGAGAAGATATATAATGTCATCTCTGGAAAAAAAAAATATAATTTTTCATGCATATGTACTTGCGAAATGGAAGCAAATTAAGTGACATATAGTAGGATTTGAATTAGTGGTCATGGGTCCGCCAATGCAAGATCCATATATTGTATGATGGAGCTGCTTTTGCAATTACTACTTCTCCGTCATACTAGAGATTCCTTGAAGGGCAACCGAGCTCATTTGCAAATAGGAAAACCTTTTCCTTAATATCTGCAGTTTCAAAATTTAATATTGGGTATACCCTGCAGACAAAGGCGTTAAAAAAAAAGGTGTCATCTGATGCTATCCACCTACTAAATTCGTAGTCCACGGAAATTCCTCTGTGCCATTCCGCCGCCTGTACTCCATGTGAGTCTATGATAGCATCCTAAACTGGGATTCTGGTGGACATACGAAAATGCAGGAGCAGATTTGAACGGAATTTTTGAATTTCCAAATGTGTTTACGGAGGTCCATTTCCGGAAGGTACCCAAAGTCCTTCATTGGCCTACCATCCTGTCGCTCAGGGTATAAGTTTGGTGTCGTCAACGCATCGTCCATTGTTCTTTGCCTCCCTTTGTCGATGTGGCCTATACTGAAGCTGAGGCGTCAACACATTGTCCATTGTTTTGTGCCTCCCTTTGTCGATGTGGCCTGCACTGAAGCTGAGGAATACAGCTGCACATCATTCGTATCGACCCTGGTAAGTTCAAAGGTTGAGGAGTTGCGTATGTTGAGGGCACAACAGAGAGTTGAACTGCCCAACTCATTTTCCGTCATTTCTTTTAATTTCTGACCACACGATTATCATTGAGGGGTTAAAGATGTGATGAAGCTCCTTAAAGTAGCATGCACATCTGATTGTGCAGGATAGGGTAACCTTCGGTGGTTTGTAGTCTACGGTAAGTCCTAGCGTGGGCAGAGATATTCATGAAGTTTTTGTTCAGCTGAAATTATCGTTTCATTGTCTTAGCATTGACAGAAGCAGAGAAGAACAACCTCAACTCCATCTTCCAGACATGCGGAACACCAGAAGATGCTAGCGACTAGAAGTGGAAGACATTGAGGCACTGAATTTAAATGAGCACCAGAACATACAGGTTAATGACTTCAATCCCAAATTTAAAATCAGGTCCTGATCCAATCACGCTTCCTCATTCTTGCAACTGTACCAAAAGGTCGACGGATGCGGCGATTGTGAACAGGGGTACTAGCGGCATCAGTCTTTTTGATCACATGGATCGAGTGGGCTTGTGATCGACATAGACTGTGGTTCAATCTTCGATGGACTCCAGTCGAACTCGACAAGTCTATTTTCCCGATGATCAGTTCCAGACTTCCAGGAATAGTGATATTCCAGTGCTAGATCAGTATACCCAAGTTTAGGAATGGGGTCTTATGTCTGATCTTCTTAGAGGCAGCGCTTGCACGGCAGAAGAAGAATTTTGCAAGAAATCAGTAAACTAAACAAGTTTAGAAAGTTCAATATTTAAACACCCTTATGGTGAGAATATCGCTTCTAGAACTTTCTCAAACAACAGATGCGTTGCCAGATGAACTAGGATTCTGAAAACTCCAGAAGTAAGCGTGTTCGGTATTCCATCGTAAATGGATAGGTGACTTCCTTGAGCAATTTGGCTTCCTAGGCATCTTTCGAAAGGGCCAGATTCATATCGCAAGTTCCCTGTAACATGGCAGTTGGGAGGAGTTTCTAGATTTCGATCAAAAGTAGCTTGTAGGAAGTCAGTGGATCTGAGTGAAGTAATTTAGAATTCTGTAAGTTGTCGTATGAAGACACTTCCATGTACAAGTGTCACGGGGATTAGAGATTCTTCCGATGTCGGATTAGTCGGAAAGAAAAGCACGCTGAGGTTCGGAGCTTGACATGCACTCAAATTGTTTCCGAATGTGCTGGACTTTGTTTCAGGCTACCTGCAGCCTCACCAATTTTTTACGGTGGTCTACCAATTACTTCATTCCCCAAGTCTCCTGGGTCAGTGAACCCCATTGCAAGCCTCTAGAAATTTGGCAATGACGAATCCATTCAATTGTGAGGAAACCGGAGTTTGAATCAGGAGCATGACTAAAAATTGGGGTACCATAAGGTACCTCGGGGAACCCTGTCGGATCTAACGGTGCTCCTCGGGGTTCTTTGCGGTACCCCACTTTTCAGTCCTGCTAGACTATAGACGGCAGAAAGTCATCTTTGTGCATGATACAGTCGATCTTTGCAGACGCTCAGGTAGGTGAAGAATTAATTAGGGATTCCGGTAATGGCATGCTGAAATTACTGCACACAAGTCCGTGTGGATTCAAGGAGGCAAGAATAAAATACAAAATGTGAACTCTTTATATACTTGGTTAGGCTTGCACAGAAGGAACTTCAAACCGTTACCGAAGAGGACGTGTAAAGTCAACATAAGGAAGTAGTAGCAAGACAAGATACAGGGGTAGCGTGAGCTACCCCAATGAACCCTGTCGGGTTCGACAGGGTTCCCTGGGGTAGCTCACGCTACCCCTATTTCTCGTCTTGCTGTCAAAAGTCTCATGGTTAGTCTAGGATTGTTTGCAACCAGCCAAAATACTTAGTAGACTTTGACTTCCACCGTTGTTCTTCATTTTTTCAGACTGTCTGGTATTTGGGTCATAATTACAAAATTTATGAATATTTGGTATTCCAAGTTCAGGTATTTTTAAAATGGAAGGAATAATTCTAACAAATGTCTAAAGAATGATCAATGTAACAAAATTGTAACTAAAATAATAAAATTTCAAAAATGAAAGATTTTTGCCATTTCTGCTTATTCTAATTGTGCCCATGAGGATTTCAATTCTAAGTTGTAAGGGTGGTCAATGCAAATAGACAATCACATTTAGTCAACAAGACCAATAATGGGGGTACAACAATGTACAGTGGGTAAGGCTATCGGATTCGACGCCATTTGTGGAGGTATCTTGTTGTACCCCTATTTTTGGTCTTGCAAATAATGAAATGGCTTAGGGAATGATGGAATTTCCATTTTCATCTGTAGAGCAGCTTATGTTGTCAGAAAAATTTCAAATCTAAATAGTTCATTTAGGAATTGTCAATTTCATATTAATTTATTATATATGGAAAGTTCTGGGAAGCAATTTTGCAATTTAATTTTACTAAATAAAGTCAATAAATTTTGGAATAACACATTCTTTTCTTAATACTGATTCTTTCTTCCTACTTGTTATTCATTTATTCTTCCTATTTATTATAGAATATTTTAATTCATTTTCACTGACATTGACCTACCTCATTATTATAATGCTTCTGCAGATGCATACAGATGAAAATCTCAACGAGAAGGCACCTTTACCGTTGGCGACCAATGTGGCAACCCGCATTGTAGATGATGCGGGCACTTCAGGCTTTAGGACTCCTACAGACAAGAACGCCAACATCGGCAGCCAGTCATTACCTCATGAAGACAATGACTTGATAAGCCTTGGAGACATTCTTGATGCTTGTGATCGAGCAGCTAATGAATTAGAAGAGCCTCGTTGCATTAGGTTCAGTGACCCCAACAAAAGGAAACGAAAACAACTAGTGTTCTCTCCTGAGAGTTCTGAGACTGAATACAGTAGTTCTAATTGTCAAACATCAATCTCCATTTCTAGTTCACTTACTCCACTAGTAGAGGATACTAGAGATTCTGCTTGCAGCTCTGGTTTGGGCAGGCATGAAATTGTCTTCATCCACTTCAGTTCTGACTTGGATGCTAGTGTAGAAGTTGATTGAAATTGGAAGGAGTAGATAACATTCTGGTGCTTAGTATGAATGACTAATGTATTACTTAGTCATTGGTGATATTATATGTTTTTTCATTATGTATTACTTATACAATCCTTTGTATTGAGGCTTTTTTTAAAATATTGGTAAAGATTTGGTTTGCAAATTGTACTTGCAACTTCATAAGGACTTCATTGTATTTGCCGATTGACTTCAGAAATGTACATGATCTGGCAGATGGAGGAGTCACCAATTAATCTGTCACAGCCAGAGGAAGTTCATTCAACTCCACCTACTAGTAAAACAGGTCAGCCAGAAATTGGCACTCAAGTAGAAGGAGATGTTGAAGTGAATGATGTTGAGGAGGAAGAGGAGAAGGAGTTGCTTGAAGATAAACTTCAACGGCTGCAGAAGGTAGACTCCGTGGCTACCATTGAGAGTTTGAGGATGAGGCCTCAAAAGTACTCACGAATGCGCATACCTTTGTGCAGATTGGTACCCATACTAATGGTCAGACCCACCCTCTCTTGTGATCTTGTAAAACTTAAACAAGAGTTTGTTCACGGATATAGGGATGGAGCCGCAGTTTCTTATGTGTCCACAACAAATGAGGCGGGGGAGTCTTCGGAATTCTCAAGAGATGAAATAGATGCTTGGGGTCCTTTGTGGAAATCAGAAAATGACATCTTCAATGATTACTTAGATTCTGTGCCAGAGTTGAGTCACTTGAAGAA